>JAWNOV010000113.1:2812500-3412500 GCA_035045575.1 Drosophila falleni | reverse complement strand
CAGCAATTTTTTGTTTTTTCATTTTTGGTACATATATGGCCCTTTGATATGAATATAACGACTTTTGAAATGAAGAGAAAAAATTCATAGCACACTTATGAGGGTCATGTATCAGCTGGAGCTGAGTAGTTTTCTTTGCCAGATGCTGACTGTGTTTCTTTATATTTTTTTTGTGTTTCCATTCTATTTGCCTTCGTTATTAATGGGTAACCGTAAATTCATTTCAACGGCAGATCAAACACACACTAACTATATATACAACGCCATCTCTCACTCCTCCGTCTCCGAGAACAGAACCTTGGCTCACGCAGAGACTCAGTGTGGTAGATGCTGCAAATACTTGTAGATTTGTTGCACATGCATCTACATAAGAATCCTATTAGAAGTTCGCTTGACTTTTTACTCGAGTTTAGTTAGCGCGTGACTTTTGCCAGTTGCAAGTCTGATGGCTCGATTGCACAATGGTCCATTTAACCACTATTTTGGAATAAATTAATATCTTTGGTGTATTGCCAAAATTATAATAGATTATTATTATATTATGGATTCTACACTTTACTATAATATTATATTAGTTCAAGAGATATTCCACTAAACTTTTTTCTTAATATTTTAAAAATAAAAGTTACGAAATATCTGCTATTTGTAACTTTTAAATTGAAAATCAAATTGATATCTAAATGTTATATTGCATTTTTTAAATACAAATTAAAAATAGGCGTAATTTTGTAAATTTTAAATTAAAGTTTGGAAATAATTATTAGATTGCAATTTTAATTGTAAAACTTACAACAGTGGTCTAAAGCCGAGATTTGTTTGAAGAAAATAAATTAGTTGTACCTTTTAATTTATACATATATATATATTTTTTTTTTGTACTTTTAGTTGAAAAAAATGCATCGCCATCAAAAATTTTGTTGATTTCAAAATCTTTAAATATTAACTTTATTCTAAAAAATGGTCAAACTGACCATAGTGGACTGTGGCATGCAACACGCTGGTTGCAATTGTAGCTCAGCTATATATTTCAGTAATTTGGAGCGATTTTAATGACTCAGCTGCTCGAGTAAATTGCGTGGCAATGGACAGCAAACTTCATTGATTTTATGCGACTTACAATCAACATCGCTCGTCAGGCAATCAATTTTTGATAACCCAAGCAACAGCTGGAGCAGCAGCAAAAACAATAACTACAGTAAGCATCTGTTTCTAATAAGATAAAAACAGCAACTGCCCCAAAGCAAAAGCAGCAACAAGCGGCTTTGTCACTGTGGAAAATCGACATTGACAAATTTCCCATAAATTTTTCAGGTAAAATATGTTGTTGCTTTGGTTACTTTCTCGTACCTCAACGTGGAATGTGTGTCATACACATTGACAAATTCCAAAAAAAAAAAAAACCTTTAACATATTGTAAAATAACAATATGAAAATTTGGCAAAAGGCAGCGCATAAAACATATTCACAACCTGTGTGGGTTGCTACTAAACTTAGTAGAAATTTGTATTAAATAAAATGATCGTCAACTCTGCTCCGTGAGAAATACCAAATGATAGAAAAAATATGTGAAACTTTAACAATTTCGCATTTAACTGTTTTGCTTTATGATTTAGCTTTAAATATGGATTAAGTATTAGATCTAAAGTGCAAGAGCAAATATGAATATATTTAATTAAAAATTGTTTTCATATTTAATTCAAGTATTATGATATTTAAATTAATATATTTTACATTTAAAACAAACATGACATTATTAAACTAATTTTGTATTTGCATTAAGTAAAAAAAAATGTCAAATATATTGCATTTTTTATTTTGTTTAATTTTTCTAATTTTTTTTAACTAATATTTTTATTCAATATGTGTATTTTTATGAACTGAAAAAGTTTTGTAAATAGCAGGTTGGCAACTTCAACTATTAAGCCACCGGACTTTAAACAAATATTTTTCTATTTTTTGTCTAAAAATAATGTACCAATCGGCTCAAAATTTATTAGACGAAAATCTTAAAATAAATATTAAAGATATATTATATAAATATAATTTTTTTTTTTTGCGAAATATACACACAACTACATACACTTTTTATTTTAATTTGAATAAAATTTTTAAAAGATATATGAAATATATTTTATTCGAATAAAATTTATTATATTTCGGCATATTTAAAATAAATATGATTTAAGCTTAAAATTAATATGATTTTTTGATAATTTGAAATGTTTTTCTCTTTGGTTGTACTATATTTATATAAACTTTGACATTAAAGTATGATTTTAGATACAACAGTTTCGAGTGAGGAAAATGCACGGTTTCTATTTTTATTTACTGTGAATATATTCTTGATAATAAAATCGAATCACAATTACCACAATGACAATCAGCTATAAAAGGAAAAAAAAACTTTTCGATTGAGACTCGCGAATTGGGCTAAAAGCTTGTCAGATTTTCATGCAAAAGATGCTCTGCTCAAATATCATTATAATGTTTATGCACTCGCAATATACGTGTTGTCTGTGTGTGTGTGGGCGTGGCATTGTGTATTTGTATTGCCTTTATATCGCTATGGGCACTTTACAAGATTTGACGATTCGGTAACGTTCTGGCAAATTGACATGCGGTTGCTCCTTGCTCAAGTTGTTGGCCTCAGTTGTTGATGTTGTGCGAGAAGCTCTCCTTATGGTGAAGGAGAATGAATCGTAAGCTGCTTATTATTGTAAATCACTTACTGTTATTCTCATTGTTATTAAGGTCGTTGTTGTTTGTTGTTTGTTGTTGAACGAACGCCAAAGGAGTTGAATGAATTGGCATTCGAATTTGAGAGTATTTGAAATAAGCAGTACATTACCCAATGCGCAATGCATTTGTAATGAAATGCAAAAATAGCCAGGAAAATGATTTCACTCTTTTTGCCATTTCCTTTTCACTTTTTCTTTTTGCATCCTTTTGCTTAACTGCATAAATTTGCTTAACGTTTATGATATTCAGACCGGGTATCTTCAGAAAATTTGTTTTAATTTGTTTAATATTCGAAAGAGTAGTGCTTTTTGTAATTATATAATTCAACTGCAATCTATTATTCGAACATTGTGATTTCAGAAATATATATCACTTAAATGCTTGTACTAATTTAATTTCTTGCTGACTTAATTAATGACTACCTTTTAAAAGTATAATTAAAAAAGTTATATCGACTTAAAGCTAAAAGCTTTGGAATAAGTGTAATCGGGGAAAAAAGTTTTTATCTGACTGAGTCGAGTATGAAATAAATTCTGTTTAAATTGATTCTGTATTTATAAAGATCAGGACTCTGTTTGAACTTTCTCATTTTTTGCTCATTTATCATAATAATCTGCGAATTTGACATGAAAAGTAAAAGATACATAATAAGTAAGAAGATCCTTTCTTTGTCAAATGTCAGTCTTATTATCGGGTCATATCGATAACAGAACCATGTGCTCATTGAAAGGTTACATACGTCGAGAAGTACTTTACATTGCTGTGTGTAGATTGTGAAGATGCTGCCCACGTAGCATTCACTTAGCATATTCCAAGGTTTCAGCCTTCTCCAGCCTTCTCCATTTCCCTTGGGCCAATCTTATCTGCATTTTTTACAGATGTCTGTCTGCCTATTCGACGGTATGGACTGAATTACAAGTAGACAAATACGGGGACGAGTACAAGTACAAAAAAATGATAAAAACGGGGGAAGAAACAGAAAATACAAAACACTTTCAAGTGCCAAACACTTCTAACAAAGTTCAAATGTACGTGTATTTGGCAATTGTGTTACACACACATACTCAAACTCACACACATACACTCGCACAGTGGAACACATATGTGAAAAAGGGGACAATTGCTTGTGCCAACTCCTGTTTCCGCTGTCAGCAGCATTTGGGGCACAACCACTTGCTGTTATTGTTGTTACAATACATATCTTTGTTGCTATTGTTTAAGGCTCCGCCGTGTTGCATGAAAAAATAATTACATTAACTTTAGCAGCAAAAAGCAAGAGAATAAAAAAAAATCGTTGTAAATTGTGGAAAATTTAATATTTGAAAAAAGTATAAAAATAAATGATAAAACAAATATCTGAATATTATAAAGTAGATATGTATTATACATTAGGGTGCACCACTTTTTTTTATAAAAAATAGTAACCCAAAATCCTGGTCCTAACAAGAGTTTTTATAGCAATCTTGTCAAGATCGGACTAAGAACACCTTAGATATACTAATAAAAACATGCTAACAATTTAAAAAAAAAAATACATACGAATTCGGGTTACCATTTTTAAATTTTTATTTTGCCCATGCAAATCGATGCACCCTAATGTACATGTAAGGCACTTCGAATAATAAAATTAGTTGATATGACACTTACTTCAATTTGTCATTTAAAAAGACCACGCTCAAAAAGTATTTTTAAAGGCTTTGCCCTGTTTTGCGCAAAGGGGGTCAAAATTTTCTGTTTTATTACAGTACAATATATTAATACTCATAGCAACAAAATAATTGCATAGTATATCGCCCACTTTACACAAAGGAGTACCCCAAAGAGTGATAACTCTAAGTTCATTAATAATAAATTATAAGTTTTCTTTTACCAATGTATTTAGTCATCGCCGTTTCGAGGGGGGAGCAAGAGGGGCAACCGCCCCGGGCGCTAAGATATTAGGGGCGCCAAAAATATGAAATTTTGAAATATTTCAAATAAAGTTTGAACTTGAAAATAAGTTGAGGGGTTAAGGCTGAAGTTAAATTAATCAGACAACGAAAAGTGCAAAAACAATTTTAATATGTGGCTGCAGATAATAGCAAAAACATACAAGAAACTGGAACATTTCTAATTGCATTTTTAGAATCTATCGGCCCCATAATTTTCTAAATAAATTTGAGATTTGAGGCACTTTTTATTGTTTCTGAGGATTTGAATTATTAAACAGGCTTTAACACTAAATCCAAATTGGACAGTGAACTTGAAATCATACAATTAATTTCCCAACGACTTTTGTCACATCGGCATTAGCAGATCGTTTATTTAACAAACTTCAAATAAATCTGAACCATTTACGATCATCGATTGGACAAGAGAGACCTAGAAGTCTCCGTTTGCTATCAATCGAACATCTCGAAATATGGGTAAAATAATTTATGATTTTCCATTCATAAAAGCTAACAAAATAGGTATTCATTTGGGGGACTTTAAATCAATTTTACAATTTTAGAAATGACAAACCATTATAAAATGAAAGTTACAAATTTTAAATTTTAGCGTGTATTTGTAATGTATGTATCAGGATGTTATTGTTAAATTCAGACAATATGCGGATAAAATGGAAACGACTCAGCATTAAAAAAATCAAAGAAGTCTAAAATATTTGATCTTAGATCTAGAATAAAATCAAAGAGTATTGTCACCCAGTTTGGTTCCTCTAAATGTTATAGTCTTGCAGATGAAAGTGTTTTAAATGGTGTATAATAATCTGTCGGGAATCTAATAGTACCCATTTTTTGGTAACGAGCTAATTGTCACATTATAAGTTTTCATTTTTGTAACATTTAGGTTATTTTAATAACATTTTTGACACTGAAGCTGTCAATTTTAATATGTTTTAAAAGGCATTATCTTCGATTCGTTACAAGCTAAAAAAAATATGTTGCTGAAAAAAATTTGTAGGGGGGGGCCAAAATCTTTGCCCCGGGCGCAATTTTTCGTCGCAACGGCGCTGTATATAGTAAACACAACCAGACATTTGTGTTTTGGGATCACATGAATTACACTAGGCAACAAAATCGCACTTTTTGCGAGTTACAGAAACCAAACCCACTTTTTTGGATAGATTTGGGGCCAAAACCGACGAAAAACATTTTTTTTTTTTTTTTATGGTGAGATTTTTTTTTTAGAATTTTTCAAAATTTGGCTTTTTTTTAAATACTTTTTTTCAGAGGTGCGCCCACATTTGTCATCATTACACGAAAATGCCAAAACCGATTTATCAAAGCTTTACTTCATCTAAAAGCTAATGAAAATATCTATATTTCATTTATACACAGTCTTAGATTTAAACCAGTAGTTTAAGAGGTATCAATTTTTGAATTAAGAAAATGATGATTTTTTCTTAGCTTTTTTCTTAGCTTTTTTCACTAAAAAATTCGAGGAAAATTCGAAACAATTTTTTTACATTTTATTAACTATTTTATTTGCGTAGCTGTTGTTATTACGCGTTGTTTAAGATATAATTCATTAAAATCTATGGTGAGACGGCAATATGATATTTTGTTGAATCGAGGCATGTTTTTGTCGACTTTTTAGACTTCGTTGTGGTGTGGCATGACGTTTAGTATGAAAATTTTTTGTGTTTTTTGAGATATCCCAACCAAACTCACAGAATTTGAATTTGTTATTGTTTTACACACTGTGACCAAAGTTGGTTCAAATCGGTCTACTATATCATATAGCTGTCATAGGAACAATCGGTCAAAAATCAAGTTTTAGTATGAAAACTTATTTGTATTTTGAGATATTTCAACTAAACTGACAGAATAGAGGGTCATTTGAACTACATAATTTGTTACTATATATTTAGCTATATTAATAAGCCATCGTTAAGTATGTTTGCCATTAAAATCTATGGAAAGACGACGGAGCTATTAGCATATAAGCAAGAAACAAGTTTTTCACAACGGTTGATTTTCGACTGATCGGTCCCATGGTAGCTATATGTTTTAGTGGTCCGATTCCAACCAAACTTGGACAGGTTGTATAAGACAATACGAGATTCTTAATTTGTAAGTTTGGTACAGATAACTTAAAAAATAAAAAAGTTTTTCTTACTAAAGCTTGCTAATCGACCGTTCGTATCGATCGTTCCTATGGCAGCTATATGATATAGTGCTCCGATTTCAACGAAATTTGGTAAGGATGTGAAAAACAATTAAAAATATCCAATTCATGAGTTTGATTGAGGTATCTCAAAAAAACAAAAAGTTTTTCATACTAAAACTTGATTTTCGACCGATCGTTCCTATGGAAGCTATATGATATAGTAGACCGATTTAAACCAACTTTGGTGAGGATGTATAAGGCTTACTTAAATGCATATTCTATAAGTTTGGTTCCGATATCTCATAAAACAAAAAAGTTTTTCATACATAAACTTGATTTTAGACCGATCGGTCCTATGGCAGCTATATGATGTAGTGGACACATTTAAACTAAAATTGGTAAAGATATAAAGGACAACATAGAATACACAATGTGTGAGTTTGGTTAAAATATCTTAGAAAATAAAAAAGTTTTTCATACTAAAGGTGGATTTTTGACCGATCGTTCCTATAGCAGCTATATTGAATAGTGATCCGATTTGAACAAAATTTGGTAGGGATATATAACACGATTCCAGATATACAACCTGTGCGATTGGTTGATATATCTCAAGAAATAACACAACCTTTTATACTAAGCATGGATTTTTGACCGATCGTTCCTATGGCAGCTATATGATATAGTGGTTCGATTTGAACTTACTTTGGTCACAATGTGTAAAACAATAACAAATTCAAATTCTGTGAGTTTGGTTGGGATATCTCAAAAAACACAAAAAATTTTCATACTAAACGTCATGCCACACCACAACGAAGTCTAAAAAGTCGACAAAAACATGCCTCGATTCAACAAAATATCATATTGCCGTCTCACCATAGATTTTAATGAATTATATCTTAAACAACGCGTAATAACAACAGCTACGCAAATAAAATAGTTAATAAAATGTAAAAAAATTGTTTCGAATTTTCCTCGAATTTTTTAGTGAAAAAAGCTAAGAAAAAAGCTAAGAAAAAATCATCATTTTCTTAATTCAAAAATTGATACCTCTTAAACTACTGCTTTAAATCTAAGACTGTGTATAAATGAAATATAGATATATTCATTAGCTTTTAGATAAAGTAAAACTTTGATAAATCGGTTTTGGCATTCTTGAGTAATGATTACAAATGTGGGCGCACCTCTAAAAAAAAGGAATAAAAAAAAGCCAGATTTTTGAAAAATTCTAAAAAAAAAATCTCTCCATAAAAAAAAAAAAAAAAATGTTTTTCGTCGGTTTTGGCCCCAAATCTATCCAAAAAAGTGGTTTTGGTTCTTGTAACTTTTGGGCTGTTGCCTAGTGTTATAGGCCAGTTGGAAATATTTTAAGGTTTATGAATATTTCATTTGCTAATCTTATAAACATATTTTTACAAAATAACAAATGTAACAAATGTAACAAATGTCCATTTAGTAAACATTTATTTTGAATTTGTGGCTTTGGATAATAAGAAAACTTCTGTTTTAAGAATCATGATTAAGTAGGGTTCCAATATAAAAGATGTGACCATTAATTTAAATCTTTGGCTTGTTAGTTTGCAAATGTATATACGTATGTACACCCTAACGATTTTTCAGTTGTTAAATTTGACATCTGCGTACCAAAAATGCTACATCTAAAGCATTAAAGTATTTAGTAGTCCAAAATTATATTTGTATACGAAAATTATATTTCAATCAACTTAAAAATTGTAATTGTTATTAGTTTTTTCTGTATATGTTAAATTGTTTGTCCTGACGCATTGACTGATCATTGCACAGGCCATACCGTAAGAGCTAGGAGGCTGAAATTTTTACACAAAATACACTGGTCGGCATATTTATTTTGACAAAACTTAAAGTGAAATCTACTCACAATTCAATTAACTTTCTGAACATATTAGCATCAATGAAAAGGTAATTTAAATACTGTTGGAATGATACAAAACTTTTTTGAAAATTGCTTAAAATGACTAAAAATTACAATTTTAACCACTTTTTCCTTCTTTTCATACAAAATTGTTCTGAGATCATTCCATTCAAGAATCATAAAAAAATTAAGCAAAGAGATTTTTTGAAAAATTCTTTTTGCAGCCACTATTAGAATTGTTTGAAGAAACTTTTTGCATGAAAACATTTTTTGTTTAAACCCGTGAAAAAAATTCAAATTTTGACTTAATTCGACGTCGACATAAATTCAAAATTTTTAATGGGTACTTAATGGGTTAAGGAAAATTTTGTAGCATTCAAACAGGATTTAAATGACATTTTCATTGATGCTAAAATGTTTATAGAATTAGTTAAAATATGAGTAGATCTAACTTTAAGTTTTGTCAAAATAAATATGCCGACCAGTGTATAATATAAAAGAATATTTGATAATTAGATTCAAATGTATTAAATACTTAGATATTTATTTTACTAGAGATCAGATCATGATATGCATTAACTGTTCTATACAAAATTCAGGGATTCTCTTTTTTTGGCTAGGGTATATATAAGATGCTGTCTTTCTCGTTTTGAATCAAAGTCGAGTTACTCGCACATTACAATGCACAGTCAGCGTATGTATGAATGTGTGTCTTTCTATGTGTGTGTGTGTGTGTGTGTGTATGTGAGTGTGTGTGTGTTTTCTTTGCTTGTATTTGTGCACTTTACGACTTTAATTATGTAAGTACATAATTGTGTTATTATCATAAGCGTACGGTCTCCGTTCTGGTCAGGTCCTGTTTGCGCCTATGCGTGTGTATTTATGTGTGTGCATGAGTTCATGTGTGTGTGTGTGAGTGTATGTGTGTGTGTGTGTGAGTGTCCTCTGTTGTATGTGCTGTGCGTCCAAAACTCGACCTTGTCTGGCCGGTCTGCTTGGCAAGCATTTTACGGCCATTAAGCCCCGGCAGTGTATATTTTTTGGGGGTTACGGTTACGGTTGTTATTGCTCTTTGGGTCGTTGCCGTTTTAATGCTACGCACCCACCGCCTTCGACCCGTACTTGAACTCGCACCCTGACCGAGACCGAGGTAGACTTCTGTAGGTAGTAAGTATGTCGCTTGTTCAACCTTTGGGGTCGTCCTTACTTACAATTTAATCTGTGCTCAGTCTTCTGGCATTGTTATTCTTATTATTTAAATTATGAAATGCGCAATGCTTTTAATTATGCATCGAAACATTTTCGGCGCTTCCTTTTTCATTAACAAACTTTCAAAGAAAACAAAAAAAAAAAAAAAAAATGGAAAGCGAAAAAGCAAAAATGAGAAATATTTAATGAAAATGGCAAATAATTCAAACCTGAACGGTGATTATTGCCTCAAGTTTTTCATTTTCTTTCATTTGCGCTTCTGTGATTGTTTTTATTGCAAACAATTTATTTGCATTTAATTAGCGAGCCAAATTAATTACACATACGCCATGGCTAATTTTGTCTCTTTGAATCTGTGTGTAGTCTGTGTGTATTTCTCTTTTTTATGCTTCAAACGGCATTTAATTAAATTATGGCTTTAATATATTTACTATGCCAACATTACTTGGATCTCAGATTCCGTTGGCTTCATTTGAGAGCCTCCACCTCCGAATTGGCTCCTTATATCTTTCCAGTTTTCTAAATACTTGTTAGGGTGTGTGTGTGTGTGTGTGTGTGCTGCTGCTGCACGCACAGGGGCGTCCCAAAATAAGCTAAAGCTAATTGGTCACTAAATTAAATTCCAGAACTCAAATTTTGTATCAAATTTTACATTTCTAAGAATTAAACTAAACAAGGAATTATTAAAAAAAAATTTAAGAATCAATGGAGTTAATTAATTGTGAGTTAGATTATTAACTGGTAAGTTAATGAATGATGAAATAATAAGGAAATTATAAAAGTTGGTAGCTGCGTCGAATTTCTTGCTGTCTGCTGCTTTTTCCTACGTAATTCTCTTCTTTTTTTTTCGGCGTCGGCCTGGCCAGTGTTGCTCTATCTTCTGTTCTGTCGATAAATCATTATCGGCAAAATACTAAAAATTATTGACGTTAATGACTGCTGTTTATCTGCTGCTGCTTCTCTGCTGTTGTTGTCTGCTTAAATTCTACTGTTGTTGTACTATTATAATATAGCCTATTTCCACGACCACTCACATTTGGCTCATTTGGTCACATTTGAATGTGGCTCATTTTTGGCTTTCCACGACCAAATGTGCAACTGTCAAAGCATTTGTCATTCGTCCGAAATAAATCTGCTGCTCGATTTCTGTGCAAAAATTATAAAAAGTTAAAATAATGAACATTTTCATTTTTATTTTGCAATTATAATTTGTGCAAATTTTTTATTGAAAAAAAAAAATAGCTGGTTAAAGTGATAATTGCTTTTTTTCACGAAATTATCGATAAGCCTCGCGTGTTCGATAGAAAAATACTGAAATTCGCAAGGGCGTATGGCAAAAAAATCATTCATTATGAATGAGCCAAAATGATCAATCGAATTTTGTACTGAAATTAAGTCCACATTCGGGACAAATGATAAAAATAGCGTCGAATGAGCCAAATGTGTACATTTATACAATGTCAAATGATATAAAAATAATATAAAAATTTCTTATATTATCTAAAGAATTAAATGGTTTAATTTCAATAACATTTCCATGAGCTTGACTTCAGTTGCTAGAATCAGGACGCCTCTGGGCGCAGTGTCTCGCGCAGGCATTTTAACTTGTACTAAATTATTATTAAGTGCTTTTCATTTTAAGTTACTCAACAAATACACACACACAGACTTTGGCTTGTTTTGCCTCTGTGATATCCTTTAGCAACAATTCGTCAATGTCAAAATTACGACAGTGGGCACGATTAAACTTACGAGTACTTTTGCGCCTGCTGTTGCATTTTGTTGTCAGTTACCGTCTGAAACTTCCTCACTTATCTCCATAGCCATACCACTTTTGCCGTCTAGATATTGTGGCGAGAATCTTTGGAATGTCGCCGCTGTTGCTTGCCTTTTTGTTGCTGCCACGATAGAAATAAATTGTTATTAATGCGTTTGGTTCATAGAACGCCTTCGACTGCGCCCTTAGCCTCTCTTTCAGTTCAGTTCAGTACAGTTTTCGCTATATAGTCAATGAAATATTTGAAACGCGCGCTAAATTCTAAATGCCAGTGTGGATATTTGACTGTGGGTGTGCGTGTGTGCGTGGGTGTGGCCAAAGCACAAATAATGTGCGGCAATTTAATGTGGCAACCACTTGTTGCTGAAGGCGAATGAAGGCCCATAAACCGTTTACGGCCGCCATCAAATTGATTTGTGCCGCTCACACGAACCAAATCAATTGCACTGCTTGAGGAAAGATAATCATAACTCGACTCAATTCAGCAAACAAAAAAAAAAACATCAACAGGAAATGGGTGGTACCAAGGATGCCAACCTCAATCTTAACCCCAACCAACCCCAATCCCCTCTCAGATTACCCAACGAAGGGCGTCAGTAAGCTTAAAAGCGAAGCGGAAACAGCAAAGTCGCTAAACCCAAATACGCCCAACGAATGAAAGCTATGACAAAACAGAATAAGAACACAAACTGAACGGCAAACAAAAAATACAAAAAACAACTAAGCGGTTACAGTCGAGCACGCTCGACAGTAGGATACCCTGAGCCCAGGTACTCTTCAATAAAAGTTTATTTTTGACCAATTGTTCCTATGGCAGCTATATGATATATAAAGCCGACTTGAACCAAATCTGGTCAGAATGTACAAAACTAACATTAATGCATATTCTATCAGTTTGGTTAAGATATCTCAAAAAACAAAAAACTTTTTCATACTAAATCTTCATTTTCGATGTATCGTTCCTATGGCAGCTATGTGATATAGTTATCCGATTTCAACCAAATTTGGTCAGGATGTATAATACCAGCTCCGATACATAATCTATTAGTTTGGTTCTGATATCTCAACAAACACAAAACTTTTTCATACTAAAACTTCATTTTCGATGTATCATTCCTATGGCAGCTATGTGATATAGTTATCCGATTTCAACCAAATTTGGTCAGGATGTATAATACCAGCTCCGATACATAATCTATTAGTTTGGTTCTGATATCTCAACAAACACAAAACTTTTTCATACTAAAACTTCATTTTCGATGTATCGTTCCTATGGCAGCTATATGATATAGTGGTCCGATCCAAAAATAAAAACAAACTTGATCTGCGTATGGTATCCAGGAACCTACATACCAAGTTTGAAGTCTCTAGCTTTTATAGTTTCTGAGATCGACGCGTTCAAACAGACGGACAGACGGACAGACAGACGGACATGGCTCAATCGACTTGGCTGTTGATCCTGATCAAGAATATATGTACTTTTGGGGGTCTGCCACGCCTCCTTCTGCCTGTTACATACATCCTGCCAAACGCATTATACCCTTTTTTGCCCATTTTTAATGGGCTCAGGGTATAAAAATCTACCATTAAGACGGCTTGACAAAGTTGTGCATTAAAAGTCGACGCTTGAATTTGCTTTCAAGGCCATCAGAAAGTTAGAATTCTAAAAAACAATTGTAAAATATTTTTTTTTCTAGGTAAAAACTTGTTATAATTCTTATATTTTGCATTTCAGTTAACATTTATTTAAATTCTAAGATAACACTTATAAAATTTTTTTTTAAATTGATATTTTGATTGCATACTTTTAGGATGAATTGGAAAATGTTATCTCAAAAATATGCTATATATTATATTATTTTATTTTCAAGACTTTGTTGTCAGTTTTATTCGATTTAAATTTAGCTTCTAAGAAACAATTGTGAAATATTTTTTATTCCAGGTGAAACTTGTTATAATTCTTATATTTTGCATTTAGTAAACGTTTATTTAAATTCTAAGATAACACTTATTACATTTTTTTAAATTTATATTTTGATTTTTTTTTTTTGATCAATGTGCTCCAAGAATCTCTAGAGTTTTTAACGAGAATTGCTTTTGAAAGCAACCGTTCGAAATGTTGGTGTTCCTCAAAAATCATAGATTTAGTTTTTCGAACATATTTTCGAAGTCAAAATAAACGGCTTTCTTCCAGTTTCAACAACAACATTTTTAGGTTGAGAATATTTTACATAATTTACAAAATTATGAAAAAATATTTATGAATTTTTTTCAATTTAAAAATTGGTTAAGTTTAATTCAATAATTATTTTATTTTCTGACATCTCTCAACAATTTTTTGGACCTTTTAAAAGCAATGCTTGTTTGTTTTCAGGAACAACAATTGCTTTTGGGTTGCTTTGGCCTCTGAATAATAATATTTTATTTTCCGTATGAATGTGAGGTTTTTCTAGATTTTAATTTGAAATTTTGAAAATAAACAAGTGGGCGGTTACAGTCGAGCACGCTCGACAGTAGGATACCCTGATCCCAGGTACTCTTCAATAAAAGTTTATTTTCGACCAATTGTTCCTACGGCAGATATAAGATATATAACGCCGATTTAAGCCAAATCTGGTCAGAATGTACAAAACTAACATTAATGCATATTCTATCAGCTTGGTTAAGATATCTCAAAAAACAAAAAACTTTTTCATACTAAAACTTTATTTTCGATGCATCGTTTCTATGGCAGCTATGTGATATAGTTATCCGATATTAACAGACAGGTTTGCTCCCTGATAATTTTTGTGACACCTATGATTCTTCTGGTGAACGGCAGTAATACCGTATTAAAAAATTCTGTATGATTTCTGTTACTGAGAGTTTCAGAATGACGCCCGCCAGACTCGTTAAATTGCGTGCGGCTTCCGTTTCGTTTTTCGCTCCTGTTCCCATGCCCAGCACCGTTCCAGTTGCTTTACCCAATTTAGGTCCTTCATCTTCTTCTTGGCTCCAGTAGGCGTCGACGTAGGCGTCGCAGTTGGCCGCGACCGCAGCAGCAGCAGCAACAGCGTCTCATAAAATCGCTGTGGGGACATCTTCAGCTTCATCGTTATAGCCATCATTCCCAGCCTCATATTTATGCTCATGCCCATCCTCAAGCACACAGTCATTGTCATTGCCATTGTTGTTGTTGTTGTTGTTGTTTTTACCACCGTCCTGCTTCTCGTTTATTTGCATTTTGCTGCCTGCGTTGGCCAAGGAATTCAAAACAGATTTCTTGGCCAGATTGTACAGCGCTAACAGTTCATTACCCAAATGACTGCTGTGGTCTGATGAAACCGTTGGCTGATGAAACTCGGCGGAATCGTTGGTGGGATCAGGGGTCAGGGTTTCAATGTGGTCACTACAGTGATTTGGCTGAAAAGGTTCCATTCAAATTTTTGAGTCAGGCCCCAGCCAATGCCAAAGCCAAAGCCAAAAAACTTTTGCTCATCTTTCTTATGCATACTGCTCATAGTTTACGCTCTGCAATTTTCTTTCTTAAAACTTTGACCTAACTTTTGCCTTTTTCACTTCCAATTTTATGTTTGTTGCTTTTGCTTGCTGCGGGTTGAGTAACATACACTTATTTTATCCTCCTAGATGCTACTGTTTCCATTTGAGGGAGAGGAAAAAACTTTTAAATAGTTCACGCTCATACAAAATCATTTACGAGTGTCTTCCATTTAATGTTGACTCTCACACTGATAAAAAATAATGTTCTAAAATCAAGATTTTGGTCTCAGAACTAAGGTTTTTGGTCTAAAAAATGCGTCGAGAACATAAAATTCTTAAACTAAGAGAACATATTTTGATTTTAAGAACATTTCAATTAAGACCAAGTTCTTATTTTAAGAATAAATGTTCTTAAAATTAAAAAATAAAAAATAAAATAAATAAAAATTATTTTATATATTTATATATTTTTTATTTTTAATTTTTGATTTATTTACATTTTATTCTGGTTAAGTAATTTTTTAAATGTTGTTTAGAAATAGTACATTTTATACTTTTCTAACAATTTGAGATTTTATTCTTATACTTAGATTTTAAGATTTTTTAGATTAATAATCTTAGTTTTAGTAATTTGGACTCAAAATAATCTTATTTTAAGAACAAAATATTTAAGATGAATGTGCTTGATTTTAGAACTTGATTTTTTTTTCAGTGCACTCGCTCTCTCTCGCTGTAAATGTTTGTGTCTTAAACATATGCACAAGAAAACGAAAACTTTATCCTAGGCAAAAAAAAATTTGTACACCAAATGTTAACAAGGCAATGGTGTAGAATTCTTCAAGTCCTTGGTTTTAATTCCCACTTCGAAGCCCAACCCAAGCGGAATAATCACGTCAAGCACTTGAAAAAAAACTTTAGCTCAATTAGCTGCAAGTAACTTTAGGTATGGACAATCGAGTAGGCTGAGCTTTTCATTAAGTCCTACTCGGAACTGAGAACTAAGTATGTTCAGGTTGCAAAGTTGCAACTTGCAAGTTTCGTCTTGACGCAATTGCAGTGATTAAATAACTTGCACCTTTAATCTGCATATTAATAATAATAAGCTGGCACTTAAGAATAAAATAACAGCACTTGAGCTAACAACTACATATAAATAAATATTTTATTTTTTGAGAAGATTAATTATCTGAATTGAACCAAAAGCCTTCTTGACGCAACTGCATTGATTAAATACCTTGCTACTTTAATCTGCATGGGCAATAATAATAAGCTGGCACTTAAAATTAAAATAACAGCTTTTCAGTTAACAACTATAAATAAATTATTTAATTTATATTATATGAAGCAACTGCAGTGATTAAATAACTTGCTACTTTAATCTGCATAGGCAATAATAATAAGCTGGCAATTAAGATTAAAATAACGGCACTTAAGCTAACAATTTTAAATAAAGTTTTTATTTTTTGAGAAGATTAATTTTCTAATAAAAAAGATCTTAGAAAAACAAATTTACCACTAAGTGCAGCTCACAGTATCCAACGTTGCATAACTTGAGGAAAACACATTAAAAAAATCTCATCGGATAATTATAATTATATAAGTGTCATATTCAGACTATCACTGCGGACGGCAGTTCGCGTTAGTGACGAAAGCAGCACGAAGGGTGCGAAAGGAGACTAACAACTATATACAGCTAAGTTGGAAAATTTGCTACGACTGTCCGATCAGATCGAGTTATATACCGATCGAAAGGTTTAGTCCTAACTTACAAAATGGCATACTAAAACTTTTGCTAATTCACCTGGGTCATGAGATACGGGGGTGTAAGTGGGAGGGGAAAAATTTATATGATCGCAGCTTATGGAGCCGTTGGGGCTTTTACGTAAAATTTTTTATTTTTTTATTCTTATCAATTCTTATCAAAAATACGCGTCGTTTGATACCTTGATGACCCAAATCCGATAACTGGTTCAAAAGATAAATAAATTTGAAAATTTTAGTAGAATACTAAAAATGAAGTGAAAAAGTTTCTTTGTTTGTCTGTTTGTCTGTTTGTCTGTTTGTATCAAAGCGCTAAAAAAGCGTAGATGTTATGATGGGGATTTGTTCATTTTTGAAAATCTAGAAATGTTTGTTTTACGACTTTTTCAATTTCCCGCTAGTTTAGCGGGAAATCGCTAAATCCCGCTAAATTTGAAACCTCACCAGTTTCCATACCATAGAAGCTATAGATATGTTCTGGGTATCATTGGAAAGGTGTGCTTGAGGGCTTTTAGGCGTACCTTTAAACTTTTTTTCTAAAGTACTCAGGTAACATTTTACAGGTGAAATAAAGTTTTTTAGCTTACATTTTGGCGATTTCTGACAAAACGGCTCTAACGATTTTAATTAAATTTTAGTATGTTGTAGTACGTAGAATTTTGCGTTTTTTAGTATATGAAACATAAACTTTGACCAAGGGGTTTGGAAGATATTGCTTGTTAACTGAATGTATACATTTTTCTATCGGTCGAAAATCAGGTTTTAGTAAGAAAAACTTTTTGGTTGTATGAGATATCTCAAACAAACTGACACAATACGCATTTAACTTGGTTTTATATATTCTGTGCAAAGTTGGTTCAAATCGGACCACTATAACATATAGCTGTCATAGGACCGATCGGGGGAAAATGGAGTCTTAGTACGAAAAACTTTTTTGTTTTATGAGATATCTCAACCAAACTGATAAAATATGCATTTAACTTCGTTTTATATATCCTGGCCAAAGTTGGTTCAAATCGGACCACTATATCATATAGCTGTCATAGGACCGATCGGGCGAAAATGGAGTCTTAGTACAAAAAACTTTTTTGTTTTATGAGATATCTCAACCAAACTGATAAAATATGCATTTAACTTGGTTTTATATATTCTGTGCAAAGTTGGTTCAAATCGGACCACTATAACATATAGCTGTCATAGGACCGATCGGGGGAAAATGGAGTCTTAGTACGAAAAACTTTTTTGTTTTATGAGATATCTCAACCAAACTGATAAAATATGCATTTAACTTCGTTTTATATATCCTGGCCAAAGTTGGTTCAAATCGGACCACTATATCATATAGCTGTCATAGGACCGATCGGGCGAAAATGGAGTCTTAGTACAAAAAACTTTTTTGTTTTATGAGATATCTCAACCAAACTGATAAAATATGCATTTAACTTGGTTTTATATATTCTGTGCAAAGTTGGTTCAAATCGGACCACTATAACATATAGCTGTCATAGGACCGATCGGGGGAAAATGGAGTCTTAGTACGAAAAACTTTTTTGTTTTATGAGATATCTCAACCAAACTGATAAAATATGCATTTAACTTCGTTTTATATATCCTGGCCAAAGTTGGTTCAAATCGGACCACTATATCATATAGCTGTCATAGGACCGATCGGGCGAAAATGGAGTCTTAGTACAAAAAACTTTTTTGTTTTATGAGATATCTCAACCAAACTGATAAAATATGCATTTAACTTGGTTTTATATATTCTGTGCAAAGTTGGTTCAAATCGGACCACTATAACATATAGCTGTCATAGGACCGATCGGGGGAAAATGGAGTCTTAGTACAAAAACTTTTTTGTTTTATGAGATATCTCAAACAAACTGATAAAATATGCATTTAACTTCGTTTTATATATCCTGGCCAAAGTTGGTTCAAATCGGACCACTATATCATATAGCTGTCATAGGACCGATCGGGCGAAAATGGAGTCTTAGTACAAAAAACTTTTTTGTTTTATGAGATATCTCAACCAAACTGATAAAATATGCATTTAACTTGGTTTTATATATTCTGTGCAAAGTTGGTTCAAATCGGACCACTATAACATATAGCTGTCATAGGACCGATCGGGGGAAAATGGAGTCTTAGTACGAAAAACTTTTTTGTTTTATGAGATATCTCAACCAAACTGATAAAATATGCATTTAACTTCGTTTTATATATCCTGGCCAAAGTTGGTTCAAATCGGACCACTATATCATATAGCTGTCATAGGACCGATCGGGCGAAAACAAGTCTTAGCATAAAAAACTTTTTTTTACAAGAGATATCGTAACAAAACTAATAGAATATGCATTTAAGTTAGACTTATAGATCCTGAAGAAAGTTGGTTCTAATCGAACCACTATATCATATAACTGTCATAGGACCGATCGGGCGAAGTCTAAGTCTTAGTATGAGAAACTTTTTTTTCTCACAGTAGGTACGGGGCTTCCGACAGTAGAGTAGCAACTTAAGCGATGCGAGCAGGGGGCGGAGCCCCCTACTTTTCTTTATAATTAAAAAAATTTTTTTTTTTAAATATGAAAAAATATTCAACAATGATAAATTTACAATGTCAACAGCAAAAGCAATTGCAAAAAATTTCTGATATCCCACAAAAAAAACCTCTAAACGAGGTAAAAGTCTAGTGACGAAAGCAATTTCCAGCCCCAAAATTTCTGATATCCAATTTAGTGACGAACAAAATTGAGTTTAATATAAAAATTTTAAATAAAAATATAAATTAATAAAAAAAAATAATTGGCATTCGGCACTGTGCAAAAAGTAATTTTTATGTACAAAGAAGCTCACCCTTTTTGCGCACAGTGCACAAGGCCAATTATTTTTTTTTATTAATTTATATTTTTATTTAAAATTTTTATATTAAACTCAATTTTGTTCGTCACTAAATTGGATATCAGAAATTTTGGGGCTGGAAATTGCTTTCGTCACTAGACTTTTACCTCGTTTAGAGGTTTTTTTTGTGGGATCAGGTGTGTTCTAGAAATCTCTAATATTTTTTAACGAGAATTGCTTTGGAAAACAATCGTTCAAAATGTCGCTGTTCCTCAAACGTCAGAGATTTAGTTTTTTAAAACACATTTTCGAAGTCAAAAAATTCGGCTTTCTTTCAGTTTCAACAACATTTTTATGTTGAGAAATAATTTTTAAAATTTATAAAATTATAATAAAATTATTTTATGCATTTCTATTCAATTTAAAAATATAATTTATTTTGTCAAATCTCTCAACAATTTTTTAGACATTTGAAAGCAATGCTTGCTTGTTTTTGGGAACTCCAACAATTTGAAGAACACCTCTGAATGTCAATCTTTTTTTTTGTCGTATTTGGCATTTATAAATATTTATTGGAAAATTTTACTCATTCCATGTAATAAATTAAAGCAATGTTGTTAATGTTGCTCGGCAATCTCAGGCGACTTTCATTTGAGTAATTTGAGAATTTTCCATAAAACTGCTGATAATGATAAGAAACATCCATGGCAACTACTTTGGTGTACATACAGTGGCATTCCATGCGTATACGAAATGTGTCTTTTAATTTCGACTCTGTAGTGCGTAAGAAGTGTACAGTGTACACGTTTTATCAGTTGGCCCATTACGGCAATAACTTAATATCCATAAATTCATTTCCGCTTTTCTTGTTCAATTTCGCTTGGAGCTCACCAGTCAAATACTTGCATGTGTATGTGTAATTACAATTACGCAAAATGCCTCCACAAAGCGTTCGTGGTGGCATGCCACAGGCCGTACACTGAAAAAAATGACCAACTTCTAAAACCAAGAACACTCATCTTAAATATTTGATTCGTAAAATAAGATTATTTTAAGACCAAATTACTAAAACTAAGATTATTAATCTAAAAAAGTTTAAACTCTTAATATAAGAATAAAAATCTTTAATTGTTAAAAAAGTATAAAAAGGTAATATTTCGTATCAAAAGATTGGTTGGCTCTCTGGTTAGAGATGCTGATACAGTTGTAAAGCAGTAAGCGGCGGTTCGAGTCCCGCTTTTAACAAAATAAAATAATATTTTTAAAATTACTAAAATAAATAAATAAATTACTAGAAAAATAAAAATTTTAAAAAAAATTATGATTATAAAAATTAATTTTTATTTGTTTTATTTTTTGATTTTAATTTTAAGAATATTAATTCGTAAAATAAGAACTTGGTCCTATTTAAAATGTTCTTAAATTCAAGATGTGTTCTGTTAATTTAAGAATATTATTTTCTCGACGCATTTTTTAGACTAAAAATCTTAGTTCCGAGATCAAAGTCTTGATTTCAGAACATTTTTTTTATCAGTGTAGGGGCAACATGGAGATCAATTCATTGTGTGCTGGAATGTGTGTGTTGGAGGGTGCAAAGAATACAATTACGAGTGGGCAGACGATACAGTAAGAGTGACAGAGACAGAGAGACAGAGAGAGAGAGAGACACAGGACACAGGTGGTACGCATTGGTAACAGGGCATGACATGGCCATGGCTAGGAGCAAGGCCAAAATGGGGGGTACGGGTACCACGGCCACGGCCATTGCCAGCGAATTGAACTTTCCGTCTGAGGGAAATTCCATTAAATTGAATTTCTATTTTCTTAATTTTTTTTTTTATTTATAAAATCAATAGCAGCTGGTCATTTACCTGCATTGTATTTGTTGTGTTGTTAGTTGACTGTTCAGCTACTGTAATTATAAAGTTAACTAGCTTTGATAAACTGACATTTGATTTGGGCCCCGAATGGGCGTGTCTTTAATTTGTATAGAATACTTGAATACTTGAATTAAGTTCGTGTTTATTTGCAGGACTACATGCCTCAGCTGGCTGGAATTGGTCTATGTGTTATCAATTTGATGGATGACATGCAGGAATACTCTCGTGGATTGTTTCTAATCATGTAAGTTACGACATTTTATGTTTATTCGTGTATTCGACAATTGATACAACAACAAATATTATACCTTTTGATTCATTTCACTTTCAGGTACTGTGGACCAGCAGTTTTATTGTCATATTTGTATATACGCACCTCCCAGGAGCTGCGTCCCCCCGATGGACCCTTTGCGGTCATGATGTACGAGCATCGCGCCGATCTTCGGATGAGACAGAGGTAAGTTAAAAGAAGGAGTCCACTATTCAACGGGTTATCAGTAGTATAATGTTGTATGTTATATAGAGAGAAAGAATTTGAAATATACTTTAAAGACAATATATACAAGTCACAAAATAAATGATGGTTTTTGAAATATTCCTTTATTTTAAGACCTTTATTCATGAAGATCAATTCATACAATGATGAAATAACTTGAGATGACAAAAGTAAGATAGAGATGAATGTAGTCAAATATCGATTGTAACTATAGTTATGTTCAAAAATACATTATAATAATAACACTGGGGTGGTCAAAAGTATTTACACAAAACTAAAGTTAAATCTACTCGCTATTTAAAGTTATTTCATTTACATTTGACATCAACTAAAAGGTCTTTAAATGCCGTTTGAATGATACAAAAAAAATTCCTTTGCCCATGAAGTACCCATTACAAATTTTGAATTTATTTAAAAATCTAAGGGCTTAAAGAACAGATTTTTTGATGCAAAAAGTTTCTTCAAACAATTTGGGACTGCCTAAAAAATTTTCAAAAATATATTCGCTTATACTTTTTTTCAAAAATATAAAAATTAGCTTTCTTTGCACATTTTCTTCCTTTTCATACAAAGTTTATCTGAGATCACCCCATCCACAGAATATTTTTTACTCCATACAAATTGACCCACTGTAATGTAATACCTGTGACCGGTTTGTTTGCCGTGAGCCGTGTCAATAAAAGCAGATAATAAGCATTTGTTAGGCAATGTACTATGGTCGATTTTTCGGTTTAGGTGACATAAAGTCGAAGATTTCCTAGAAGTATAGTCAAAAAATGGCTTAATTTATTAAAAGTAGATACGTCAGTTAGATTTTAAAAAAAATTTTTTTCGATTGGATGGCAACCCTTTTTTGTGCTAGCTCGACTTTGCAGAGCTGATTTTTCATAGTAAGCGCTTGTTAAAAAACTGTTAAAAGCTAAACAAGTTTAATGTGAATAAATATTACTGAGGTGCTTAAAATATATATCTGCTGTCATTAGTAAATTTATATGAGTTGTGTTGTTGTTGTTGTCCACTGTTTTTGTTAGTATATTTTTTTTTTATCAAAAATCGAATCAAAGAAGTTGTGTTCCGTGGACTATTAATTTTGTAGATCGAGCAACTAAAGATGACAAGTTTTTTGTTAGGGTCTATAGTCTTTACTGTAATTATTCTAATTTGCTCCTTTTCAAAAAATCAAATTTGAAAAATGTCATTTAGCTTGTACAAATTCAGGGGCGGAAAGTAAAGGCGTGGTCCAATTGACAAATTTTTTTTTCCAAAAATCTTTTTTAATGTAGTAACATTTGTAAAAAATTTTACGTGCATAGTTTTTAGAGTTTTTGCCAATATGGCGAGTGGGAGGGGGTGATCCAATATTCAAAAACGAATTTTTTGATTTTAATTTTGTCTAACTAAAGTACACAAAAAATTTTCAAGTCTCTAGCTTCATATTTAATGCTTATGCCGCCTAAATCGAAAAATCGCCCATAGTGCAATTGATAAAATAAGTTCATTACTCATCTGGATTTTTGGCATCGATTTGAGCCTCAGTCGTGCGAGCCATAACACTGCTAATTGAGCTGATTAATTTTGCGAACGGATTAAAATTGAGATTGAGGTTGATGTTGAGGTTGAGAGCAAGGAAATCGGGGAGCACCTGGTCTCTCGTCGTCCGTTGCTAATGAGCTCAATATCAAGCCAATGGCAGTTTAATGACTTCGATTTCCTCAACAACTTTCTTTTTGCCCATACACAGAAAAAAAGACCATGTTCTATAATCAAGAACATTCATCTTAAATATTTTGTTTTTAAAATAAGATTATTTTAAGACCAAATTACTAAAACTAAGATTATTAATCTAAAAAATCTTAAAATCTTAATATAAGAATAGAAATCCTAAACTGTTAGGAAAATATAAATAGGTACTATATACCAAACAAATGGTGGCCCCGTAGCGCTACGGTTAGAGAGGTCGCTTAAGTTGTGAAGCAATGGGCGGCGGTTCGAATATCACTCGTAACAAATTAAAATAACATTTATAAAATTACTAAAACTAAATTCGAATAAAATGTAAATAAATCAAAGTTAACAAAAAAAAAATATATAAATATAAATATAAAAAAATTAATTTTAATTTTAAGAACATTTATTCTTAAAATAAGAACTTGGTATTTAAAATGTTTTAAAATCAAGATGTGTTCTCTTAAATTTGTTGTTCTCCACACATTTTTTAGACCAAAAATCTTAGTTCTGAGACCAAAATCTTGATTTTAGAACATTTTCTTTTTCTGTGTACCTCTTGTTCATCTTTTGGCTTTCCTTTTCTTATCCTCATCCGCACAGAAACTCATCTACATCCTCCGTGGAGCCGCGCACACTCAGCGGAGGAGGCGTGGCCGGACTAAGCAATGGCCACAACACCAGCACCCGCTCCTACGATCTATATAGCGCCGAACTGGATGTCCATCGGGAGAAGCGTAAACAGCGCAATTTTGGAAGCATGGCAGCCACTCAGGTGGTCTGCCTATGTCCCTTGATGATACTCCGATTCGCACGTCTCTCCCTCGAGGAAACCTACGAGAATCAGAAACACTTTGACTTTACCTACTTGATGTTTGTGTGGGTCGCATTCCTGCCCACGGTCATATTTCCATGTATTTACGCATCACAGATATTGCCCAGGTATGTGTGTGTGTAATGTGTAGTGCTTGTCCTCAGATACACAGAAAAACAAGTGGGCGGTTGCAGTCGAGCACGCTCGACAGTAGGATACCCTGAGCCCAGGTCCTCTAGACTGAGGTTGAATTTCGACCAATTGTTCCTATGGCAGCTATATGAAATATGCAACCGAATAAAACAAAATTTGTTCAGAATGTTCAAAACCAAGTTAAATGCATATTCTATCACTTGGATTAAGATATCTTAAAAGCAAAAAACTTTTTCATACTAAGATTTGATTTTCACCTGATCGGTCCTATGACAGCTATATGATATAGTGGGCCGTTTTTAACCAAATTTGGCCAGGATGTATAATAACAGCCCAGATGCATATTCTATCAGTTTGGTTGTGATATCTCAGCAAACAAAAAACTTTTCCATTCATTCATTTTCGATGTATCGTTTCTATGGCAGCTATATGATATTGTTAGTCGATTCTAACCAAATTTGATCAGGATGTATTATACCAGTCAAGATGCATATATTATCAGTTTGGTTGTGATATCTAAACAAACAAAAAACTTTTCCATACTACAACTTTTTTTTCGATGTATCGTTCCTATGACAGCTATATGATATAGTTAGCCGATTCTAACCAAATTTAGTCAGGATGTATTACACTAGTCAAGATGCATATATTATCAGTTTGGTTTTGATATCTCAACAAACAAAAAACTTTTCCATACTAAAACTTCTTTTGCGATGTATCGTTCCTATGATATTGTTAACCGAATTTAATCAAATTTGGTCAGGATGTATTATACCAGTCAAGATGCATATATTATCAGTTTGGTTGTGATATCTCAACAAACAAAAAATGTGATATAGTGGTCCGATCCAAAAATAAAAACAAACTTGATCTGCGTATGGTATCCAGGAACCTACATACCAAGTTTGAAGTCTCTAGCTCTTATGGTTTCTGAGATCGACGCGTTGAAATAGACGGTCAGACAGACGGACATGGCTCAATCGACTTGGCTGTTGATCCTAATTAAGAATATATATACTTTTATGGGTCTGCCACGCCCCCTTCTGCCTGTTACATACATTCAGCCAAAATCCGGGATTCCGGGATAAAGTTAATCCATTGCGGTGTCAGAAGTACGGTTATTCCGGATTTTCATAAACCAAGCTCGATTTTCCTCAACAATATTTTCATTTTTAGGATTCTGTTAAATTTGTTTTTAGTTAGATCAAATAACTTCTTCTTCTTCTTCTTTACATTTTTAAATGTCGATTTTTAAATATCGTCGTACGAAATAAGCTGTGAGCCACTGTATTCACATCATTCCGTTCACAAAAAAGACAATCAGTGGATTGACCTTGTTCTTCTACTTCTTTTTCTTCTTTTTCTTGCCAGAGATGAACAGGAGCGTCTGCGTGGCTATTTTCGTCTGTCGACCAAAAGGAAGCCAAAGTCACAGCGTCGGAGCGATGCCTGCACTGGCAGCTCCCGTGAGGAGTCCATTGAGAAGGATGAGCACACTAATACGACTAATATTGTGGGCAGTGAACCAGGATCGCATTCACAGGGTGATTCATCACATAAGCAGCTGCCAAAGGGCAGCGCAATAACGGTGCGACATGAGAGAGGACATGGACATGGACATGGCTTGAGTTCCAAGGATCGGTATAGTGGTGCACCTTATAGACAGGCTCAGCAGGCTGGCAGCAAGGATAGGGATAGGGAACGGGATAGAGAACGAGAGCGTGATAGAGACAAAGATAGGGATAAGAATAGAGAAAGAGATCGTGATAGGGATCGTGATAGGGATAGGGATCGTGATAGGGATCGTGATAGGGATAGAGATAGGGAGAGGCAACGTGGCGGTAATACGGCAAGTGGACGAGGTGCTGGAGATGCTGGCGTTGTCAATAATCTGGGCAAGAATATGCGTGGCAAGAAGCATGATGTGAAGATCAACATCATCTCGGATGGGGGGCATGCCACATCGCAGACAGACAGACGCAAACAGCCGCCGCCGAGCAGTGGCAGCAACAACAGCAGTCGGAGCAAGTCCGGTCAGGTCAGACGCAAGTTGGCCATCGAGTGTATGTCCGTGTCCAACAACTCGGTGTCCAATCTAACCGCCTCCACGTTCTGCAATGGCAACAGCAGCGCCCTTTTGGATGACAGCAGCACCAGCAACTATGGCGATGGCGAGGAGAGCTCTGTGGTCAGCAGCATGATGCATCCTCCCCAGCGTTGGCCCAACTTGACAGCAGGAGGAGGAACAGGTGGAGGTGGACTGCGTCATAAGGATGTCTCGTTTAGCGAATGCAGCAGCACCTTCTCCTCCAGCACATTGGATCGCGATCTGGAGATCATCGATCTGCTCGAACGTGAGCGCAGCATGGACATTCAGGAGATGATGCAACGCGAGCAGCAGGGCGAAAAGGTGCGTCTATCGATTAGCGGTGGCGTTGGACGCCAACTTCCAGATATCGAGAAGCTCTACGCACAGCGTTCGCCAAAGCCCAAACGAGACTCCTCCGGCTATGGATATGATAAGGCAGCATTGGCTCTGGTCATGCCTGGCAGTGATCCGCTGAGCATTTCGCTCTCAGCCGTCAGCAGTCAGCCCACAGAGTATAGCATGTGCTCCACGTTGCAGGATCAGCAGCAACAACAACAACAACTCCATCATCAACAACAGCAACAACTTCAGCTGCAACAAAGTCATCAGCAGGCGTCTCAGTTGCGTCTCAGTCAGCAGCATTTGGCTGAGATGGAGGATGAAGAGGAGGTGCCGCAGGACTTTTATGATAGCTACACGCCTGGTGGCAGCAACAACATGCCGCCAGCGTTGCAAGCAACCATGTTGCAATCCACAACAACAACAACCGCTCCGCCTCCGCCCGCCTATCAATATCAATATACGCGACGCTTGAGCCGCAAGACATCCGCTCCAGGATCCCATCATGTTGGTGGCGGTACATCGCGTGGTTCGAAGCGGGACAGCTTCAATTCGCTTAATGGCACCGATCTGATTGCCGGCGCTTTTTGTGAGTTGGATCCGACGCAGCCGCTTAACAAAATGACCGGACTCGAGGGACGTATGCGACGTAGTAGTCCAAGAAATGCCAGCTTCAGTTCCAGCTCAGCACGTAGCTCGCTTAAGTCACGGGATTATGGGCACGGATCCCAGCATTCGGCTCATCCCGAGCTTGATTTCAGGGAGAATATTTTTGCCGAGCTGTAAACGTTACCAGGACAACAGGACACGTTCCTGCCCCAAACACATTTCAGAACTTCAATTATGAAGCCAAAAAAGGAAATGCAATTCATTTCCCACATTTATTTTTTTTTTTTTGTAATACTTGAATATTGTCGAGGCACATCTGTGCGAAATTTTGCAACTTTTCTATTAAGCATTTTTTTTCTACTTGTTAGCATAGGAAAAATTTTAGGGGAATGAGGAAGTATGAGGAAGTTAGTGAAAGTATAGCTGAAATTGTTGGCTCCTTTTTTGTTTTTGGTCTTTTCGAAAAAGTTTTGGGGAAAAGCGGAAGCTGCAAGTGTTGAATTTAAATTAGAACATTATTGCAGCTTTAGGGAATTTTTTGAATACCAAAAGTAAATAATAATAAAGAAATATGAATAGTAATAATAATAGCTAATACATGTCTGGTTATCTCAATCTACGTTTTAAATGCCTATATACACGCAATGATACTGAGATATATCATTGTTTGATTGAACGAATGGGAAAGCGTGCCTACAGAATAGAAAGTGAAATGTGAAAGAAGAGAGAGAAAGAAAAACAGAGAGAGAGAGGGAGAGAGCGGCAACAGTTGCTCAGTTAAAGTGTTATACAAAGTTTATAGAAATTAAATATTTTTAAGCTGTTCCGAAAGGAAAGAAAATAAGAAACTTGGTATATTTATGAAGAAAACAAAAAATATGAGAAGAAATAATCAAATAAATATAAAATTTCTCAGACAGAAACTTAAACTTGTTAGCATAATTCATGTTACTTATTTAACGAAATTGTTAAAAATATCGACAAAAGGACATTAGATTAAGTAAGTTTATGCTGTGTTTAGCTATGAAGAATTCTTCACAAAACAAAAAACAAACATATATAAATAAAATAATATTATATATAGTAAAAATATTCAAGCATTGCTAAAAAAAATACAGCATGCGAAATGTGCCAAGCAACAAAATCAATTTTTGAAACCAGAAATACAAACATATTTTGTGTATATACCAAGTACATAAACAGCTATGAGGCAGTGTTGTTCGTGTAAGATGAAGTGGAGTGTTTCCATTAATAAGAGGATTTGGTAATCTGTTAAACTGATTGAAATTAAAAAAGTATTAATGTTTATTAATTATTGGGTGTTTATTATGCTAACAGGTTACCACAGTATATTGACGTCGTGCATACCCTACACAATTAATAGCTTTTCAAGGTTACAAATCGCAATTGTGTTTTAATGTCCAAATGAATATCATGTATGTTCCAATCTAAAGCGATACCCTGTACCCATGTCCAACAAAGCCCAAATACAGAATTTTCTCCTGCATTTTACAGTTGAATAACTACTGTGCTTCATATATAATTGTTACTAAATATTCAGCATTTTAAGATGACATAAATAAATACATATATAAGCGTTAAATGTAACTCAAGGCTTTATCTTTCACCATGCGGTTGTAATACATTTTTCGGGAAAAATAAAACTAACCAAGGAATTAACAAACTGTTATGCCCCTTTTATAATGTATAATGGGTACAGGGTATACACAGAGAGCCCAATAAATGAAATAAAAAAAAAAATCAATGATAAAATCTTTTTATATTCCAAATGAATATGCAAAGTATAAATACAAAAATATATTTATGGGGAAATGTTGTGCAAGCGTTTTTAAATATTAATTGCCAGCAGCAAAATTTTAAAAACAATTATTATACAAAAATAAAGTTTATTGAAAATTACACAACCACACACACCAACAAAAATATCTATACAAATATTGATACATATATTATATGAATAATTAAATATCAAATTAAGCTGGTTGCAATTCTTCTGAGCCCCGGGAATTGCAATTTGTTAATTGTAATCGAACTTAAATTAATGCGAAATCTATAGCTAATTTAACGATCTTGACTGGTTCTTAACCCCTTGACCCTGGCCCAAGGAAAATATAAATAAATGAACTAAAAATTTAATTCAATTCGATTCACATCCGAATTATTACACTAAGTATAGAAATACGTGTAAACATACATATACAATATTAAAAAAAAAAAAAATAAGCTAAGCGGAGCAAGGAAAAGATCCGGGAGTTCTAACCAAAGGCACATGAAAGGCCCATAAAATTTAAGACCCCGTATAAATAAATAAAATATATATATATTCATATACACTACTTATATATTTGTGGATATATTGAATACGGTTGTTTTTTTTTTCGTTTTTTGTATTTGATGTACGAAGCAAAGAGAGAAACTAATAAAAAAAAGTTTATGTGAGTTAAACATACAAAAAAAAACATTGAAAAACAATAATCTGCTGCATTGGGTTGCCTTTTTTATTTGTGTTTCAGTCCTGCACAGTGGAGCAAAGTTAACAACAAACTGCTATGGCTTACGATTAAAAATAAAAAGGTAAAGGTTTTAGCGTTTGAAAAGGAGGATTACAACTGTCAAATAGAATTTATTAATTAATAGAGATTATCCTTACAAAATACTTACAAATTAATTCTAAAACTCAAGAAACTTGTCGAAAAACTAGTGAAAGATTCAAACCTTTCAACAACAGAATACCGAAACGTTTGTACCGGTTTGGTTTCGATATATTTTTCCAAAAATAATTGGTTATTTTCTGTACATGTCTTGTATAGTTACGAAGTTATAACTTTAAACTTCCACAACTTTCTTGAAACACAATCAATTTTTAAATGGAATGTCATTTTCGGCAGTTAAATTCATTTTGCAATCAAGTTTAATTAATTTGGTTAAAAAAAAATATTTACAAATCTAAATTTAAGCTTCGATTTCAATGCAAAGAAAATTTCGAAAATTTAAAATTTTATATCTCGAGTTTTCACTCTTAATCAACTGTTTCTTATATTGCAATTAGTAAAAATCAACACTTTAAACTTAATCCGGAGAAGTAAAATTATTTTGAAAAAAAAATCATGCCAAATTGGACATTAATTGTGACTTTTAAAGTTACTCAACCAATATTTATTCGGCCTCAAAATTCATTCGGAACTAAAATTTCATTGTGTTTTTCGAAATTTAAAAAATTCGTAATCTCAAGTTTTCACTTTTTATGTCTTATTACTTTAAATCAAGACTTAAATAAATTTATAATAATAAATTTATTTATTATATAACCTGTGTCTCCTTTTGGGGCATGGTCTGACGCTCAATTTAAATCCACGATCTCCCAAAAAAATTAACAGAAACCAACCAAAAATCTCCCAAAAATGTATGTAGGTTTGGATATCAGTTTTTAATTTTTTTACGTTAATTTATTTAAATAATTATAATTTTCATTTTTTAAATTATGAGCTGTAGGTTTTTTCAATTATGAACTGTATTTATTTTTAATTATTTTTATTAATTATTTATTATTATTATTATTATTTTTAATTATTTGTTAAGCTCTTCAAGCACTAAGGGTGCATCTAAGTCCACTGTAACGAGGCGCTGCCATAAAAAAGGTTGATTCCTGCTGTTTATCTTTCAGCCCTGGCCTAGGTAAGCTGCGTATAGTATGCGAATGCGAATGCGGATGCAGGAACAGGGATTGAAGCTGGGATACGGGGGAGAATAACTGAAACTGATGTTGTGGCCACGTGCTCTGGTCGCCTCAATTTAATCTGTGCAAATGCAAAGGCGAAAAAGGCAGCCAAAATAATTCGCAGCGCAATAAACTTTCCAGCATAAGAGAGGAAGGATAAAGGAAGCGATAGATATATGTACATACATATATAAGTATATGAATATACCGAATGCATATATATGTATATATTTTTATATTTGGTATATGTGTTTGCGTTTGTGTCCATTGAGGTCAGTGTGCGAGTTCAAAAGTTCAGCTGTTCAGTTGGGTTTAACAGCCTCAAATCGACTCCATATGGATGACCCTCTCTCTCTCTCTGTCTCTCTGTTTTTCTCTCTCTATCCCAACAATTTGTGCTCTAGTTTGGTGAGGTCAGTTGCCAGAATCACAGTTGAGGTCACTGTGCGTCTTTGAATGACCCAGTAAAATGATTAAGTACCGTCATTTAGCAGCTCGCTCTACACAATTCTTTGTCTTCTCTATTCTCTATTCTATTTGCTTCAGCATTTTTTGGCTACTTTTGCATAATATTTTTGTCTCTTTTTATTTGGATTCCATTTTATTTGTTTTGTGTTTTTTATGGTCAATGACATAATCGTAAAATTACAAGAATTTCATGTGTTGTTATCGGGTAAAACGACTTTGCGTCCTGTCATTAGGAAAGTCGATAAAAAAAAAAAGAAACCCGGCCAAAGTTTTCTTGTCATTTGACACAAGTCCTTTGACCTGATATTACAGTATCAAATTGGATTGGTCAGGTTCTTTCTAAGATGTTAGACAATATCTTTCTCAGAATTACATCTACGACTGGTGGTGGATTTTAAAACAATGTATCTGAAATCATAATAACTTTTTTTTAAGTTTGTATTCGGAAAATTGTTATTTGTTTACATTCTATTATTTCTTCTTTTACCAGGAATCATTTTCATATCTATTATGATATATACTTATGATTCACATCTCAAACTAACATTTTTATTATTTTTATGTACCCAACAACTCTACATCAAAATGAATTACCAAGGAGAAGTACTCGTATGATATGAGAAATGTCACTTGGCTTAGATTTGAGTTTGGCTTAAATTCCATTCGCAACTCTATTTATAAGGTCGTTAGCCTGTTTATATTTTTTCAGAAATACAAGTGCCCTTTATCTGCTGGCAATTTGAAACCAATAGCATAATTCGAGTATCGTAACATTCGTAATAAGCCAATTTATGGAGTTAAGCTATAGCTACTGACTGTGAGCTGTTAACTGGTTTGCTGTGGTCTGTTTACTGTTAACTGGTTGTCTGCCTTTTTGGTTGTTGCGTGTGTCGTCTTCATTGTCGGCTCATTGGCATGATGCGTATTAAATCGTAAATTGCGAGTGTATCAAATGCCATTCCATACGCACACAAATTCACAATTCGTTCACATACACTGATAAAAAAAAATACTGTGAAATTTTAATATTTTCACATTGACTTAACTTTATTACTGCATGATTAAGCTTTAAATACGGATTTAAGGTGCAAGCACTTTAAAACTTAAACAAATATGAATTTATTTAATTAAAACATATTTCTTATTAAATTACAAATGTTTTCATAATTAATTAAAGTGTAATAATATTAATATTTAATATACAATTTGTTAAAAACAAACATGACTCTTTTAAGCTGACTTTGTGTTTGCAGCAAAAGTGAAAAAAATTTATAAATATTTTTTATATTGTTTTTTTTTTATTTTTTATCTGACATCAATTTAAATATGTATTTATTAGACCTTGCGCATTTTTTAAAAGAAATTTAATTAAATCATTAAATAAATATGATATTTAAAATTTTAAGGGTTCTTTTCTTTGGTTTTACTTTATTCAAATTAAATTTGTTATTTAAGTATGTTTTTAGATAAATCAAAGTGTGTTATATTGAATTTATGAAAGTTTTCTAGCTAAATCTAACATAAAATAATTCAAACACGGCTGTAATTACTTTTACTATTCGTTTTTTCTATCAGTGTACGTACGCACATACATATTTACATACATACATACAGACATGCATACATACAGACATATATACATACATACATATATATATGTATCAGAGAGCTGCAACGGGTATGTTCGAGTATGATTGAGCACTAAAGCGACAAGTTCGATCAATCCAACTCAGAGACTCGGTCGCAACGGGTTCGATCGAGTCACGGGTCTCTTTGTTTACGATCGAGTCGCGGGTATTATTCTTTTGCTTTCGATCGGATCGGATCGGGTAGCGTTCGAGTCATACGATCTGAATTGATTGTGATTGTTTGAGAGCGTTCGCTCCGATCTATTCACGTTTCAGTAGCAATGATCGAAATGATTTTTGAGCGTTTGTGAGCGTTCGATTCAATCGAGTCACGAGTCATGATCGAACTTGCTGACTGATTTGTTTGATTGTTATTGTTCAAGTATGATTGAAAACGAAAGTGTTGTTTTTGTATTTTTTTCTGCTACATACATCCGTGTTTATATTTATGTAAATGCATTGTTATATGAATGCAATTATTAACACACATTTTATTAAAATTATTATTTATTATATATTTATTTATTATTAATAATTCATTTAATTTTAAATATTGTTTTATTTATTTAATGTAAACTTAGAATAGTTTATAAAATATAAAATAAAATGATAAAAAAATATCTGTTAAAAATTTAAATCAAAAGTAAAATTAAGAAATAAAATTAATTAATACTATAAAAGTATAATTTATTTTATATAATTTAAAGTTTGATATTTTTTTCCAGTCTGTAAAAAAATTACAATTCTATTATTTTATTATGGAACGAGTCGAGTTAATGTTCGAGTCTGATCGAACATCTCTTACCTGTTGCAGTTCTCTGATATGTATGTTCATTCGCATACCCATTTCACGCCTCCGACATGGGGTATACGTGCGTTAGCCGCAAATGACACACATAAACAACTTTCAATCATATAAAATGCGCTTTCAATTGCGATTGCGTCTGCAAAATGAAATGAAACGCGCGATCAAATAAATTTATGGCAATCACGTATACGCAATGTGGACAGACTGCCCACTGGCAACTGGCAACTGTCCACCGTTTACTGGGTCTCTCCGCTCATCTCCTTTTAAGATATACTAAGTACGTTGGCTCATAAAACTTGTCTTTCATAATCGTTTTTTGGCTCACACTCGTACTTTATATCATTACATTACAAAGTTGGCTAATTGCAATTGCAATTGCAAACTGTGGCAGTCGCTTATCACTTAACCTTCACCCCACTTCTTTATGTGACCTCTTCCAACAACCTACGCCTCCCCCCACCACGGGACAGACAGACAGACAGACAGACAACTTGTTGCCTTTAATATTGTGTATGCCACGCACGTATCCATAAACAACATTTTATGCCGGTCTTTATACTTAGTGTGCCCTGTGCTCACACATTTTTCCTCATTTCCCCCACTTAGCCTTCTCTTCACGATTCACTTGCCACTTGCCGTTGTCTTTTTGTGTAGCGTATGTTATATAAGCAACAAGACAATATTCAATTTGAATTGAAATTGAAATCACCAACTCCCATATCCATGTCACTATCAAATTCCATGCGCATTTCTACAAATGCTTAAAGAAAGTGAAATAATTATTGTCGAAATGTTTATGATTTAGCTTCAAAGAAATATAGAAACATATTTAATATCTTGTTAACTGATAGTAAAGCCAAAAAAAGTTGATTCAATTCTTTACAATTTATTTTTGCAGCATCTGAAGAAAGTGAAATAATTATTGTCGAAATGTTTATGATTTTGCTTTAAAGAAATATAGAAACATATTTAATGTCTTGATGACTGATAGTAAAGCCAAATAAAGTAAATTCAATTCTTTACAATTTATTTTTGCAGCATCTGATCAAAAGATTTCCGAATTTAGTTTTTTTTTTCAGCTTAATTTGCATAAAGCATTGTATTAAAAATTCTTATAAGTTGACCTGAGTCTGATTTAACATGAAGGCAGTATACAGTTTATTAGCTAAATTAATTGGATTACTTTAAAGTTTAGTTTAAATTCATTTGTGTCTTCGTCAAAATTTAGCAAATTCTGTTTTTAAAGGTCTGCGCACATTGCATGCAAAGTAAGTCTATAATTTTAATCATTTTAATTGTTCTTTACTGCATTAGGTAAATCATAGAAAATTTAATACAAAAATAAGCGCTAAAACTAGAATAAAAAAACTTAGAGTTTAGTTAAGTTGAAGTTAAATCAGTATACTTTTAGTTGGTTTTCTAAAATAAATGCAATTGAAATCATTTAACTAATTTTAATTATTACCAATTTTGATCATTTTTGCTGGTCTGTGATAAACGTAGTAGATTATTGACATTGTTTTGCTAATTAGTTTTAATAAATAAATAAAATAATCGCATTCTTGCTTCCCGATTTGAATCCGCCTCTCCTCTCCACTCTCCACTCTTCACTCTCCACTCTCCACTCTCCACTCTCCACTCTCTACTCTCTACTCTCCACTCTTCACTCTCCACTCTCCACTCTTCACTCTCCACTCTTCACTCTCTACTCTCGACTCTCTACTCTCTACTCTCTACTCTCTACTCTCTACTCTCTACTCTCTACTCTCTACTCTCTACTCTCTACTCTCTACTCTCTACTCTCTACTCTCTACTCTCTACTCTCTACTCTCTACTCTCTACTCTCTACTCTCTACTCTCTACTCTCTACTCTCTACTCTCTACTCTCTACTCTCTACTCTCTACTCTCTACTCTCCACTCTCCACTCACCACTCTCCGCTATCTCACTCTCTCTCTCTCTCTCTCTCTCTCTCTCTCTCTCTCTCTCTCTCTCTCTCTTGCTTTGTCTGTCTTATGCAACATTTGAATATCTATATATTAAAACCTAATATTGCCCATTTAAACGCCTACAATTTAAATGACCCAAGCTTACGATTTGGAATTTAAAGAGATATATTTGCAGAAAGGGGTGGATCGATGGATCGGTGGGGGTGTTGGGCTGTTACCTCACGCACTTGAAGCCAATAAATAAATTTTCCATTTGCCATCAGCTGCTGCAGTTGTTGCCATTGCTGAATGCCAAGTAAATGGCCAAAAGCTAAAGCAAAAACAAAAAACCAAAGGGCCAAGTATAAAACGTTTAAGCGACGGGCGGGCAACGCACAGTCGCATTTTGGGAGTAACTGTAATCACATCGTTGTTGTCGCTGTTGTGGGCGTGGCATTAATTAAGATTACCGCGTGTCTAAAAAAATCTGAATCAATTACAATTAGCATTTGCTGCCGTTATCATAAATCATTGGAGATGAATATGTTTGGCTCTTGGTATACCCTGTGTCTGTGCCTGCTGCTGCTTCTTGTTACCCAGCAGGATGTGTGCCAGGCACAATTATCCTTTCACACCGATGCCAACACCAATTCCTTCACACTAAAGACTCCAGCACTGCAACAGAGTTTCACGCGATATTATGGCGCCGCCAAGCAGCAACAACAACTGCAACAACCGCAACAGCAGCAACCAGAGTTGCCACAATCATTAGACGAACAACAACAACAGCAGCTAGAACAACAACAACAACAGCTGGTAAGTTTTTGGTTTATGCATTTATTTTGCGAAGCAAAAGTTGCACTTGCTGCAACTGCAACTTGGGTTGCATCAAGTTGGCGACGCCTCGTCGACGCCGCACAGTGGGACAATCTCTAATTTTGCTGTACAAAAATTTTATCTTTTGAACCAATAGAGATATTTCAAAAATTTAAAATTTGATAGAAAACTTCTTAAGCTTTAAAATGAGGGTTTGTACGGCTTGATAGGCCCTCTGGTTAATTCTGGGCCTTCGGTCAAAGTTGAAAAATATTTTCAGTGCATATTTTACATGTTAAATTAAAAAAAAAATGTATTTTTGTTTGCCCAAAATATACATTTCAATCTTTTTTCATATTTTTAACAACATTAACAAGTATTTAAAATAGTTTTGTTATGCTAGTTCAAAAAAAATTTTTTTCTTAAATCTTGTATGATGCCTGGCATAGCGAAAGCGTATGTAATTGTACTGCGCTCTTCCTCTTTTGGATTTGTAATATCTGGAGATTTTTCTTTCGAATGCATTTATTACTTTTGAAATCGCTTTCATCGAAAAAATGATTCAAGTACAGCGCTTACCCCTTTTTGTCCCATCTCTGATTTTGCTGTACAAAAATCATATATTTTAAACCAATAGAGATATTTCAAAAAAGCATTTGATAAAAAACTTCTTAGGCTTTAAAATGAATGCTTGCACTGCGTAAAAGGCCCACTGGTTGATTCAGGACTTTGGGTGAAAGCTAAAAAATAATTTTAGTGCATATTTCACATGTAAAATTAAAAAAAAAAGCATTTATTTTTTGTTCGAAATATAAATTTCAATCTTTTTTATCCTTTAAACATCATTGTTTTATATATTAAAAAGTTTTATTGCGCTTATTCAAAAAGAAATAATTTTTTTTTTTTTTTTTGATAAATCTTGTATGATGCCTGACATAGCAAAAAACGTATGAAACTGCACTGTGCTCTTCTTCTTCTATCGCCATTTTTATACAAGGTTGCGTCAGTTTTTTCTGTTAGAAAGAAAGGCGCAAATCGGCGCAAACAAAACTGAAAAATATAGTTAGAGTATTGATTTCCAAAGCGTCCTGAAGTAGTGGGATGGTGTCCAAAAGTGTAAATTTTTTGTTAACTTCCATCATTGTTGAAAAATAGCCTCATTTTAGTGCTTTTTTTAAACTTCGTTGGGATAAAAAGTAAGCAAGAGAAGAAACAAAATTCTACGGCCTTTAATTAGAAATTAACATGCTTTTCAGACGAGACCAAGAACATAAAGATCGGTCGTATAACTTCACAACAAAACAGTTTAAAAGTTTGCGTTTTTATGAAAATTTGCACATTTGTGCGCACTGAAATAAGGGTCAACTTTGAGAAGCTGTCACGCCCACAATTCTTTCCTGAATTCAAAAATCTTTTGGATTTGTAATCTTTGAAGATTTCTCTATCGAATGCATTTATTACTTTTACAATTGTTTTCATCGAAAAAATGATTTAAATACAGTCCCCAACCCTTTCTGTCCCACTGTGCGCCGACGTCGACGCCGACCTATTCCACTTGGCCTCATGGCATCCCCAAAGCCCATTTCCATGCCACCTCGCATCTTTTGGCCAAACATCTCAACACTTTGATCGTTGCGTGCGGCGGCTCCAGTTTCCACCAGTTCCTTCAGCTGTGCAGCTGCCAGCAACATTCCTGTTTCCAAGTCCTAGTAAGGACAAATCGGGGGTAGAATATAGAGAATATATATAGAGCTCCACTTCCTTATTAAGCTCACCTGTGGACGGGCGGCAATGCAAGCTGCGAGCAGCAACAATGCGATGCAAACCGAATTCATTTCTTGTCTGGTTGAGTTTGCTCTCGATGCGGCTTATTTAACAGCCAACTGAGGTCGTTTTGGCTAATTAGCAGCAACTGCAACTACAACAACAGCAAGAGTACGGCTCATGCTCGAGTTCTATACATATCCGCCAATGCAATCTCAGGCAACATCTGTAACCAGAATTGCACTCGCATGCACTTGTAATTAGCCAACGTATCGTGTTCTAGTTCTAGTGTTAAACAGCATCCAATAGCATTTAGATCAACGTAATTATCGTTACGTCGCACTTCTGACCATTCCGGCCGTACCGTATTCTAACCGTAAATTACGCCCAAATGTTAACTTTTATCTTGACTATTTGTCATATGATATATGACAACTACCAACTTCCAGTGTTGCACAACCTTCAAGGTCTTAATTGTTACTGATTATGCTTGTATTTCCGCGAGTTTCTATAATTGTGCATTAAGTACTGCATTTATATATATTTATCACCCCAACCATCATGAGCATTCAAAATGCTAATGTAAAAATATTTAGCTTTAAATCTACTGATTATTATCAGTGTTGGAAAACAACTGCAAAATATTTGTAATTATATTTCATTCATATTATTTTTTTTTTCATGGCTGGAGAAGTTTCGATTTGGCCTCAAGAGCGAGGTTAAAGCTTATTAATCTGATAGTGACTCAATTTTCAATTTAGATTCGTATATATAGTATATATTATGTGTGCCAGAACTCAAAACTCAAGCGTTATTATTGATCTTGACATTCGCTTTTCTGCGATTTACTGCGTGAAATGGGGCGTAACATAACGATAATAGAAACTACTTGTCGGCTTAGGATATAGATACAACTTCTAGCTTTTGTAGATCAAACAGAAAAAAAAAACAAAGAAGTTATTCAGGAAACAAACGAAGAAAAATCTAGTAGAAAAGGCTAAAGTTAAGATCCCGACTATAGGATACCCGAAATTAACCGATGTTTCTGCGATTAAGTAAAAGAAAAATGAAGTGATCTGACGTGTTTATTAGATTAAATTAGATAAGATTGGATTTTATTCAGTTTGACTACAAGGTCATTTTCGACAGTCACCACTTATTTCTAGATTTTCCATTCTGCTTGTGATATTAATACATCTTTTTCTCAGTATTACTTCTTTTAATTTTCTAAAAATTTCTAATAATTTACTGTAATCCATTCTCTTTCTCTTATTTTCTTCATTCTCTTGAATTTCTGTTATTGTTCAGCTCATTCGATCCTCGGTCGAAATTGCTATTGCGTTATAGTTTTGTTGAAATATATAATTATATTTATGATCTCCCCTGTATTACCATTTATATTAATTACCTATATTCAAGCTGATCATTAGCAATTAATTATTGGCTCATTTGGCAATAGCTATAATTTTATAACATGAACATTTTTTTGATTTACTTTTTAGCATTGTTAATGATTTTATTCTGTGCAATTCGTGATCAATCCTATTATGTGTTAAATTTTATTTTAGAGTTAACTCTATTGAACATTTCTGTTACAAGTGAAACTCGAATTCAATGTTGTTTGCTGTTTTTACAATTTATTTTGTGAAAATGAAATTGTAATTGGGATACAGTTTAATTGGAAACTGGAAGCTCCTCAGCATTGTTGTTGACGCCGTCGGCAAAGACGTCGCGCAGCTCCTCGAAATAATTGTGAAAGGAGTCAGCCATGGATTGCCAGGCGTTTTTCACACTCTCCCCAAATTGTTGGGCCGCTGACTCAAGACGTTTGTCCAGCCTCGGTTCATCGGGATAGATCAAATGAGGTCGCACATTATCGTACTCATTGGAATAGTCCAATTCCAGATCGTCCTGACAATTGACCATGGTCAATAGCATTGCCATAACCAGAAGAGCTAGGCCAAAGAGTAATTGCCAAGTGGAAGTCATTGTTCAAACTGATCAATTGTTAACGAGGCATTGTTGTTTTTGTATTCACAAATGGATTGAGTCAGAGATAGGGGGAGATACATAGAGTTGCAACCGGAAATGTTGCACGTGCTGCACGCTAATTGTTAGTTGCCAATTGCATGTCTGAAATGATTATTCAGAACATTTATCGATATTTGTAGATCGATAAATGAACCAAAAGTAAATAACATTTGTGAATTAGATTAAATCAGATTCAATAATGTTGAATGCAACCATGCAACAAGTGGCATGAGTAAAATAAACGATTGTGTAGCTTCTTCTGCTCTAATTATCAGATTCGAATTTAATAAAACATTTAATTGCAATTTAATATTTAATTCGCGGCTGTTGCCTGAGCCTGAGCTGCTGCCCCTCGGATTTGTTGCCGCATCTGTTGCACCACATCGACCACGTTGTCCACAAACGACAGCCACATACCCTTGACACGATCCCCAAAACTAGGACCCAGACTTGGACCACTCTGTTGTTGACCAGCATCATTGGGCAACATTGCCTGGCGACGTCGACGATGCAGCTTCTTCTTCTTCTTCTGCTTGTTCATTGTACGAATCACACGGGATCTGACGGCATTATTGGCAGCACGTTTCCGAGCGGCCGCCATTTTCCTTCTGGCCTCCACGTCATCCGAAGACTCCGTCGGCATCTTGTTGAAGCATGGCGAACGCTTGCCACGATGTGACCTCAAGTGTGACCTCAAGTGTTCGTCGTGTTTGACACTGCGTTTTCGTCGTCGTCGTCGTTCATCAGAATCAGAATCGGAGTCGGAATCATCAGACGGTCGTAGCATCGCATTGCCGTGTCCAATGTCCGTCTTGGAATGGATCTTCATCAGCGGCGTATCGAAGTTCAACTGTTTCGTCGCCTTGCTGCCATCCTGCATCGTATTCATTATTTGTTCACCCACATTGAGGGCGCCCAAAGCGAGTTGCTCAAAAGGATTCGGATTCGATGGGTTGGCTCTGGTCCATACCCTGCCCATAAAGAGGCAAAGGCAGAGACAAAGGCCGAGCATCTGGCTAACTAGGTGCATCTCTTTTTTTGAACTGTGCTCAGTTCATGTTGTTGCAGTCCATTTTATGTGACATTGTCACACATTTCGTTCATCGCGTGCATCGCATCTGCACAACGTGGCGTATGATCAATTTCGCCCTTTGGCACACATTTCCCTGTTTGTTAGACCCCGTACTTAAAAAAAGTTCAGGGGTCTATTGGGTTTGTTTTACCGAATATGTGCGTAACAGGCAGAAGGAGGCGTGGCAGACCCTATAATGTATATATATTCTTGATCAGCATCAATAGCCGAGTCGATATAGCAATGTCCGTCGGTCCGTCTGTCTGTCTGTATGAACACCTAGATCTCGGAGACTATAAGCGCTAGAGACACCAAACTTGGTATAGAGGTTACTCTATACTGCAGGCAGATCAAGTTTGTTTCAAAATTCGGCCACGTCCATTTTAACGCCCACAAATCGAAAAAAAATTTAATTTCCAAATTATAAGAACAATTTAAAAGCTAGTGACACCAAATTTGGTATGTAGATTCCTCTATATTGCAGGCAGATAAAGATTGATTCTTTTTTGGATAGGACCATTATATTATAGGAACCCATAGGAACAATCGGTCAAAAATCAAGATTTAGTATGAAAAACTTTTTTGTTTAATGAGATATCGTAACCAAACTTATAGAATATGCATTTCAGTTAGTCTTATACATCCTTACGAAAGTTGGTTCAAATCGGACCACTATATCGTATAGCTGTCCTAGGACCGATCGGGCGAAAATCAAGTCTTAGTATGAAAAACATTTTTGTTTAATAAGATATCGTGACCAATCTTATAAAAAATATATAAAACTTAGTTATATATATTCTGTCCTAAGTTGGTTCAAATCGGACTCCTATATCATAAAGCTGTCATAGGACCGATCGGGACCAAATCAAGTATGAATTTTTAGCAGTCTTAGCTTTTGACATAGTAAGTACGGGGTCTCCGACAGTCGAGAATGCTCGACTGTAGCTCCGTCCGACTAGTTTGTTTTGCGTTTGCCGTTTCGAGTATCGAGTTTCGAGTTCACGTGCTTGTGTGTTTGCTTTTGGCCTTTGTATGATGTTTAACAGAGCAGGCTTTGAGATACTGTTCCGGGTTGTTTCGACTGTTTGGAATTCAGCTCGAGGCATGAGCACTGTCAGTCTCGTTTTTTCGCTTTATCAATTTAGATTTCGAATTTCCGAATTTCTTTTTTTTTCTTTCGCTTTCGTCTTTCTTCTTTTCTCGTCGTGTATTAAAAAAAAAAAACTGTGCAAAATTTCCATCACTGCCAAATTGTTTTCGTGGTTGCAGACGTAGTTGCTTCTATATTTATATTTGTTTATTTTTTGTTTTTGGCAAATCGCAATGAGAACTGCAAGGCGTACCAAACATGGTGGTCGACTGGTATGACTGATACAATTAAAAGAAAGAAACTCGAATTGCAGTTGAATCAATTGAAATTCGCTTCCGAATAAACTGCCTTTAAAGTGCGACCGAAAAAACTTAATTATTATTATTCGGGAGCTGTCGCAATTGCGAGGAGTAAACAGGACTTTCTAAGTCTATTACTAATTTTCCTTTTCCCTTTTTTTTTTAGCAAATTCCAAATCGTTTCTCCGGACGCACGGGAGTACAATATACGGGTGTGTTTCCGCAGCAATCCCTCGGCGGAGGTCGTCAAGTCAAATCGAAGCCGGAGTCAGTTGTCAACACGCTGCAGCAGCAGCAACAGCAACAGTTGCAGCAGCAGCAGCAGCAATATTTGGCACAACAACAACAGCAGCAGCAGCAGCAGCAACAACAACAACTGCAAACAGTGGGAAATATACCCAGCTACGCAGATCAAATGCAAGCGGCCTTCCTTGATTACCAGCGTCAGCGATTGGAGTTTGAGCAGCAACAACAGCAGCTGCTCCAGAAGCTCTATACCTACTATCCCGATACATCGATCGGTCAACAGTCTCCAACGCAATCTCAATCTCCCAGTTTTGGGCAACGGCAGTCGGCCGGTTTCTATGGCAGCAACAATGGATTGCAGTTGCAACAACGCCAGGCTGTGCCACAGCCGCAGCAGCAGCAGCAGAGCCAGCTTACGGAGTTGCAATCGCAGTCGCAGCCAGCAGCTGGTAGACAGCCAAACTATTATTCGACCCTCCAGCACATGGGATTCCTGCAGCAGCAGCAACAGGATATACTCCGTGAGCAGCAGCAAAGTGTTGCCCAACAATTTGCAACCGGACAGAATGCGCCAAACACCTCACAAAGCTTTGGCATGGCAATCCCCGAATCCTCCGTATTGGGTTCTCCATCGTATCAACCTTCGTCAGCCGTATCCCATGTGAGATTCAGCAGTGGCAATCTCAACTACAATTTCTAAACGAGATCAACCGATAAGCGGATAAACGGATGTACGGATATAAGGATAAACGATAAGCGATTAATTATAAACGATAAACGTGCGATAAATGGGAGCCTCAACTTATTGCAATTGATGCCAATCCTCAAGAAATGCCAACTCAATTCTTGTTGTTGATGTTGCAGCTCATTTTCACTTCCGTCAAGTGGAACCAACATAAACTCACCTTTTTTTTCCTTTTTTTTCGCAAATAGCTTTAGTTTCATCTTCATCATATATTCTAAGTTCTATATGTATATACATATATATATATTCTTTTGTAAACATGTCCAAATTGGCAACAGAGTAGAAGCGAGTAATAAATTGTCAGTAGTTAAATTTATATAAATTTTGTCTTTAATGAACTGAAATAAATAATTAGTATACTATGTAATTGTCTCTTATCACGACTGCTCACATTTGCCTCATTTGGTCACATTTGAATGTGGCTCATTTTTGGCTTTCACGACCAAATGTGCAACTGTCAAAGCATTTGTCATTCGCCCAAAATAAATCAGCTGTTTGATTTCTGTCCAAAAATTACAAAAAGTTGAAAAAATAAACTTTTTTATTTTGCAATAATAATTCGTGCAAATTTTTTTCATTGAACAAAACAGCTGATAAAAGTGATAATTGTTTTTTTCACGAAATTATCGATAAGCACTGCGTGCTCGATAAAAAAAATACTGAAATTCGCCGGGGCGAATGGCAAAAAATCTGAGCTAAAATGATCATTCGGATTTTTTACTGAAATGAACTCCACATTCGAGCCGAATGTTGAAAATGCCATCGAATGAGCCAAATGTGCTGTCGTGTAAATAGGCTTAAGTTATTAATTTTGAATTCATTGAATATCAAGCCAAATTCGATTACCGCAAATACATACATATACTCTCACATCAGTATTATTCAACTTAGGCAGATACAAGTTGAGATCCCGACTATAAAATAACCGAAACATACCTTAAGGCGCTTGTACTGTTTCGAAATTAAAAAAAGCGATTACAGCCATTATATTTAATCGAACTTGCTGCGATTAATTAGAATGATAAGTATTAAATAAGATTATAAGAACTTGATATCTTACAAGCGATTGCATGGGGCTTATAGATGTCTGTAACATATATTCCTATAGTTGAGGTCGAGACTATAACCTTTCCGACTTGTTTTGTAGGTTGACAGATTTGTGACTGCAAGTAAAAAAACTATGTTAACATGATGATGATGCCTTCTATCAAAAATCTTCACCACATTCAAATCGCATGATCTTTCCATAAACCCTTGAGTGTAATCTGTTGAAACATTAAAACATGCTTCAAAAAATGAATTTCATCTTAATTCAAGTGTTCTTCAATTTAGCATCAATAAATTTTTTAACTAGTTAAACAATCATTCAAAATATTTAAATAGGGCTATTTAAACGTTGGTTAATTACCTGAAGTGTTAGCTTACTTAAAAAAAGAAATACTCACGGAAGCATTTTCGGCCAGAGTTTTGCTTAAGTGAGTTTAATAATTAATATTTAATATAATTTTTTACTAATGCAAGCGAAACTTTTGAATTAAACAAATTCATTTATCAATGAATTCAATTCAATGCATTTGAAATCAAGTCGGACTGACACCTGTAGAGGTGTGTAGAAGGAGTTTTAATTAGCGTGTGATTGCAACTGTAACTTATCAATAGTGCACCACATTTTGGACACACTTGGTTTGTGGCATTACGTATACGCCCCCGTTCCCCAAATTGAAATGCAATCGCAACTAGATAGATTAAAGTATGGATTGTGCGACAACACTGCAACTCTTCAACTAAACTTCTCACAGCTCACTTTGGGAATAAAGCACTGTATAAAGAGCACTGACAAAAAAATTTTCTTAAATCAAGATTTTGGTCTCAGAACTAAAATTTTTGGTCTAAAAAATGCGTCGGGAACGTAAAATTCTTAAATTAAGAGAACACATCTTGATTTTAAGAACATTTCGATTAAGACCAAGTTCTAATTTGAAAAATAAATGTTCTTAAAATTAAAACTAAAAAATAAAATAAATAAAAATTATTTTATAAATTTATATTTTTTCTTTTTTTCTTTTTAATTGTTATTTATCTACATTTTATTCAGTTTTAGTAATTTTTAAAATGTTATTTTAATTTGATACGAGTGGGGTTTGAACCGCCGCCTACTTCTTCACAACTGAAGCGGCCTCTCTAACCCCTATTTATACTTTTCTAACAATTTAAGATTTTTATTCTTATATTTAGATTTTAAGATTTTTTAGTTTAATAATCTTAGTTTTAGTAATTTGGTCTTAAAATAATCTTATTTTAAGAACAAAATATTTAAGATGAATGTTCTAGATTTTAGAACTTGGTCTTTTTTTTCAGTGAGGGGAAATGCAGAGCCGGTTCGAGTTTTGGGCCTGGTCGTAACAGTCGATGTCATTTCGGTTTGTGTTGTGTTCTGTCAGCTTCAGAAATGAAAAGGAAGCGGCCAGTCACATACACACACACACACACATTCGTTCCGACAGCATGCGGTCTTTGTGCAAATGTATTTGTGCTCGACTGTTTATACAAATATGTCCCTGGGTGTGTCAATCTCTGTGTCGCTTCGTCTCTCAGCGTTCGTCTGTCTTTGTTTGCTTCCACCAAATTCGGTTTTTTTTTTCTTTACTTCCTGCTGCACATCTCTGTTTTTGTTTATTCGCTCTTGTTGATTGTTGGCCGCACTAAATTGAAATATTCCATGCAAATATGCTCAGCTACAGGGATCCCCTGCTACTTGTCCTTCACCCTTTTGCATCTATGTACTCTTTCTCCCCTTTGGATCTACGTGCGTGGGATGCCGCCATTTCGTGGCAATTCCCACCACGAAGATGCCAAGGATAGTAAAAAATTTGTTTGCATTTATTGCATTCACTTAATTGCAAACAACATAATGAAATTTAATCTTCTCACAGGAGAACGTGCAACTATTTATTCTTCTTGATGACCTACATAAATGGATACAAAGAAATTTAATAATATTGTCAAAAAAAAAAAGAGACAACATAAGAAAGAGCTCTCTCTCTCTCTGTCGTCATAATCATATTTTATTTAATTATTAAATATTTATTTGTTTTTACAGTCGGTCATTAATTGCCATATAAATCAAGAAAGACTATTTCAATAGCGGTTCCAAAATCATATTGAGATATTAATTTAAATTTATTTGAAGACTTGATAAGACTTATTTTTATCTAAAGTCTCAAATAATTGCGTAATATTAGAAAACCATAAATTTATGTAATTATTTTTTTTTCGAACCGAACATTTTATTTTTGAAAGCTTTAAAAGCTTTTAAAATGATTTAAATGACCTTTTCATTAATGCTAAAATCTTCATAAATTTAGATCAAATTGTGAGTACATTAAACTTTGCATTTTGTCAAAATAAATATGCCGACCACTGTATGTACACTGCCGCTCAACTGATTAGGTTAACTACTTTTATCAAATTAAATTGGCCAGATCTTTTGAACCAATTGGTCGATTCTGATCAAATCATTTTTATTTGATATAGAATATAGTTTTTAATAAAATGTAAAAGTTTCTAGTTTCTACTACAATTACAAATATAAAATTTTTATTGTTTCCCAAAAGTCTACTTAAAATGGCATGCTTATTTTGGCTCAACTGATTGGGTTAACGAACTATAAATAATAAAAAATAAATAAAAAAATAATTTTAATGTTTGTACTTATGTTAGAAACATCTTATTAGCAACTAAATGTTCAATTAAATAAAAATTATTTCATTAATATTGAACCAGTTCAAAAGATCTGGCCAATTTAATTTGACGAAAGTCGTGAACCTATTCAGTTGAGCGGCAGTGTACATATATTAATAGATTGTATTTTGTGGTAAATTTTCAATTAGTTGAACTATGAGCTCAAGTGTTTGCCTTTCGATTTGCCTTGGCTTTTGTACTTTGTTGAGTTTTGTTTAGTTGTGTTAAGTTTGTTTGCATTTGCCTGGTTTCGTCCATGTTGACCTTGTCTTAAAGTCCATCTCCCCCATCATCTCTTTTTCTCCTCCTCTATCTGCTTGTCCGTTTGAAAAGCATCGCAGCGTTTCTTAATGCAATTGTTGTGTTTTGGCTTTCAGTTTTCTTTCTGTAGCATTTCCTTCAGTGGCTTTAGTCTGTTTGTATTTGTGCAAGGCGTGTCCTTGAGCCCCAGGTGTCCTCATCTGAGATACTTTGTAATTTGTGTATGTATTTGCATTTGCACTCCTAGCATGTATATTTGCATTGCGTTCGCTAAATGAAAATGCCAACAGATTTTCTTTTTGGCTGACAACTGTTGCCTTGGTTTTCCACTGGCTTACGGACTTCAGTCAGAATGAACTAAGCTGTGGTTCAAGACACGCACCCAGTAAAACTTAGCTCCTATCGAAAGTTACTTCAAACCACATCTCAAGTAACGTAAGAGCAGTTGCTAAACCTGACGTCTTCCATTCGCTATTATACAGGGGTGAAACGCTGAAAGAAGGGTAGCATTGCAAGGTAGTTTGGCAGGGCTTCTGTTATGGCTCTGGTAACGCCCATTTCCCTCTTCAACGCCCATTTCCAAAAATAACGTTGCAGAAGGCCTTCTTATAGAAGGCAGTAGAGCAGGCCTTCGGCGTTCGCTACTAAAATAATGCATCCAAAAGGCATTGCTTTGGAATGAATAAGCAACGTACATTAATACACAATAAATATTAAATATGCATATATATTTGTTTAGTCAAATGTGGTATATAAATACTAACATAATGAAAATAATAATATTTAAAACTATGAATAGTATATACTCGGTAAAAATTGCCCGCTCTTTCGTGGTAGTTAACAGCTGCCAGAATCTCCAAAGCAAAGATTGCTAGATTTAGAAAAAAAAGTTGCTAAAAATCGCTAAAAATTATGTGAAAATTGCCAGAAAAAATGCTTAACATTAAAATTTTTGCTTTTAAGAAATATATGTATGAATTTAAGAAAAAAAATCGAAATTTAAAAGGAACATGATTTCTTAAGCAATTATATTAACATTTAACTAAAGAATACTTATAAAGCTATCTATCTGGTCAACAACACTTCAATCAGCGTACTTCTCATTGAAGGTAATTTGTGTCAAGTAAAAAAGTGCTTCTAAATTTTTGGCATTTAAGCCCAATCACAAAATACAGCAAAAAAGTGGGGAAACACTTTCAAGTTGTTCGTATAATCGAACCACTAAGTTAAATACAAGTTCCGATATTTTTGTAAGCCATTATTAATCGAAATTTTTGCTATTAATTTCAAAAATGTATAAAAAAAGCCAAAAATTATAAAGACAAATGAAATAATGCTAGTTTTGCAATAAAGTTACTAAAATTGCTAAAGAAAAATTAAAAATTGCTAGATTTGTGGCTAATAGAATTTTTGAAAAAAAAGTTGCTAGATCTAGCAACTAAATTGCTAAACTGGCAGCACTGGTTAACAGAGTTTGTGCCTGTCTTTGCGAAGGCGAGGGCGCGACAAAATACATAGCAGAGCCGCGAACGTTTTGAAAGGCCTGGCATTTAGCCTTCCAAAGTCAGCAAATGCAACGTACTTTTATTGCAAGGCTATTCTAAGCCCTTTTAGCACCCTGTCAAGCCTTATACTACTCATTTTGCATGAATCATAAGGTTGCTAGAAGGAATTGCTTGGCGGAACACGTTGCTCCGGGTTTTACTGGGAACACACACACACACACGCACATAGCCCTTAGGCATGGAATGGAGGGGAATGAAGGGAACTTGGTTGAATCGGTGATTTTATACGAGGCATAAGTTAGCATCTTAATTGATATCCAGCTGCGTATTGAGTTCTAGTTGTGTGTTGGCCAGTCTTGAAATCTTGCGCGTGTCTAAGTATGTGTGTGCGTATGGTTGTGTGTGGGTGTGTGTAGGTGTGTGTTTACAATTTCCACGAAAAAAGTCAGCTTAACAAACATTCGCATAACCGCAATAAGCTGTGGTTGTTTTCCACTTTAATAACTCGCAATTCCAACGAAACACCATCAGTTCTAGATAAACTCAGGCAATTATTATATTTACAAGACACATTCACGGAAGATACATTTACGACTTTGTTGTTTCTGCAGTTTGTTTGCTTTGAGGTTTTGTTGGTTGCTTTCAAGTCGCCTCGTGTCATCAACTAATGCAACTCGCAACTCGACAAAATTCAAATCATACTTTGTAGTATTAGCCACACGTGCCACCCACTGCTGTGCCACACTTGCAACATTAAAGAGTAACAGTAACAGCAGCAGCAACAGCAACAACAACAACAACAACAACTGTAAATGCAGCATTCGGAACTTGATCGACAGCTCAATTATTTGCAGCAATCGCATGCAAATTGAATTTCAAAGTATGCATTTAATGCTGCTCGTATTTCAATTTACATTTAATCAATTCTTTTGCTTTTTCATTTATTATTTGCCGCAATTTCTAATGATAAAATACCAAATTGATGTGACTATAGGGCTACATTAAAATCATATTTTATATTTAAGTCTAATTTTTTTTTGTTTCAAATTAAGTATAAGATACGATGTATGAAATTAATCAGCAGATATGCCTACCATCTGTTAATATTGTATCTTATTTATTTGTCTAGGATCATTTCAGATTCTTATTTTAAATTTTAAATTGCAATCTAATATTTTTATTTTAATGAATATTAAAATAATGAAAAAAATCTTTTTTTAATAAACTACAACCTTTTTTCTTCCTTGAAATTCTTACTTTTACTTTTACTTTTTTTTTTTTATTTTATTCCAATTTGTGCAACAAATGTTGGATCATATAATCATTTTTGTATTTTTTTTTATAATTTCACTTTTAATTTTAAAATTTAAATTTAAGTTTTACATATTTGTCATAATTTTAAAATAATAATATTAGTCAGCTGTTTCTAGTTGAAATGAAATAAATAAACAACTGTTAAAGCATATTTTTTTAATTAAAAAAAATCTAAAATATCGTTTATATTTGTTAATAAAGTAAAAAGATTTTATTTTGGATTCTCAAGATGTATTTTGAAAATCAGAAATAAAAGCTTGATTTAAATTAAGTCCTGATTTGTACCCATGTTGTACCATTTGCCAGAGTTGTTCCTAATTAGCTACTGTTTTAATGAAATCGTCATTTCACTAGCATTAAAAAAGTAGTAAAATTATTAGATAAAAATATTAGATAAAAATATCGGATAAAACTATGAGATAAAAATATCGGATAAAACTATCGCCTAAAACTATCGGATAAGACTATCGGATAAATATCGGAAAAGCTATCGAAAAAAAAATTTTCCAAATTTTTCTATTTTTTTTTTTAATTTCCAAAAAAATTATTTTCAATGCTAATTAAAATTGGGTTTCATTGGCATTACTTAAAGCCAACGAAAAAATTTTAATTTAATGCCAATTGAATAAATTTTCACTAGCAATACTTTTTTTATTGCTAGTGAAATGACGATTTCATAAGCACTACTTTTTTCAATGCTAGTGAAATTAAATTTTATTAGAACTACTGTTTTTAATGCTAATTAAAAAGTAATGGTAATGCTTATGGACCCAACTCTGCCATTTGCATTGATTTACAGTTGTGAAAAATATATATTGATGAAATATATCACTGCGGACGGCAGTTCGCGTTAGTGACGAAAGCAGCACGAAGGGTGCGAAAGGCGACTAACAACTATATACAGCTAAGTTGGAAAATTTGCTACGACTGTCCGATCAGATCGAGTTATATACCGATCGAAAGGTTTAGTCCTAACTTACAAAATGGCATACTTAAACTTTTGCTAATTCACCTGGGTCATGAGATACGGGGGTGTAAGTGGGAGGGGAAAAATTTATATGATCGCAGCTTATGGAGCCGTTGGGGCTTTTACGAAAATTTTTTTATTTTTTAAAAGTTCTTATCAAAAATACGCGTCGTTTGATACCTTGATGACCCAAATCCGATAACTGGTTCAAAAGATAAATAAATTTGAAAATTTTAGTAGAATACTAAAAATGAAGTGAAAAAGTTTCTTTGTTTGTCTGTTTGTATCAAAGCGCTAAAAAAGCGTAGATGTTATGATGGGGATTTCTTCATTTTTGAAAATCTAGAAATGTTTGTTTTACGACTTTTTCAATTTCCCGCTAGTTTAGCGGGAAATCGCTAAATCCCGCTAAATTTGAAACCTCACCAGTTTCCATACCATAGAAGCTATAGATATGTTCTGGGTATCATTGGAAAGGTGTGCTTGAGGGCTTTTAGGCGTACCTTTAAACTTTTTTTCTAAAGTACTCAGGTAACATTTTACAGGTGAAATAAAGTTTTTTAGCTTACATTTTGGCGATTTCTGACAAAACGGCTCTAACGATTTTAATTAAATTTTAGTATGTTGTAGTACGTAGAATTTTGCGTTTTTTAGTATATGAAACATAATCTTTGACCAAGGGGTTTGGAAGATATTGCTTGTTAACTGAATGTATACATTTTTCTATCGGTCGAAAATCAGGTTTTAGTAAGAAAAACTTTTTGGTTGTATGAGATATCTCAAACAAACTGACACAATACGCATTTAACTTGGTTTTATATATTCTGTGCAAAGTTGGTTCAAATCGGACCACTATAACATATAGCTGTCATAGGACCGATCGGGGGAAAATGGAGTCTTAGTACGAAAAACTTTTTTGTTTTATGAGATATCTCAACCAAACTGATAAAATATGCACTTAACTTCGTTTTATATATCCTGGCCAAAGTTGGTTCAAATCGGACCACTATATCATATAGCTGTCATAGGACCGATCGGGCGAAAATGGAGTCTTAGTACAAAAAACTTTTTTGTTTTATGAGATATCTCAACCAAATTGATAACATATGCATTTAACTTGGTTTTATATATTCTGTGCAAAGTTGGTTCAAATCGGACCACTATAACATATAGCTGTCATAGGACCGATCGGGGGAAAATGGAGTCTTAGTACGAAAAACTTTTTTGTTTTATGAGATATCTCAACCAAACTGATAAAATATGCATTTAACTTCGTTTTATATATCCTGGCCAAAGTTGGTTCAAATCGGACCACTATATCATATAGCTGTCATAGGACCGATCGGGCGAAAATGGAGTCTTAGTACAAAAAACTTTTTTGTTTTATGAGATATCTCAACCAAACTGATAAAATATGCATTTAACTTGGTTTTATATATTCTGTGCAAAGTTGGTTCAAATCGGACCACTATAACATATAGCTGTCATAGGACCGATCGGGGGAAAATGGAGTCTTAGTACGAAAAACTTTTTTGTTTTATGAGATATCTCAACCAAACTGATAAAATATGCATTTAACTTCGTTTTATATATCCTGGCCAAAGTTGGTTTAAATCGGACCACTATATCATATAGCTGTCATAGGACCGATCGGGCGAAAATGGAGTCTTAGTACAAAAAACTTTTTTGTTTTATGAGATATCTCAACCAAACTGATCAAATATGCATTTAACTTCGTTTTATATATCCTGGCCAAAGTTGGTTCAAATCGGACCACTATATCATATAGCTGTCATAGGACCGATCGGGCGAAAACAAGTCTTAGCATAAAAAACTTTTTTTTACAAGAGATATCGTAACAAAACTAATGGAATATGCATTTAAGTTAGACTTATAGATCCTGAAGAAAGTTGGTTCTAATCGAACCACTATATCATATAACTGTCATAGGACCGATCGGGCGAAGTCTAAGTCTTAGTATGAGAAACTTTTTTTTCTCACAGTAGGTACGGGGCTTCCGACAGTAGAGTAGCAACTTAAGCGATGCGAGCAGGGGGCGGAGCCCCCTACTTTTCTTTATAATTAAAAAAATTTTTTTTTTTAAATATGAAAAAATATTCAACAATGATAAATTTACAATGTCAACAGCAAAAGCAATTGCAAAAATTTCTGATATCCCACAAAAAAAAACCTCTAAACGAGGTAAAAGTCTAGTGACGAAAGCAATTTCCAGCCCCAAAATTTCTGATATCCAATTTTGTGACGAACAAAATTGAGTTATATATAAAAATTTTAAATAAAAATATAAATTAATAAAAAAAAATAATTGGCATTCGGCACTGTGCAAAAAGTAATTTTTATGTACAAAGAAGCTCACCCTTTTTGCGCGCAGTGCACAAGGCCAATTTTTTTTTTTATTAATTTATATTTTTATTTAAAATTTTTATATCAAACTCAATTTTGTTCGTCACAAAATTGGATATCAGAAATTTTGGGGCTGGAAATTGCTTTCGTCACTAGACTTTTACCTCGTTTAGAGGTTTTTTTTGTGGGATTGATGAAATACAGTTATGTTGTTCAGAATACTTGCCTTTAAATCAATTCATTTTTACAACATGGTACGCGGAAATCTTTAGCCTTTTATATATTTGGCATACGCGTTGACATTTTTATTATTTGCTCATCATTTGAAGCTATATTAAGATCATTGGACTCCAAAAATACGCGGCAAGTTCTATTTTCTATTTTCGACTTGACCCGGGGCGCACATGGCGTATGCGTGACATATGTACAATGGTCGTTGGCCTACAAAATGTGGATGGGATTTTTGGGCATTTGAACTTTAATACTTTCGCTCGCTTTCGCTTGGCATTTGGCGCATAGAATGAGAAGTCTAGCAGAATATGTGAGACTGTATGTGTGTGTGTGTGTGTGTGTGTGTGTGTGTGTGTGTGTGTGTGTGTGTGTGTGTGTGTGTTACCTTTGTGTGAGTGTGTGTGTGTGTTGTGAGTATGATAAATTCTACGCAGTGCGCCATAAAGTATGCAGCAGTATGTACGATATGGCAAATGTTCAACTGGAGCGTGGCATATAAATCGCAGCATAGTTTTCGGTTGCATCCCATATATCATAACTGTAATGGAGAACCCCTACCCCTACCCCCACCACCCCTAGAATAGATCAAAATAGGCTGGCCATAGACTACAACATTTACTAGTATATATATATTAAATGATTTTATTCTTTCCAACATTTCACATGCATTTTCTGTACAAAGTAACTTTTAAATAAAAAATAAGTTCAACCGCGATAAAAAAAAACATCGTACACACAAAATTACACAATTATCATGTAATATATAAAAAAACAGAGAAACGGTGTGTGTGAGAGACTTTCCCTTTGAACATGGAGCTAACCACATGGAAAAAGTTAAAACTGAAAAACGGCAACGTTGCAAAATTAAAAATTCAATTAAACTATTCAATTCCATTATTCATTGCCATTATGCGAATTTTAAAATTGAAGAATTTTTTTTGTATAAATTAAAGTGCCGAGGGTATTTATATATATTTTTATCCGCTAACTCCATGTGGGGAACTAGTGATGAAGGTGGTGGTGGTGGTGCTTGGTGCTGCTGTCTGGTCCTGCTGCATGCTTAGACCAAGGCTTTAGTAACCATAGTGAATGCCATGGCCCGAGACGGATGTGTGCACCAGTGCGGGGGCAGCAACGGCAGCCCTATGTGAGACGAGAAATTATGTGATGAGACCATGAGGCGATCCATCTCTATTTATAAAAGCCAAACGCATTACTCACTTAAGCACTGGAGCGGCAGCCAGATGCGTGGTATAAGCGGGGGCAGCATAGGCGGGGGCAGCATATGCGGGGGCAGCATAGGCAGCAGGTGCAGCGAGTCCAATGCCATGTCCAATGATGCCAGGTGCTGTCGAGTAGAGTACAAATCGCATTAACAAACCGCCAGGCAATGCATAGTCACAACTAGAAAAAGCCCCTTCTTTCCAAAAAGAAACGAGCGCACTCGACAGTCGGATACCCTGTCCCTGATTTGATGCCCCTGCAGAGCTGTGTATGCAAATATTGACAGATTTAACCGCTGAAAGCTATATGATATAGTGGATTAATTTGAACCAATTTGATCAAGGCATATAAGACAAAAGAAAATTTATAAGGATCATTCGAGCGCACTCGACAGTCGGATACCCTGTTCCTGATTTGATGCCCCTGCAAAACTGTGTATGCAATTATTGACAGATTTTTCCGCTGAAAGCTATATGATATAGTGGATTAATTTGAACCAATTTGATCAAGGCATATAAGACAAAAGAAAATTTATAAGAATCAGTCGAGTGCACTCGACAGTCGGATACCCTGTTCCTGATTTGATGCCCCTGCAAAACTGTGTATGCAATTATTGACAGATTTTTCCGCTGAAAGCTATATGATATAGTGGATTAATTTTAACCAATTTGATCAGGGCATATAAGACAAGAGAAAATTTATAATATTAGATTTAGTTTGAGATATTATCAGAAACAACAACAATTTTCATACTAGTCATTTAGTATTGACCAGAACGTACAAGATCAACTTAAAGGCATATTCTGTCAGATTGGATATCTCAGAAAGCAATGAAGTATTTCATACTAAAACTTTATTTTTCATTGAGCTTCTCTATGGCAGCTATATGATATACCTAACCGATTTTAATCAAATTTGGTCGGGATGCCAAAGACGAGCCCAGATGAATAATTCGTCAAATTGGTTGAAATATCTCAAGAAATAAAGCAGTTTTCATACAAAAATTTGATTTTTGACCGATCGTTACTATGGTAGCTATATGATACAGTGGTCCGATTTGAACCGAATTAAGTCAGAATGTATAAGACATAGGCATCGTTTGTCGGTATTAAAAACTCACCACCAAGTTTTCATAATAGTGTCGATTTTTTTTGCAAATTTCTCCGACCACAGTGTTTATCTTAAAATAAACTTGATTGGCTCGATATTGTAAGGAGTCTGAGTTCCAAATATGGTGCTTTTAGCTCTTTCCATCTCTGAGTTCTTTTCATTCAAACGAACAGACGGACTCGGCTGTTGATGCTGATCAAAAATATATTTATTTTATAGGGTCTGTCACGACTCCTTCTACCTCTTAGCTACTTTGCCCCAACCTAATATACCCGCAATGGGTATAAAAATGGCAAAGGGTAAAAGAGAGAATCTGGTTCTTGGTTTCGCAGGGAACAACAACCCGAGCGTGTTGTCAACATTAACAATGAAGTCGACCACGCCTCAAATTGGTTCATTGTTGCAAGTTGGACACCTTTGTATACGTATTTGAATTCTTAGTGGGGTTTGGGTCATATTTGAGCACATGGAATCTTGACAAGTCGACATCAATCAACAGACATGGCAAGGTCAGCTGTTTGGTATTGTCAAGCGAACATGAAATGTGATATATGTCTTGCACAGTGTGACAAAAGGTCAAAATCAGAAATTGTCGTTTTAGTGAAATTTGGCAACATTGCAAAATATATGCAAACCTTGAAAACTTAATGTAATTTTGGAATAAACCAGAATGTAATTAAATACGTCAATTGAAAGGGGTTATTTTTAATCATTGAACCTCTAGTGAAGTTAGGCAACAACGCGAGAGACATAAAAATGCTGTAAATGCAATGGAAGTGCGGAATATGCAAGAATAAAATTATATATTTATATATTTGTATGTTAGTTGTGAATGGTTACAACTTCTGAGATATTTGACAATAGTGCATAAAATATAGAGATATAAAATATGCTGAAGATTGGCAACAGCTTTAAAGATTTAAACATACTGTCCTGACAACAATTGAATTTAAGTGTAAATTGATATTGAGAAGGTAGTCAACATCACACTCAGAAAAATAATTTTCATGAAATTAATACAAATAGTTTCCAAGCTAACGTTTCACGTACATCACGTACACACGTAAAGCATGTCGGTGAAGTGCGGCAACGCAGCATTGATAAGCATTCAGGCATTCGTCCTGAAATTTTCCTGTTGTCCTGTTCCTGTGCATTTAGCGTGCGAGGCATGCCACATGGCCTGACAATGGCAAACGCCACTTGTCCAAATGACTGACGAACTGACTGGCCCCACTTGGGAACTCAGTCTCAGTATCTTCATCATCATTATCATCATCATCATCATCATCATCATCACGACCATTGACGGGCCATGTGTCAGTGCTTTAAACTAGTTGGCAACAATGAATGAATGATTGATTATACGCTAGACGTTGGCCAATATCCCAGCTGAGTGACTACCCAAAACTAACCCAAGCCCCAATCTGTAACTCCGACCCAAACCTGTGCTCAACTAATCGACAGTTGCTGTTGACGAACCAGAAATCGATAGTAAACATTGACAACGGCGGAATGTTGCATACTACGGCTGTCTGTGCACCCGTAAGACACGTGCAACACGTCTTTAAAATTTAAATGGTATATTGATAATGTATGAGTAATTTTTGAACCCACTTTCGGCCCTTCCGCATGCAATATTAAAAAAAATATTTTCTAATTCTGATCTAATAATTTGAATTTTTCAAAAGAACATAGTTGATGAATCCGCCATTATAAATGTTTAAAAACTGACTTTAATTTCGTAATCGGTAATAGTGTCCACTTAATTGAATCCGCCATTTGGAATTTTTAAAAATTGACTGCAAATTCGAAATCAGCGATGAGTTTCTTAAGATAACGTTGAAGTTTTCAAATTTTATTGGAATTTTTTCGAAAACCTAACATGCTGAGGTAACATGGACTTCGGATTCAGATTCAGAGCATTTGTATTCAGATTCAAGCAAAGTAAGATCCCCAGATCAGAACAACAATTTTTTTTATATGGCTGTGTAATTGTCTAATTCTTATGCGTTGATATTTATCGATTTTACGGCATTGAAACTTAAACTGTGTATAGGCATAGTGAATGAATTCTACTTTTGCTATGTCATATAAATATTAAGAAAAGTTTAACATTTCTAATTAAAAACGACCAATGCGATATCAAAATTTTAGATAACACTAAAGATTGGCTGAATAAAAAAACTTTTATAACTAGCTTTTACCTACGTTATGTTTAATCTGTTGATAGTCCTAGTAACATTTAAAACTCCAAAATAGTAAATTAATTATAATTTTGCAACAGTAAAAGGAAATATTATAGGTTAATTAATAAAATTTACTTTTGTTCATATCAAATCAATATTAATTTTGTAACAGAAAGAGGATATATTATAGGTTGATTAATGTTATTTTCTTTTGTTCATATTAAACTAGAATTTTGTGCAATTAAGAATTTATGGGATAATAAGTAGTATGAATTAAATAGAAAGTTCATTGTTTATATTTGATCTAATATCAAGGAAATAGTCAGGTATTTGTATTTGTATTTGTATGTCGCCAGATGGCGCCACTTGTGTCTTTCACAGAACTTATCTTATTATTGCAGTTAATGCTTATATTTTCCTTAGATTTACGCTACTTTGAACATATAGCAGAAACTGTAACAGCCCCTCTCCTATTATCCCATTGATGTCCTCCTATTCACAATCCCTTATCCGTTAAAGTATTAATTATTTAATAAATTTTGCAACAGAAAGAGGAAATATTATAGATTGATTAATGATATTACACTTGAATTTGGTGCAATTAAGAATTTATGGGATATTAAGTAGTATGAATTAAATATATTTCTTCTAATATCAAGAAAATAGTCAGGTATTTGTTTTTGTTTATGTATTTGTATGTCGCCAGATGGCGCCACTTGTGTCTTTCACAGAACTTATCTTATTATTGCAGTCGCCTCTGTGTTCATGGACCAAAGCAGTTAATGCCTCTATTTTCCTTAGATTCACGCTACTTTGAACATATATAGCAGAAACTGCAACTGTCCCCTCTCCTATATCCTATTCACAATCCCTTATCCTTATTCGTTGGGCAGCTGTCGTAACTTACGTAGTCAAGCATGGACAGGAATGAAAGTTGTGCTTTGTATTTACACAGCATCAAGTTTGTTTTGGCCAAGTGCACTTGGCCGGCAAAGTGAAAATATAATAAATTGCACCGCAGCTCAAAAGGGAAAGAGGGTGAGACAGAGAGAGAGAAAGAGAGAGAGATAGATAAGAGTTAAAAGTTGAGAACTGCAGCTGGGTCAACTTGCAGTACAGATTTGATCAGAAAACGGGGCCAACTATTGACAGCTGTAAAATTGTTAAGAAACTTTGGCTGAAAAAAATTAGTAAACATTACAAACTACGATTACCAACTAAGGTAACAACAACTACAAAAGCGGTCAACAGGTGCAAAAAAAAGGTGCTGAAGATTAGTTTAGAGTAGGGTCAAAGGTATTAACTGAAAGCGGAACTGGAACTGGAACTGGAACTGGACCACATCACCTACCATAAGCTGGAGCGGCGGCGTATTTCACAACTGGAGCTGGTGCGGCAGCCAAATAGCCATGGGACAAGGCAGGAGCAGCACTATAACCATATCCAAGATGTGAGGCACCTGAGAGACCCGACAGATGCAAAGCGGGTGCAGTGGCACCATAGTGTCCGCCATAAGTTGTTGTATAAGCCGGGGCAGCAGCAGCAGCGGTGGCATAATGTCCGCCATAGGCCAAGGTGGGTGCGGCAGCATAATGGCCACCATAGGCCAAATTATGACCATGACTGCTGGCCAACTGGACGTGAGCAGCGGGAGCAGTGTGTCCAAGTGCGTAGCTTGTGGTGGCTGCTTGTGGTGCAACTAGATTTAGATGTTCTATAGGTGTTAGCCAAATCAACTACGTGCATTATACAATGATCATGAGTGAGTGCACTGTGCATGTTGTAAGTGTTAAGTGTTAAGTGGTGAGTCTTATAAGTGTGCTGATTACGCATCTTTAAGATTTAATTTTAAGTTTAAATTTCACTCACCGGCATAACCATGAGCTGGCGCCAAGCCACCGTCATTGCTAATGCTGGAGCGTTGGACATGGGACTGAGAGTGTGCCGTCTGCACTTGACTGGCATAGTCCGACTGGGAGGATTGTCCATAGTGTCCCTTCACCGTATGCTCCTGTGTGTTGCCCACCGATGCGTGATCCACGCTCGGTGCACTAATCGAATAGGCAGCGGGTCCACCTGGTTTCGCCTGGGCGCAGGCAATGGCCATTGCGGCAATGCAGAAGACGAGCTACCAACGAGAGAACAATAGATACATAATTATTATATTTATAAATATATGTTACACGTATGTACAGAGTACATACACTGATAAAAAAAAATGTAAAAAATGTTCTAAAATCATGAGTTTGGTTTCAGAATTAAGATTTTTGGTCGGGAACATAAAATTCTTAAATTAAGAGAACACATCTTGATTTAAAAAAGACCAAATTCTTATTATAAGAATAAAATTAAAATCAAAATAAAAAATTATTTCTTATATTTATAATTTTTTTTTTTTTAATTTTGATTTATTTACATTTAATTCTGTTTTATAGGCTATTTCCACGACAGCACATTTTACTCATTCGACGCCATTTTCATCATTTGGCCCAAATGTAAACTTATTTTCAGTACAAAATACGAATAATCATTTTGGCTCATTCATAATGAATGTGCAGATTTTTTGCCATTCGCCCCGGCGAGTTTCAGTATTTTATTTATCGAACACGCGATGCTATATGCGATAATATTGTGAAATAAGCAATTATCACTTTAATTAACTGTTTTGTTCAATAAAAAAAATTTTCACGATTCATCATTGAAAAATAAAAATGTTCATTATTTCAACTTTTTGTAATTTTTGCACAGAAATCGAAAAGCTGATTTATTTTGGGCGAAAGACAAATGCTTTGACAATTGCACATTTGGTCGTGGGAAGCCAAAAATGAGTCACATTCAAATGTGACCAAATGAGCCAAATGTGAGTGGTCGTGAAAATAGCCTATTAGTAATTTTATAAATGTTATTTTAATTTTTAACGAGTTGGATTTTGAACCGCCGCACAGTGGGACATTCTCTCATTTTGCTGTATTAAAATCATATCTTTTGAACAAATAAAGATATTTCAAAAATTTAAAAAGCATTTGATAGAAAACTTCTTAAGCTTTTAAATGAGGGTTTGTACGGCTTGATAAGCCCTCTGGTTAATTCTGGGCCTTCGGTCAAAGTTGAAAAATATTTTCAGTGCATATTTTACATGTAAAATTAAAAAAAAAAGCATTTATATTTTGTTCGAAATATAAATTTCAATCTTTTTTATCCTTTAAACATCATTCTTTAACATATTAAAATGTTTTATTGCGCTTATTTAAAAAAAAGAAAATTCTCTTTTTTTTCATAAATCGTTTATGATGCTTGGCATAGCAAAAACGTATGAAATTGCACTGCGCTCTTCTTCTTCTATCACCATTTTTATGCAAGGTTGCGTCAGTTTTTGCTCTTAAAAAAAAAAGGCAAATAAAGGCAAACAAAACTGGATAATATAGTTAGAGAAATGTTTCCCGAAGCCTTCTGAAGTAGTGGGATGGTGTCCAAAAGTGTCCAATTTTTGTTATCTTCCATCAAAGTTGAAAAATAGCCTAATTTTAGTGCTTTTTTCAAACATCTCTGGGATAAAAAGTAAACAAGTTTTTTTTCACGGCATTTGATTAGAAATTTACATGCCTTTCATATGAAATCAAAAACATAAAGATCGGTCGTATAACTTGAGAAAAAAACCGTTTTAAAGTTTGCATTTTTTGGAAAAAATGCACATTTGTGCGCGCACTGAAATAAGGGTCAACTTTGAGAGGCTGTCACGCCCACAATTTTTGCCCGATTTCAAAATTTTTTTTTGTAATCTTTGGAGATTTATCTGTCGATTGCATTAATTTTTTTTGAAATCGCTTTCATCGAAAAAATGATTTAAATACAGCCCCCACCCCTTTCTGTCCCACTGTGCGCCGTCTACTGCTTCACAAATTAAATCGGCCTCTTTCTCTCTAACCAGAGCGCCACGGTGCCTCCTTTTGTTTGATTCGAACTAGTACCTATTTATACTTTTCTAATTTAAGATTTTTATTCTTATATTAAGACTTAAAGTTTTTTTAGATAAATAATCTAAGTTTTAGTAAAATAATAATAATTAAAATAATATTATTTTAAGAACAAATTATTTAAGATGAATGTTCTTGATTTTAGAAGATGGTCTTTTTTCAGTGTAGATACAACTATAGATAGTCATATTTTCGCCCAATCGGGGCATGCATAAATTGAGTGTGTGCTGCAGCCGCTTGACAACTCATTTGTATTTTGTTTGCCACACTCGTATCGGAGGCAGGCAACACACACACGAGGCAGCGTTAACAAGGAAATTGCAGACGCATAAACTTTTAATTAAGTTCGCAAAGTAGTTGAGAACTCAAAACTCTTTTGCTCTCACTCTCACTCTCTCACTCTTTATCTCATTTTTCTCTCTCTTTCTATTACTTTCACACTGACACAGGCTGTGCAATGCGGCGTATGCGTATTATTTACGGTGCATTTGCTTTGAACAAGAATATAGCAACTTTGTGTTAAGTTTTGAGCTTTGCTGAGTTTTAAGCATATGAATCTACCTAAAATCATATAAATTATCATTTTTTGCACGCAGTATTCATACATTTATAATTAGCGAATTAAGTTATTCATCTTTGACTTTGACTTTTTTAATATGTACTCGCTACTTATTACAGTTTTATCTGCGAGTTAGCGAATTGAGTTATTTATCTAAAATTGCCTTTCTTTAATATGCCGAATTAACTTAGTTTCTCTAAAAATATGGCACATTTATTTTTTATATTTTTTATATATTTTATATTTTTAATTTACCATGAAATATTATCGATTCACTTGTTACTCTTAACTCGCTACCTTTGCCTGGATATTCGCCAGTTAATACTCGCTAATTGCAATCATTTCGCTGTAATTCTGTTGTCAGGACTTGCTTGTTTGCTAATTTCGCTTTAATTACCACTAATTACTTTTTGCTTTTCTTTTTTTTTTTAATCCCTATTCGCCACTCAGTATGGCAGGGGTTCAATTAAAATCTTGTCTTGTGAGGGAATTTCAAGTGAATCTTAGTTGGTTTATTAAGTCTCTTAGTAAACGCCTTAAACATTTGCTTTGCCTGCCTTTTGCGCTTTACATTCATTTTATATTTTACTATATCCAATTCCATTAAATTCAATTTACGTGCAAAAATGCCAAAAAAAAAAAATAAACATTTGAAAACTTCAAGGGTTAGGGACATTTGGGACATCAGGGAGTTGTGAATGCCTTTTTTTTATTTAAAATGTATATCATTTGCGTTTGTTCCATTTAATTTAGACTCTACTCTGTTTTATTATGTTTTGTTCTGTTCGTTTCCCTTCTGTTGTTTTATGTTTTGTTTTGTTTTATTTTGTTTTATTTTGTGCTTGCACTTGGCGCGGCTTGTATTTGTCTTTGGGTATTTATCTGATTTTAATTAAGCGTAACTGACTGCCGGACAGGAATGGGCCAGAATATTCTGCAGAAAGTAACGCTACAATCCCAATAAAGATGCTGGCCCTTTAAGATGACTCTTTAGCCAACTCTGTAGAAGTTGAAATTATGAATAAGTGATGCTGGCGACATACAGCTTTCCTTTTTTTTTTGCAATTTTTGCAATTGATTGACCCACTTGGCCATGGCCACAATTCACTCACATTTGTTATTTACTTTTTCTATTTCCATATTATTTATGCATTTGCATCAATTTTGAATGCGAATTTCAGCAAATTAACATTGAAACATTTTTGCGCGCGCGATAACCTTAAAACGGAATATTTAGTTTAATTTGAATATCAAAACATGCTAAAACAAATTAGAGGTTAGTTAGAGGTTGCTATGATTAAATGCAAAAGCTGTCAAAATATAAAAAAAAACAGCATGGAATGTTTTTTTTTTGAACTAGCTCAATGCATAATTAAAGATAATATTTATCTTGAATTTGATTTAAATTTGGTGTTATTAGATTCCATTTTAGACAAGGTCAACACTTTCCAATTGAAAATTCGGAATTTTGAAAATTGAACTGCAATTTAAATAATACACTCTATTTATATCAACAGTAATTCAAGCCACTGTTTTGACAAAATAAAAATAAAACGTATATTTTTATATTTAAAAATAATTGAACATAATGAATCATGTTTTTTTTTTAACAAGATGTCAAAAAATATGAATTTATAAAAACAAGACATGGTATTTGTTTTTAATTTTAAAAACAAAGTTTGCGAATTTTTTAATTTGTCAAAACAGTTACTTGACTAACTGTAATTAATTTAAATGACTAATTTTAGAGTTGCATTGATGAATTAAATTGAATGGAATTAAAGAATAAAAGAGGTAGGGAACATTTCAGCAATATCGAAAAAAATTTGCAATACATTTTGTAGCGCTTCTTAAAATAATATTTGTTTTTAAGCCTAAAAACGTTAACGGAGAGAAATTAAAGTGAATTTAGTTGTAGGGACATTTAGCTAAATTATTAATAATCGATCGCGTTGGGATGAAGTTTGGTTTTTGGCTATCCAAGTTGGGCCAGAAACTCGCCTCTTGGCCCTGTTGACTCACTCACTTGTTATCACTGATTAGGGGTATGCCTGAAATAGTTTGAGATTTGATGCAATTCTCCTGCTGCAGATTTGTATGTCAATTTCGTAGAAAATCTCTAAGAACTTTTAAGCGCTAACGTTCTAAATGTTAAACGCGAATGGAAGGGACGATTTAAATGAGAGGTTCTTACAAATCTAACTAGAAAGGACGACAGGAGCCAGCGGCGTTTTTGACTGAACTGAGCCAGAGTGAAAGGATAATTGCAACTGCAACTAAAATGTCAACTGCAATTGCAATCGCAATCACAATTGCAACAGCTGCAACATCCGAGGACCTTTTATGAGGCTGCCACAAATCTTATCCTTTTTAGTCCTGCACACACACACTCCGATTATTTAGTACACAGTAACACTTTAGCATCAGGTTGAAAACTTTACGCACCTTGAATGCCATTTCGATTATGGATATTTTTTGCGAATGAGTAAAAAAATTAGCTTGTTGCTGGGCTTCGAATTGAAAACTGTCACAATATCGCGTTCTTTGCGCTTATTTATACCGCAACGTCTGATGGAAAAGCGCTGGGAAAATACATTTGGTCCAGCGTCGGCAGCGACAAAGCCAGCCATGGAAAACGGGTTTATTACAGCCTCAACATTTTGGCAAAGCAGGCAGCGAGCAAATCTCTGCCGCAGCGCAGCTTACAAACCAATCAGCCTTTCTGTCTATTGTGAATGGTACGCAGGCGCGGCCGACGCATTGCGTTGACGCTGACGTCGACGCCGACGTCGACGCTGACGTCGACAACACCCGCCTTTAAAGTGGTTTCATTGCCCATTTGTTGATTGCATTTCGATTTCGATTGTCAACAAATTCAAGTTAATTGCAATGACATCGAAGACATTGTTTAATTGGAAATTGTGTTTTGACAAATTCATTGATTCAGTAGAGGAAATTTCATGCAACAAACTGTGGCATGCGGCATGCGGCAGCCGGAAGACCAGTTAATCTAGCTACTTATTTGTATCGGACAAGGCTCAAAAAATATTAAATAACAAAAAACCAATAATACTTAAAATACGCACTATCACCACTGTTACCAGTTTAGCTTATTTTATCGGTTATCGGTAGGTTTCAAAGTTTTTTTAATTATACCTAAACATTTAAATCTAACATTTTTCTTTGTGATTTGTGTTACATTATTGCTTAGCCTGTTTTAGAATTTTTTATTTTATTTTTACCTCTTTTCTATGTATTACTTTTTTCAAATCTAGCTTATTTTAACGGTCGATTACTGGCAATACTGTCTATCACCCTTTTACCAATTTAGCAGACCGATAGCTATCTGTTAACTTTAACATTAAGACTATCGATAGCTTATCAATGAGATGTATCGAACAATGAGATGCCGCAAGGGATCAAGGGTATTTAATCTAGTTTTGTTTTGATATCTTTTAAGAATTTACTGTTAATAATAACAATATATATAAATATTATAACAGTAAGGGTGCTGTATATGTTATGTAAGCACTTTTTAATAATAAAACTATCAATTAAATACTGCCCATAAAGCAATTTATAATAATTGCTGGCATAATTAAATATAATTAAAATGCAGGCGACTTAAATAATTGTTCTGGCCTGAAAAATGATTGAACAAGTTGCAGCTGCCACATGCGTTTGGCTGCAATAGGTGCAACTCTCACTTGACAGCCCCCCACACACAGACACACACTCAAACACACACACTCACACATAATACACACAGACAAGACACACACGCACATTGCATAACTGTTCCAATGCTCCAATGCTCCAATGCTCCACTCTTTGAGTCCAAGTCACGACTTGGCCAACGCATAAAGTGCGCATAAATTGTGCGACCCACAAAATCGAAAGCCAGCTACAATTTAACCAGATCGCGACATATACAAAAATCCAAAAAAAAAAAAAAAAAATACCAAAATCACAAATCAAACCACTTGCAAAAAGGCCTCAACCCAATCCAAGCCAACCCTCTCTGCCTGCCTCCCTCCTCCCTCCTGCCTCCTTTCTGGTTGCCTCACCCTCCATTGTTGCACAGACATTTGAAAGCGACAAGCGAAGCGAAGGCTGCCTTGCCACAGACTCACACTTGGGGCAAGGCATGGATACGCCAAATGGCCCTGGTTTGCTGCCCAATTTCCGCGCCCAGTTGACGGCTGCTGCGTGAGAACCAAAAACACAGAAAACAAAGAGAAAAAAAAAAGACAGACTTAATCCCCAACTGGGACAATAATGTCGGTGCACTTTTTGGCAACATTTGCAAGCGACAAACTGAGGCCCAAATGATACGAGTGCCCATAAAAATAAGTAAATAAAAAAAAAACCAAACGCAACACATTAAAAATAATATACAATACAATTAAAAACAAAAAAAAATTTAAAGAGAAATACGTGCAATTAACAACAAATTAAAATGAATTTGAATATTGATAATATAGTCAGGGGTTATTCTAATTAATAAACACACAGATTTCCGATCTTTTATAATTTATTCAGTCTTAACTAGAGCTGCGAAAAAATCAATTCCAACATCGATACTATCGATTCTTTTTTTTCCACTCAAGCATCGATTCTATTTTGAAAGAATCGATGTATCGCTCTTAAGCCTAAAACAGTAAATAGGCTTATCTTCGCAAGCAAAAATCAATGGGTTATGCTGATGTAAATATTTTGTTTTGTTTTGAAAATACTTTTGTTTTTTATGATTTAAAAACGTTATTTTTTTTAATTTTTTACGTTATGGATACGTATTTTTTCTTTTTGTATGTATGATATATGATCTCAATGAATTGATCTCTGTTAATAAAAAAAAAACCACTTGTTTTTTCGATTTAATCGATGTTATTTTCCAAAAGATCGAAAAGAATCGATGCACTGAGAATCGATTTTTTCGCAGCACTAGTCTTAACCGGCCGGCGTCGCTTCAAAAAGTGACGCTTGCTGCATTTACCAATCCAATCTTACATTCTTAAGCTAACTCTTATTTACGCCAGAGGGCGCTTTATAGCAATCGATAAATGATTAATTATATTAACAGTGCGATAAATATAATTAATAAACAACACTATTTACAATATAATGCAATCTTACATACTACTTATGGCTACGTGTGCTAAATATTACTACAATAATTATAATTGTTAAACTCAAAAATTATTATATATATTTGACTGTACAAAACCAACTTAAAAACATATTCTAACAGTTTGGTTAAGATATCTCAAAAACCAAAAAAAATGTCATACTTAAAGTTTGTTTTTTACAGGTCGATCCAATGACAGCTGTATGATATGGTCGACCGATTTGAACAAACCACGGCTAGGATGAACAAAATCAAGTTTAATGCATATTCTTTCAATTTTTTTTTTAATGGGCTCAGTTTAGTACGAGTACGAATAGTGATTATGTGAAGTCATTTTCGAATGAACCGAATATTAACACAAATAATAATTTAAATTTATTTAATTTTCTCCAATTTTTAAACAAAAATAAGTATAAATTTACGAATAGTAAGAATAGTGATTATGTGAAGTCATTTCCAAGTGAACCGAATATCAACACAAATAATAATTTAAATTTATTTATTATTTTCCAATTTTTAAACAAAAATAAGTATTAATTTAAAGGCCATATAACAAAGCTTTTAAATCAAATGTAATGTACAAGATTTAATTTAAAAACTTAAACAGTTAGGGGTGCTGCTTTTAAACATTCTGTAAGGACGATTGGCAATTGACGAACTTTGACATTAAAGCTTGCACGCTGATGGCTTGAAGGTTGATTCAAAGAAAAAAAATAAAATAAAAATGTTTGGAAAATAAAATAAAGTATAGCAAATGCATTTAGTGAGGCGAGCACTCGTATGCTGACCTTCTGCTGCAGTATGTATGAGTATGTGAGTGAATTAAAGTGTGGGTGAGAGGATGCCGTGTGCTACTAAAGAATGACGCCATATTGCGTGGCATGGATATGTCGCCTGTGGCGCCTCAATGAGAGCTCCTCGTGCTGATGTTGAGTTGAGTTGCCAAGGCGAATGGCAATTGCACAGTTGCATCTTGCTTTCTCCATGATAATACACTGCTCGATATTGCTGCCAATATGTCCATCTATCTGTGCCTCTCTTTCTTCCACCATCTCTCTCTCTCTCACTCACTCTCTTATTGTTTAGACTGTCTGTTTGATATTTCATTTCGCCATCGTTGAAGAACAATGGTTTGTCAGGCCTGTGAAAAACAATCTGCACGCTTTTGTCTCGAAATTAATTTGTATAATTGCAGCGTCAATACCATAATATACACAATACACAACAGCAACAACAACAACAACAGAGACAACAACAACAAACATCAGTCAAATGTGCAAGCAAGCATGTCGACGTCGATGTAAATGTCCCTTTGCCATCCATTGAACCACCCTCCTGTCAATGGCGTCCAGTCAGGCGCTACTATACGCGTCTATGTGGGTCAAAAAGCCATGGACAATGGCCAAACCAAACAAATACAAAGTGCGTATACCCTGAGGAATGGTATTAGATTTTTCAAAAAATTATTTTAATTCAGGGACCACAAATAAGTATCTTAACTAAATAAATCAATGGGATAAAATTATGTTAGGATAACACGCAATACGCCAAAATTTCTTATTTTTGTCATGATTAGCGATCTAAGCTAAGAACTTTTATTTCTGATAAAAATTAATAAAAATTCTTTTTTAATTATTATTTTTGATTTTTATTAATAAATTTTTTATTTATATGTTGAAAAATAACACCTATTCTTGATTTTTTCATTAAAAATTTAAAATAAGTATTATTTTTTTATTTTTATTTATAGATTCCTCTATATAGCCGGCAAATCAAGCTTGTTTCTTTTTCCGATCGGACCACTATAACATAAAGCGCGCATAGGAACAATCGGCCGAAAATCAAGTCTTAGTATAAAAAACTGTTTTGTTTTATGAGATATCATAACCAAACTTATAGAATATGCATTTAAGTTAGTCTTATACATCCTGACCGAAGTTAATTCAAATCGGTCCACTATATCAAATGGCGGTCATAAGACCGATCGGGCGAAAATCAAGTCTTAGTACGAAAAACTTATTTATATTTTGAGATATCGTAACCAAACTGATACAATATGTATCTAACTTTGTCAAAAATGTAATATAGCTCTCTGCAAGGGCAGCAAGAGATCAGAATATTTTTGAAATTTTGGTGGTCTTAGCTCTTAGTAAGTTTTCAAGTACAAACGATCTCGAAAGCTGTATAAGTTCAAAATTTCTAAAGTTGAGATTTAAAATCTTATTTCAAGTTCGGTTTTCGCAAGTACGGAAATCCTAAAATGAGATATTTCGTAGGAACTTTAAGTACGTTTAGAGTATAATTCAAGTCTGTGAAAATTGCAACCATACTACTTAAGGTTAACAAAAATCTTAAACTAAATCAAAAATGTACTTGTTTCTAGTACAAAAACATTGTCTTAATTAATTAACTTAAAAAAAAATGTATTCACTTTGGAAAACAAAATGCTTTAATTCTATTTTTTATTGTGTGTCTTAATTTTAAATAAATTTAAAGCAAGTAAAAAACTAAAAATAATGAGACACATAGTCTAACTATTTAAAAAAAAATAAATAAATAAATAAATATGGGCATTTTTTATTTTGTACAAACAATTAATTGACTAACTGTTTATTTGTTAGTATTTATTACATTAAATTACGATTCTAAGTTCAATTTTAACAGAATATTGGAATGCTTTTATCGATATTTAGGGTATCAAATAGGACAATGCCTTCCACCGACCGCAGCTTGTCAGCCATTTGGCCAGGACTATAGCGTCGCAGTCGACGTCGCTGTTAGCGTCGCAGTTGACGTCGCTGTTAGCGTCAACGGCGCGACAACACTTGTTTCAATTGCGCCTATTGATGTCATTGTTGTTGCTTCACCCGCTGTTGCTGTTGTTGTAGTTGTTGTTGTTGCCGCCCATTGTTCTGTTCTATCTGTTCTGGTTCTGTCTGTCATTGTGGTTATTGTTGTTGGTTGTTGCCTGTTGGCTGGAACCACATTTGCCTAAAAACTCGCCACTCGGTCGAGAGAAGAGTGTGCGGGCATTTGTCTTTCCCTTTTTTTTTTTTTTTTGCTATTTTACATGAAATTTCTACGGCATTTAAGATTAATGACCAACGTTTGTCATTTTGTTTCAGCTCTCTCCTACTCGTAGCACCCCCAAATTAGGGCTCATAGAAAATGTGCATTGTAAAGTTCCCTGTATGTCCAACATGACGTTCCTTGTCAGCTTTCTTTGGGTGCAGCAACAAATAGCACTCAATTGCTAACTCAGCCATGTCATATTAAATTTTGAAATAAAATAAAATAAAAATTATTTAATTCGAAATGTAAATTTCATTATTATATCACACATTTACTTAGATACAAAATAAAAGTTAAAACTAATTTATATTAAAAAAAAATTTTAAATATAAATTTAATCTAAAATATCTGAAATATTCACATTCATCCAGACTAATTTTTCAAGTTTGACTTTTCTTAGAGTCATGCTTCTCATTTACGGTCTCTGGTATAAACTCTTTTTTTAGCTCATAATTTTGTACAATACTTATGTTATTTCCTTTAGTTTATCTCCTACTTTATTATTTATATATTTTATTTTTCTTGTCTCTTTCTTTTCATGCTTATCTATTTACTTTTTGTAACTTTACATTTTCTTTCTTCTTATTTGTGTATTAGTTATTCTACCAACGTTAAACAATCTTTTTATAATTTTTCTGTCATTTAATTACAAGGACTCTTAACTAAACTTTTTAAATTAAGTTTAGCCTGGGGAATACTCGCTGATAATTTTTCGTGTGACCGGCAGGTGGCGCCACAGCACAACACAATTATAAGTTAAGCAATTGAATTTAGTTTGACAAGCATTTCTAATTCTGAGTCACTCTAAGTGTCACAATCTGAGACGATGCTGCACACGTAACGCGTCATTAACTAGGACAGACAATATATAGTATAATATATACTATATATACTCGTAAGTATATTGGTAAGTGCTGGCAAATATTAAACTGGGGGCACATTAAAACTCACCTTCAAACTCAAAATCAATAAGCAAAAACGTCCACACCTCCAAGCATCAACAACGACAACAACAACAACAATTGAACACGCCTCAAAAATACAACATTAAGATATTTTTGGGGCAGATTTTATTCATTTTTTTTTTCTCAACTTTGTGATTTTTTGCTCATTGCTTTTTACTTATACCCTATGTGATGAAACTAAAACTAGGAATGTGCATACATTACATTTACATTTATAGTAAATTTTATTATTTTTATTTTTATTATTATTTTTATTTTATTTTCCCTTTTGTACTAGTATTTTGTCAGTTAAAGATTTTTATATTTTATTATGTTTAAGAATAAATACTTTTCTGAATTATCCTGTACACAGGGTATCTGCTAGTTATGCCAGCATTTCCTTCATTTTATTTTTTTATTATTTCAATGAATTTCGTGCTCGTGTCGATGCCGCAGCTGCGATAGAAACGTTTGGGCGTCGGCCACGCCCATTCTTCTTATCGTAACGAACCAAAAGAACCAAAAAGAACCTGCCTGCCTGCCTACCAACAATACCCGCCCACATTTCTGTGTTAATTTGTTGTGAAATTTGTGCATCTATTATTGTGATTGTATTACGCTACACACAGGTGGATTCCAAACAGGATTTTTTTCTATTTCTATTTTGTTTGACGTGGCAATGTAAGAGTAGGGGCGGGGTTGGGTATACACAGATTTAATAGATAACAAGATTAACACTAGATAAATAGGCAAACGAAGGACAAATCACTTTATCGTTGGCTTATTGTAAGTCGAGTTCACAAAAATTCAAATAAATGGCATATAGATAAGTTACTGTCAAAAATAAAATAAAATCAGTGTGACCAGCCGAATCTAATGCAACTGGTCACACAATCCTCTTCAATTCTCACATAAACTATATAATAAAATGCAGCTTTAATATAAATTAGTATCCAGTCTGTCTTATGTTTTTTAGAAAGTTGGCAAAGTCAATTTGACTGCGGGTTTAGCTAGAGCTTTTCCTTGTCCATCTTATCGTTATTTCATTCAACTTTTCAATCTAAGCTTGAGTCTTATTTACAACTTTGAAATTGCAGCTCATTCAAAGTGTCGCACATCTCAAACTTTTCGTTGTGTATCAACTTTTGACAACAGTCACAGATATTTTATAGAACCATTTAATTTTTTAGCTTGTTTTCCTTTTTTATACATACATTCATACTAAACGATAAATATCAAAACAATTTAAAATACTGGCAAATATAGTAGCATTATTATTATAATTGTTCAGACAATTTGCAATCAATTTTTCTTCTGCCTCTCACTTTGAATGTCTGGTCGATTTTATAATTGAGCGTGGACTTTGGGACTTTTAAAGGGTCAACGAACTTTTGAATTTTAATCTAAGTTGATAACAAAATTTAATGATATTATTACTTTTATTATATAGTAATAAACTGAGGCCATTAACATACAATAACTTGACAGTTGGGTTTAAATATAAAGGCGTCATTAAAGGCGAGTTTTTTGACAAAAGGTGACAGCCCTGTCTAAAAATTGATTAAAAATCGATTTACCACCACAAAAAAAGGACAGTTAATATTTGAAATATGCTTTTTTTTTATCGACCTCAGTGTAAATTGACTATAAGATGAGAAGCTGTTAATTGTCAAAATCACAAGTTCTTTCAATAAATGACACTTAATTCTATTCTTATAAGTAGTATTAAAACTGTCTTGATAGATGCTATAAATTTTATATACTTTTGCAAGGAAATCAAATTTTCAACGTACCGAAGAAAACATTTTTATTCTGTTCTTCTCTCTTTTGGTTTTTTTAAGTGTTCATTAAATTTTTAAAGCTTGGGCAATGCGTCGTATACGCAATATTGCCAAAGGCGCAGCTTTGGCTCTATGAGTTGCAAGTGCCTGTTTCCCAGGAAGTGCCAATGCTTATCTCTAGACTTATCGGGTCCCCGACTCAGGCTAAGAGTCGTATGATTCCTAGCAATCAAATGGCAAATTGCAGCACACAGCTGTTGGCGGCTTATGCAAAATACGTTGCAAATTGAGCGACAGATCAAACGACGCATAAATAATTGTGCAAACCACGCCCCCAATGCCCCCAGTGCCCCATTGCCCCTTAAACGAGACAGACTTGACAACGTCAGATTATATTAATATGACTTCAGCGCAGCGAATATTGTATATTCTTTTTTAAAGAAGGAGAATAATCATGCTAAAGTTTTAACATTGGCTTAACATATCTTCTGTTAAATACTTCAAATGAGAGCTGTTATGTGAAACTGTTATAGTTCTGCTAACAGCTTAGTTCCTCTCATTATTTTAAGTTTTATAGGCTATTTCCACGACAACACATTTGGCACATTCGACGTCATTTTCATCATTCAGACAGTATGTTCAGTTCATTCCAGCAAAAAATTCAAATGATCATTTTGCCCACATTCAAATCAAATGTTAACATTCGTTGCCGTTTGCCCAGTCGATTTTCAGTATTTTTATATCGAGAGCCTGTTGTTTATCGATAAACTTATGAAAAATTTAATAAAAAAGGCAAGTATAAAATTTGCGCGAATTATAATTTTAAAATAAATATGAAAGTGTTCTTACTTTCAGCTTTTTATAGTTTTTGCACAGAAACCGAACTGCTGATTTATTATGAAAAGCCAAAAATCTGACATATTCAAATGTGAGCGAATGTGGTTAATTTTAGTGGTCGTAGAAATAGCTTATTAAACAGTTTTCCATTAACATTTTAACTTAACATTACAAAGACTTGACAGAACGAGTGTCTTAAGATAACTGACGATTTTATGTATTCCAGTGGAAAGAGTATGCAAAAAACCGGTGACAGGCCATTAAAACACTTTTCAATCGCAAGTGATTTTTAGTGACCTGATTTCTGATCAGGCTTTTAGCTCTTCGTCTCTCTTTCCCTCTCTCTCTATCTTTCTTCGGCAGTATATGAGGTCTGTTTTGGGACTTAGACTTTTTATATAGTAGGCCGTTTTCTATTTTTGCGTGGCGACTGTCTTAATTAAATTAGATTCTTTTTATTTATTTTCGCATTAAAAGTCCGAATAATTTTTTGACCCCCACTTTCCGTCGATCCGACTGGGCAGCCATACAAAAAAGGAAACAAAAAACCCCTATAAATGATTCTGATTGGAAATATTTTTGGCCAACGGCGGTAGCTGCTTAATTGAGTTGGTTTATTAGTTTTGCCCGCCCACAAAACAGGTCTGTCGAGGAGGCTGTCGACCAAACGAAGCCCAGGACATGCATCCACAATGCGAGGCTCTTCAACAGACGTACAACGAATGCGAGAATCGCGATTCGTAGCAGAAGCTCCGATTTGGTTTTCTCCTACAGTCAAACAGCGCTACGATGAATTTCGCAATTGAATTGTCTATTAATTATTAATTCAATTTAATAATACAGAATTATAATTATAATTCAATTATAAATAATACAGAATACAGAATATTATTAAATAATTTTTAAAATATTTATTTTATACTGTTGTAACTACGTGTAGTTCTATGGATGGGCATGCCACTACAAAGAAAAAAAAATCCATTCTTAAAATCAAGTTTAAAAAATGAATATTTTAAGTATGTATTCGGGATACAATTCCTAAATTATACCTTATTAAATTAAATTATATTAATTAAATAAAATTATTATAATTAAATTATAATACGTAGATAAAATGGCAACGATATTAAAAAAACGACATGAAAATAGTCAATGAAGTCTAAATTATTTGATCGAACTAAAAACAAATATTACTGAACCCTAAAAACTAAAGTTTTGTTGAGAAAAATCGGGCTTGACTTAAGAATTTCATACTTGATTTATAAGCATCCGGGATTACCGTACTTCTGACACCGCTGGAATTCATTTTTGCCCGGAATCCCGAATCATTTTTTTCTGTATAGGGAATGTCGATAGGCGCAAAAACACAAAATAACAAAATCAAAGGTAAAAACAATTTTTCTAAGCGTCTTAAGAATGTCAGAGTGTGTTACAATGTTCTATCTCCGTCTCCTTAAACCCATTTTCGTTCTTTAGCTCAATTTTGCTTAGCACCGAATTATTTTTTTTTTAACAAAAGAAAAATTATTATTATTTATTTATTAAAAATGTTAAATGCAAAAAACTCACCACGTTCTCCATATTAATAGATAAACTAATTTTATCTAGATGAACGGTTACATTGTTAAATCTTTTAGTGTGACCAGATTTTTCTTTTTTTATGTTTTTCAGTTATCGAATCTTAATCTGATTTCAAAATACCACCTAATTCATTCTTTAGTCTAGTTTAATAAGCGAAAACAACCTTTAAGTGTAATAATTAAACTATCAGTAAAGATATCGATAGTTTTGTAGCAAGTTTTTATAACTATTTAGAGAGGTTCGACTGTACCTAGACAGTATCTATCGAAATTCATGAGCCTAGGCACTTGACTACACTTTTAGGGAAATTCGTGGCATCATTAGGCTCAAGCATATTGGAAGGCAATTCTAATGCGCATATCATGGCTAATTTCAGTCAATATTTTAGAGCCACACCTGAATTATTCGCAAGCATACAAGTACGTGCCACGCCCAAACATCTAATCGGCTTGCGAATATTGGCCCAAAAAAAAAAACCAAAAACCAAAAACAAAGACAAAGACACTGACAGCAAGAACAAGAACGACAAAAACAAGTTTGTACCTCCCACTTGATACACAGTTACAAGATAGATACATAAGCACATAAATATACATAGGTGAGTATAGCTTCATATTGTATAATTTATGAATCGATTTTGCTGAGGATTTCCGCTCGGTGAGGACCCAACAAGGGAATAGGAAAAAGGGAAGTGGGAAGTGGGTAAATAGGGAATGTCCCGTTGTGAATGATAGCCTTCTTAGGTATTCAATGAGTTTACCTAAACACTTGAGTGTCCCCGGCTACAGTCCAAGGGTCGTTCCCCCTTCACCCCGCTTACCAAGAATCGCCTATATCTCAACTCATTGATATGTATACGACGTGGTCGATGGTCGAGACGATTGTTGCTCTAGTCTCATGGCCCAAACAATTCCATATGTGGAACTCCCAGGAGGCCATGAATGCTGTTGTTGTTCTTGTTGCTTCTATACCTTAAGTCAGTTAACTGACTGTGATTTTTTCTTTGTTAATTGAGTATACGCACTGTGGCTTACTCATTAAAGTTACTACCAAAAAAGTACAGCGAAAAAGGAAAAAATAAATGGTAAACATGAATTGAAAAAACCCAGCCCAGACACGGGCACATGAAATGCAATTAAAGTACGACCTGTAACAATTTTGACCAAATTCGCGAGGCCACAAGCACCAACAACAACAGCAACAACATAAATTCCAGCAACAACAAGTGCAACTAAAGGCAACAATCAACATGGCCAACTAGTTTACGTGCGGTCTACACCCTTACATCATAAAAGTACATAAGTTTTTAAGAGTCTTATAGCCTATTTCCACGACAGCACATTTGGCTCATTCGACGCCATTTTCATCATTCGGCCCAAATGTGGACTTCATTTCAGTACAAAATCTGAATGATCATTTTGGTTCATTCATAATGAATGTGTAGATTTTTTGCCATTCGCCCCGGAGAATTTCAGTATTTTTTTATCGAACACGCGATGTTTATCGATAATTTCGTGAAAAAAGCAATTATTACTTTAACCAGCTGTTCTGGTAAAAAAAAAATTTCCACGAATTATAATTGCAAAATAAAAATGAAAATGTTCATTATTTCAACTTTTTATAATTTTTGACCAGAAATCGAATAACAGAACAGTGGAATGCCAAAAATGAGCCACATTCAAATGTGACCAATGAGCCAAATGTGAGTGGTCGTGGAAAAAGGCTATTAAAGTTATAAGTACAAGGCTGCATATTTCCGAATCATAGGATTAGATTTTGGTTTGCGGATTTCAAGATATCATTTTGTTCTAAGGAATACAAATTTGCAAGACTTTTAGTGGATTAATCAAACAATAAGTTAAAACTTTAAGATATCGTTAAGAGATTACAGTTCCAATTAATTGAAATTATTTCTCCATTTGAGTTCGTATTGTTGGGGCAATAAGTGGGGAAAAAGTCTATGTGAATATTTTCGCTAATATTTAAGACAGACATTTCAAAATGAACAACATGAGCCAGTTGATGTAATTTAGTAGTAAGTTAGTAAGTTAAATCTAATACAGAAGTTTTCTAATAAAATCTAATTTGAAGTCTTTAAAGACTTTTATTTTATTTCTCAAAAATAATAGTCTTTTGCGACTATTAAATTTTAAAGTCAAAAATGTCTTGAAGAACTTATAAAATAAAAATTAATAATAATATTTATTTTTAATTATTTTGGTTTAAATCACAACTAACTATCTATTTTGATCAATAAAGATTATTTTCCGTCCCTAATTTATTTACAAATTCTATTACTTGACAGGTTCGCTTGAAGCATATGCACTGAAAAGAAAGACCAACTTCTAATATCAAGAACATTCATCTTGAATATTTTGTTCTTAAAATAAGATTATTTTAAGACCAAAATACTAAAACTAAGATTATTAATCTAAAAAATCGAAAACTCTTAATATAAGAATAAAAATCTTAAATTCTTAGGAAAGTATAAATAGGTACTATTTCGTATCAAAGAAATGGTGGTCTGTGGCGCTCTGGTTAGAGAGACGGCTTCAGTAGTGAAGCGGTAGACGACGGTTCAAATCCCACTCGTTACAAATTAAAATAAAATTTACAAAATTTTACCAAAACTAAAACAGAATCAAAATTTAAAAATAAAAAAAAAATAATAATATAAAAGTATACTTTTTATTGATTTAATTTTTAGATTTTGTTTTAAAAACATTTATTCTTAAAATAAGAACATGGTCTTATTTAAAATGTTCTCAAAATGAAGATGTGCTCTGTTAATTTAAGAATTTTATGTTCTCGACGCATTTTTTAGACCAAAAATCTTAGTTCTGAGACCAAAATCTTGATTTTAGAACATTTTTTTTTTTATCAGTGTAGAGTTGGTCTTTTTTTCAGTGTACTTAAGTACCTTACGAAAATTCTTATTTATGATTAATTAACATATTTTGGACAACTCAACTGCTTTGAAAGTGTATTAAAGCATTGGTGGCTTTGGTAGATTTTTTTCTTCAGCTGCTAAATTTAATTTTTGTTGCCGGCAGCCAAAAACATGCACTAACTAAGCAGGCGACCAAGTTGGCAAGAGGGCAAGTGTTTTGGTCAGCACGTTGGTTGGCCATTGTAAGAGTTGTTATTGCAGCGGGTGTTGTTGTTGTTGTTGCTGCTGCTGCTCTTACTGCAGATGGTTGTTGATGGCGTTAGTGGCTTGCAGGTCGTTGTTAGCCGGATCGCTTCCAGACCACTTCACTTTATTTACCGTTCGCCTCAACATTAAGTGCGAAAACAGAGCCAAGAGCGGCAACAACGACAACAACGACAACAACTCCAACGACAACAACAACTCCATAGTTGGCGCATCGAACTGCTCCCGTTTTTTATAGCCAGTTTATTGAAAAGCCCGACAACCCGACAACCCACAGAGCCAAATCCAAACCAAATCCAGCCAACAGGGCGCTTTCAGGTGATAAAACTTAAACGTTGCGTAAGGCGATGCCCGTCAAATGGCTAAATGGCCAAATGGCTAAATGGCCAAATGGTCATTGTCCGCGCCACTTGCACTTGCCTTTTTCTTCTTCGTATTTCCAACTTGTTTTCCTTTTTTTTCTCATTTCTTTCGCCCACAATTGGCGATTGCGTTTCGCTGTGTTTGGACCCGGACTTTATGCCTTTTATGAGCGTGGTAAGCACGGCCAAAAGGAAGTGGCCACAAGTGCAAGGAAGTGCCTCGTCAGTCGAAGCATGCGGAAATTTATCAGTTGCATTTCACACGTTCTTCCTACCAACTAGAGATGAGCGCGTGTCACGAACGTAAGACTTTGCCACAACTTGAAATGCGACACAATCAACACACAACTCTCAAATCTCAAATCAATAATGATTTTTACTCAGGCTGTAAGAAGGTTCTGAACCAAGCCTTGTAGAACCGTTTCGATTCGGGTTCTTAACTTTCCGAACCCAATCCTAAGCCGAACTGCTTTTTAAATTAAAATTTTTGCATAAATTTCTAATATTACACAATTATTTGAGACTTCGGATTAAAAAAAGTCATATTTATATCTTCAAATAAATTTAAAATAACATCAAAATTTTTTTCATATAAAAAAAATATAATTTGTTAAAAATTGAGATAAAAATGTATAACAAAGGCTGTAGGCAGGTACTGTACCAAGCCTTGTAGAACCGGTTCGGTTCGGGTTCTTAACTTTCCGAACCCGAACCAAAGCTGAACTGCTTTTTAAAATAAAAGGTTCGGTTTGAAAAAAAAGTGATTGCATAAATTTCTAATGTTACACAATTATTTGAGACTTCGGATTAAAAAAAATCATATTTTTGTCTTCAAATAAATTTAAAATAACATCAAAATTTTTTTTTTTTTTTTAATATAATTTGCTAAAAAGTTAGATAAAAATGTATAACAATACAAATATTTTTTCTATGAAATTGAAATTGAAGTTTCGAACACAAATTTTGGGTTCAGGGGGTATATAAGCCAATTCGCGAACCGAACCAATGTCTTGCTCTATGGCTCTATGGTATTAAAGCATTGGTGGCTTTGGTAGATTTTTTTCTTCAGCTGCTAAATTTAATTTTTGTTGCCGGCAGCCAAAAACATGCACTAACTAAGCAGGCGACCAAGTTGGCAAGAGGGCAAGTGTTTTGGTCAGCACGTTGGTTGGCCATTGTAAGAGTTGTTATTGCAGCGGGTGTTGTTGTTGTTGTTGCTGCTGCTGCTCTTACTGCAGATGGTTGTTGATGGCGTTAGTGGCTTGCAGGTCGTTGTTAGCCGGATCGCTTCCAGACCACTTCACTTTATTTACCGTTCGCCTCAACATTAAGTGCGAAAACAGAGCCAAGAGCGGCAACAACGACAACAACGACAACAACTCCAACGACAACAACAACTCCATAGTTGGCGCATCGAACTGCTCCCGTTTTTTATAGCCAGTTTATTGAAAAGCCCGACAACCCGACAACCCACAGAGCCAAATCCAAACCAAATCCAGCCAACAGGGCGCTTTCAGGTGATAAAACTTAAACGTTGCGTAAGGCGATGCCCGTCAAATGGCTAAATGGCCAAATGGCTAAATGGCCAAATGGTCATTGTCCGCGCCACTTGCACTTGCCTTTTTCTTCTTCGTATTTCCAACTTGTTTTCCTTTTTTTTCTCATTTCTTTCGCCCACAATTGGCGATTGCGTTTCGCTGTGTTTGGACCCGGACTTTATGCCTTTTATGAGCGTGGTAAGCACGGCCAAAAGGAAGTGGCCACAAGTGCAAGGAAGTGCCTCGTCAGTCGAAGCATGCGGAAATTTATCAGTTGCATTTCACACGTTCTTCCTACCAACTAGAGATGAGCGCGTGTCACGAACGTAAGACTTTGCCACAACTTGAAATGCGACACAATCAACACACAACTCTCAAATCTCAAATCAATAATGATTTTTACTCAGGCTGTAAGAAGGTTCTGAACCAAGCCTTGTAGAACCGTTTCGATTCGGGTTCTTAACTTTCCGAACCCAATCCTAAGCCGAACTGCTTTTTAAATTAAAATTTTTGCATAAATTTCTAATATTACACAATTATTTGAGACTTCGGATTAAAAAAAGTCATATTTATATCTTCAAATAAATTTAAAATAACATCAAAATTTTTTTCATATAAAAAAAATATAATTTGTTAAAAATTGAGATAAAAATGTATAACAAAGGCTGTAGGCAGGTACTGTACCAAGCCTTGTAGAACCGGTTCGGTTCGGGTTCTTAACTTTCCGAACCCGAACCAAAGCTGAACTGCTTTTTAAAATAAAAGGTTCGGTTTGAAAAAAAAGTGATTGCATAAATTTCTAATGTTACACAATTATTTGAGACTTCGGATTAAAAAAAATCATATTTTTGTCTTCAAATAAATTTAAAATAACATCAAAATTTTTTTTTTTTTTTTAATATAATTTGCTAAAAAGTTAGATAAAAATGTATAACAATACAAATATTTTTTCTATGAAATTGAAATTGAAGTTTCGAACACAAATTTTGGGTTCAGGGGGTATATAAGCCAATTCGCGAACCGAACCAATGTCTTGCTCTATGGCTCTAACCGCCGAACCGAACTTTTAACAAAATTTTAGAGGTTTGCAGGCTTGATTTTTACTTCAAAATTCTAATAATACTGAAATTCTTATTCACTTAGTAACAGATTGTCTAATTAATAACTAGCTACTTTAATTTTCACTACACAATATTATAAAAATTATTAAATATTTTTATTAAATTTCTGCCTTTTGTTATCGACACGCACTCATCTCTATTTCAGCTAAGATCATATTATGTGTAAAGTGCAATTTCAATGGCAAAGTTTCAGTTTAAGTGGCTCATTCACAGATTATTGGGGAAATCTTAAATGGTACTTAAATCGCCTTATGCCTAATTATTTTAACGCTTAATAGATCAGCTACATATATCAAGAAGAGTGCTCAAAGGACATTATTAATGAACTCGCGCTGTTTTAAAGCTCGGTTTATAAGCTATTAATTCTCAATTTGAGTTGAGTGTTACAGCTCAGTACATTGTAGTAGTAAATAATGCATCATTGTATTCCAGAGAAAATAACAAAGAAATCATTTGGCCGTAAGTTTGTATTATAGTTTTCGCGGGAAACTATACACAATAAACCCTCACTATGTAAATACATTTGTCGTGCGCATTGCTTTGTTCCTTTAAACCTCTTTCTCAATAAGTATAAGTAAAGAAGCAACAGAAGAATGTTATTTACTATTCTCAGATAAACTTTTTGATACCCCTTAACAATTTTTATTTAAGAGACCAACAATTTAGTTTATAAAATGTTGATTGTATTTAATAACCCACAAAAAAAACTTTACACGAGGTAAAAGTCTAGTGACGAAAGCTATTTCTAGCCCCAAACCTGATATCTAATTTTGTGACGAACAAAATTAAGTTTAATATAAAAATTTAAATAAAAAATAAAATACATAAATTATTAACGAAAAATAAGCAAAATACCGGGAAATACCGTTTTCTAGCGGTTTTTTTCAAAAAGTTGTAGAGCAAACATTTCAAAATTTTAAGTTTTAAAAATTTAGTTAGAAAAAGTTTTAGTATTCCATTTTGTAAGTTAGGACTTAACCTTTTGATCGGTATATAACTCGATCTGGCCGGACAGTCATAGTAAATTTTCCAAATTAGCTGTATATATTGCTGGTCGCCTTTCGCACCCTTCGTCACTAGCGCGAACTGCCGTCCGCAGGAATGGTTCGGAAACCGTTGAGGTTTCAATTTAAGCGGGACTTTGTGTTTCCCGCTAAACTAGCGGTTTTTTTTAAAAAGTCGTAGAACAAACATTTCTAGATTTTCGAAATGGAATAAGTCCCAATCATTACATCTAAGCTCCTTTAGCGCTTTGATGCAAATAGACAAAAAAAACTTTTCACCTCATGTTAAGAAGTCCACTAAAAATTTCAAATTTAAATATTTTTTGAACTATTTGTCGGATTTGGGTGATCGAGGTATTAATCAACGCGTATTTTTTATAAGAAATAATAGGTTGCAATCATTAAAAATTTTTCCTCTTACTTACACCTCCTTATGATAAGAGCTTATCTCATGTACCAGGTGAGAAAGTTTTAGTACGCCATTTTGTTAGTTAGGACTAAACCTTTCGTTCGGTATATAACTCGATTGATCGGACAGTCGTAACAAATTTTCAACACTAGCTGTATATATTGCTAGTCGCCTTTCGCACCCTTTGTGCTGCTTTCAACACATAATGAATTAAGTTTAAGCTTCTTTAACACGTTAATTTTATGGTCTTTTTATCTTGCGGTTCAAATTCTTGGCGCCAAAATTCTGGTAGACCGCCAAGTACAGCAACAGCACTGCCAGCTGTCTGTGAAGTTGGGCAAAGCTTTCGCTTTGTTTACAAACAAGAAAAAAGCTTGGACCGGCATTGCATTGTTTGTTCTCTTGCAAAGCAACTAACTCTCTTTGGTTCTCTTTTATCGTGAAGAGCGCGTGCGCTTCAAATGTCAAAATTGCAATCCAAAATGTAAACGAAAGAAAAATTGTGAAAAGCAAGCGACGAGTTACAAGCAAACACAAAAAGTAAAAAATCAAATAAAATATAAAAAGAACATCAACAAGAAACTGAACAGAGAAACTGTAGACACAACCGACCATATGATAAATTCGAGTAGGTTGAATTTTTCGATAGACGTCACAGAAAATTTCACATACGCATTTCGTTCAGTCGCATAAAACACAAAGTTGAAAACGTTTTTTGGCTCGGTTAATGGCATTTTTTGGAAATTGTTGTGTTATGAAATCGAGTTTGTCGTGTGTGCAAAACTATTAACATATACAATTTGAATTATTACTGAAAGACAATCGTGCAATTACGTGTATATTCGGCATTTGATATTCTCTACGAATTTTATCTCAGGTACATGTCCAGCTAAAACAAGTGTTGAAATACATAATTTCAAATCATACAAATGCTCATTCAAATTCGATGCCTAATTGAATGGTGTGAAAATTCACAGCGTCTACTCTTGATGACTCATAGATTGTCCGAGTTGTTTGTGTTGTTTCTGGTGATGTTGTTGCTATTGCTTTGCTGAGGCCTCTGGAGGCCTATTTTTAGACCCTCGTCAAATTGTACTCTACTCATCGCTTGTGTTTCGTACTTGATAGATCGATATATTACACGGTCCGTCATTTTATTTTAAAACTTGTTTTTTGCAATTAGACGACGATACTTTATGGGCAGCAGCAACAACAATAACAAAGACAAAAAAAAACAAAAGACAATTACAAGCAGCAACTGTTGGACATGTGATAAATAAACTGTTTATTAATCTCTCGAGTAGCAGTGAAATTTTCATAGCATACTTTTAGGTGGTGCATGTAAATCGCTTTTGCTTTCAATTGTGTTTTGTTTTATTTTACTTTTGTTATTATATCCTGTGCTTCAAAAGTAAACACGCACTGCAAAATAATTTCTCATACATAAATATATCCAATGTGAGAAAACAAGGCTCAAACGAGAGCATTACAATATTCTAAAAAAAACTTGATTAGCTTTGGATAGATGTACATATAGAGGAAGCTGAATACTATTTTAAGAGTCTCTGAGATCAAGCTGTTCATATAACTAAATAACTTTACAAAAACAGTAACAGTAACTGTTAACTAAATTTTAATTTGGCAGATAAATACAGTGGCCGAATTTTGTAATTTAGTCATTGGCTCATCAATACTTTCTTAAAATGTAATATATATATTTTATTTTTTTAAACTTTTATTCAATTATGTATTTTAAAATTGCTTTTTATTTTTATTATGTTTATCAAAAAGTCTTGCTAAAATTGCATTAATTTTGCAGTAAGTACAGGGTCTTTCACAGTCGACCTCGCGACTGTAGCTTTTTCTACTAGTTTGATTTTCCCTTTGTGTTTGTTAATTACGACTTAATAATAAAGACGTTTAGCAGGTTATTCAATCATTAATCGGTCCTTTACCTGTGCTGGATTAGTTATCAGTAATTGCTAATATCTAATACCTCTATATCATAAATCGGCCTACTACGTCTTTAAAAAGTGAATTCAAAATCTATAGTATATTCGTCGTTCTAAAACAGTAATCAGTATTAGGTATCACACAACATTTTGTTTAAGAAATATCAAAATTCAAAAAATTGTTATCAGTTATCATGATGATGATTGATGATCAAAGCTACCTGCTGAATGTCTTCAATGTTTACACGTCAAGTGTGAAAGTCAATAATTCACAGAGCATTTGGCAAACATTTAAACATTTAGTTTATTATATTTATTGTATTTATTTTTGTTTTCATGTCTTGGATAAATCTCAATTGTAAATGCAATCGCAGCTAAATACACACAGACATACACATACACATACATATGTATACATACATACATATGTAGTATTGCTATAGTTTTTTCGCTTTCACATCACGCTCGATGGCTTTTGTTAACTTGTCGCAAATGTTAAAGAACTTACGCAATGGTCCAAACACTTTGCAGTTTACTCGTAGCCAAACAGCAACAACAAGAACAACCAATTCCAAATCCAAATCTACAACATTAACAAGAAATAGAGCAGAAACAGACAAAGCAAACACAAGAATAACAACAGCAACAAGAAGTCAAGCACAAATTACAAATTACGCCGCCCAGCTGCGTCAACTGAGCAACTGCAGCAGCAGCAGCAGCAGCGACAGCAGGAGAAGCAACAACAGCAATAACAACAACAGCAACAGCCAAAAGCAGAAGCAGAAGCACAAAGGAAAAAGCTGCTGCTGCAGCAGCACCTATGCTAGCTTAGGCAAAATGACAACAATGTCTCAAGAGGCTGCGGCCAGCATGACAGAAGCTCACTCTCACTCTCAGGCTCAAGCTCAGTTCGCGAGAGAGTATGATGACATGCCCTACCAAGTAAGTATGAAAGAGAATGAGGGAGCGAGACAGACACATATACAAATATATATGTACAGACTGACAGACATACAGACATCAATCAGCTGCAGCAAAGCTCATTAGCTAGCTGTGCCAATTGTGTCACTCATGCACACGCACACACTCGCACACACACACACATAAATATATATATATATATATACATTCATGTATGTAAGAGCGTAAGAGATTTACTCTGCCGATGTTCTTTTATGCACTTAATTGCTTTTACTGCCACCGCCTTCTACTTAACATCCACTTGCAATCCAATCTCTGTCACATGCAATTTAAAGATGCTCCTTTTTGTTGTACTTATACCTTTGCATCTTTGCATGTGTGTCTGGCAGAATCAGTTAGTTTGCTTTATAATATACTGCACTAATTCCAATTACATCCTCTCTCTCTCTCTCTGTATTTCTCCATCACTCCTATACGGAATATTGCAGTGTGAAATGAGCGACTCAGCGCCCAACACTCCCGGTCCCTGTTCGGTACCCAAAAAGTATTATCGCCATGCGGCCCACAGGTAAGTGCAAGTCAAAATTAACACACACACAGAGAGACACTCAGGTGTGTGTATGTGGGTGTGTAAGCATTATAAATACATATGGATATGAGTCGACTAAGAGACTCTTTTAAATTTGTTCAGTTTCTCATAACGTACTATGCAAAATTGGGAACTGGCACGAATATATATTATCAGGGGTGCCACAGAAATCGAAACAAACCGAAAACTAATCAAAAATTAACCGTAGGAGATTTTAGATGACACAGACCCCAGTTCAAGATGATTTTTTAAATCTCCATCATTTTGGCCGGAGATTTGATCACTAATATAACACTTGTTATGCATAAAAAAGGAGAGGTCATTCAATTTCATAACTATTTGTATTAACACATTTTATATTACAAAGGTTTTAAATCAAAATTTTTAGCTATACAAACTGTCTACAAAATTTCAAGAGCATTATGCCTTTCACTTGTATCGCATAAAACTGTCCCGAGCAATCGAGATGCCACCATAGAATACTCGTTACTTATTTCAATAAAAGTACTTTATAGAAGTATTAGTATCTAATAAAAACTACTGCATACTTTTGGGTGCTTCTATTGCCGTAATTATTAATAACTTTGGTTAGGTATTGCTACTGTTCTACTTGTTCGATCTTGCTGCGATTAAGTGGGATAATAAATAACATTAACAGGTCAGGTAAATTTCCAAATTGTCTTAAAAACTGTATTCGCGGCGGTCTTTTGCAATTTGCTGAGGCAGAAAAGGGCATGTCAAAAATTTAAAACAAACTTGACCTGCTCCAACGCCATTGGAGTTTTCGTGCCAAATTTGGTTGCTCTCTTTCCCTTATAGTCTTTGAGATCTAGGCGCTCCCACGGTTGGACAGACGGACATGGCTATATCGATCCGGCTGTAGATGCTGATCAAGAATATATATATATACTTTATTGGAGATGCCTCCTTCTCCTTGTTGCATACATACGAACGAACACAATATTCCATTTTACTTATTTTTGAAGTAACGGGTATAATTATAATTTAAAATATATATACAATTTTTTATATAGGCTAATCACAGGTTAATGAGTTTTATAAGCAAGGCTGCATGCTTTCAAATTTGGCAGAAAAATCGATTCGTTTCAAGAACTTTGGAATTCAAGGGTTTAGACATGAAACATTGCTTCAATCAAATTTATTCATTTTCTCAATTGTTTTTTATATACTCTTTACTTCTAAGATTTTTTGAGTATTTGTTTTTAACTGTCTCAAAGTCAAGCTTAATATGTAAAACTATAAAAAATAAAATATATAAAAAAATTAAAATGTCTATAATTATTATTTTTCCGAAACGGTGGGCAGCCTTACTAATAACTTTTTATAAGCGCCATATCTAATTCAATTTAAATTTCATAGGAAAACAAATCTCAAATTGAAACTAGTTCCTTAGTACTACATGTAAATACTTTTAACTATCTGCTTTCTATAAGACGGTGTAACAGTCAAAAAAATTTCTGGGATGCTTCATAGTGTAGGTTGTAGATATTGTTAAATGTAACATTGTGGCATACTAGATATTTTTGTTGACATGAACTTCAGTATGTCTATTTAAATCCATTTTTTGCATTCACATTTAAATTTCTTCCCAGTTAATCGGGACCAGTTCAGAGACAAACGAGGTGAACGATTTCTCCAAGAAATCGCTACTAAAGAAAAGCGCTCTGATGGCAAAAGAAAAAAAGATCGAGATCATTTTTAAGTGTGTACTAAAAGTTAAAAAATAAAAAATATTACAAAAATGAAGTAGCCTGATATATTATTTTACTTTAACAGTTTTAAAAAAATTCCTTAAATATTTACTAAAAAGTGTTTGACAATATTACGACAGTCGGCAGTGTTATAACGGCGCGCTCATCAACATATTGCGCAACATATAGCTTCCGAAAATCTGTTATGACTATGCCAATATAATAATTACTGACCATTTTCTGAAAATAGATACACATTTTACTTGTAAAAATGTATAAATACTCCAGTAAGGGTTTTTAAAACCTATAAAGTTAAGTAAAAACCCATATAACACCTAAGTTGTTTCTTTCCAATTGGACGAATCTATAGGCGTATTACTGAGCGCAAGTATGAAAAAACGGTTTTTTTTTACCGTAACTTAAAATTTTGTTGTGATCCAAAAAATTCTAGTATGCAAAACTTATGACTTGTAAATTATATAATAAAATAAAACTTTTTTTGGATTGCAATATTCGCATTTCCCTTAGTAATTGTAACCTTTATCATCAGTATTAAGAATATGTGCCGTCACACAAGTAAAGGCGCAGACATTCGGCTGGAGGAAAGAGGGGAAAGGGAGACCCCAGATGAATCTACGATTACTGCAAATAAACTCAACGTGGGGCTGACATTAAGAGACTTCTCCATTGCTCATTAGGCTTTCAAGATTGACCCCACCTAGTTCTTATCATTAGCAACACAGCACCCTGTTGTTGTTGTTGTTGTTGTTCATGTTGTGACTGTGACTTTGATTTTTTGTAACCCTGTCATATATACATAGGTGACATAGGCTAGCTACTTTTGTGAAAAGCAAGTTTAACTAGTGTCAAGGTTAAATAAACTTAAACTTTTCTAAATAATTTGCTAAGACACAACGCTAATTAAAATTACAAACTGTGATTATTGAATATTGATATTTTCCTTATAAATTAATGCACTAGTCACAGCTACATTTAACATTTCTATTCTTATGCTTAACATGTTTATATTTACATATTTAAGTAATAAATCTTTTTTATTTTATTTTGATATTTAAATATATCTTTGGCAGAAACAAATTATCAGTTGAAGATAAAGTAAACATTTCAATAGATAATGATTTACATTTTTTAATGGAAAATTTAAATAGATAGATTACAGATAATGTTTATGTACAAGTATATTTAATGAAATTCTAATACTGAGACCTAAGCGTAAGCTTGAAAAGCTTCCTATATTAATGATACTTAATAATATTTTTACTAATGTTAAACTCTAATGCTGATGCTAATTCCAATGCATGACAATGACAATGATAAGCCCATCAATAAAGTTTATCAACATTTCTTCCAATTTTCAAATTCAATTTAATTAGTAAATTTTCCACACCTCGAAATTCTCTCAGTGCCGTATCACATGCTTACTTAGAGCTCTAGAATTCTAGAATTCTACATAGAGTAAGAGAGTCGCTGCTTTCGGGCTGTTCACGGCCAATGTCGAATGCAAAACACTGCTGCTACCTTATCGCCTTATCTCTGAGTACAGACGCTGAGAACAACAACAGCAACTACAACTACAACTACAACTAGGCAAGCACATAGTATATACGAGAACATTCATATGTACCAGGGACATAACAAAATAACAACGTGCACGTATTTCTGATATACTCTAGTTAAAAAGAGCATGTTGATTTTATCATGTGGTTTGTAACGCAGATAATAATACAAATTGAATATGTATTTGTAAACTCAACATATGGTCATTAAATTTTTTCGATATTCTTTAGTAAATATCAATATCTTTGAATTATAAATTATAATCCATACAAATAAATTATTATTATTATTATATGTATTTGAAAACGTATCTCTATATTAATATCAAAGTTAACCGTACCATAGATAGATTTATTATTTATTATAACTGTAAGTAAGAGTATTTGTATCTCGACTTGACTTTGAAACTTATGATTCATTTTATTTTGATTTCTTTATTGTTAATACACGTCTGTGAGAGAGTGTATATATGTAAGTAAGTAACATAAGTATGTAAGTATGAACTTATTTTTGTTGGTCCCATATTATCAACCAGTTTTCCGGGCGGCTTGTTTGCCGATTTTTGAGTGGGCACTTTGCCGAGTGTCAACTGCATTTTCCACCCAGTGACAGGTTGTAAGCACACACACATTAACACACAGTCATATACTCAACTAATATACATACATAGATAGATGACTATCTGTGCGTCCATCTGTCAGACTGTCTACTCTTTTGCTTTTGGCGAATAAGGCGTCTAACATTGACACACTACAGACAGAGTCGGTTACTCTTTGTGGATGCCTTATGAATTGAGTTTATCCCAATATTTGTCCTTTTTTACATATTTTTTTTTTTTTTTTTTTTGTGAAATTCGTTTCAATTTATCGACAATTACGAGAGTAAACAAACAGATGAGCAGAAAATCAGATGCTTTCAATGAAAACTCTATTGATTTTTAAAATGGTTTTCCATGAAATACTCGTGCCCATACACAAAAATAAGTACGAGTATGTAAACAAAAAAAAACTGTATGATTACTGTGTGGAATGCGGGCGAATTCTGAATAATGCGCTCTAATTTTAGACATGTTTGTTATAAAAATTGTCACTTTGTGACTTAAGTAAATATAACACTCGTGATAAGTCAGCGACTATTATGATCTAAAAGATAATGACTCATAACTCAAAATCTACAACAATAAAGATACAAATTTCCGTTGAAATATCTTCCAAAATATGTATTGCTGTATTTCCTGAAATACTTGCACTTTAGTTTACCTGCTGAAATTTGATATTTATGTATTGGTAGTAAAACAAATCGATAAACAGATGGCAATTCGATATGGTACGAGTATAGCATTTTCATGTTAATACCTACATAGGTTAACATATGTATATAATTATATATGTATATATGTAGGTAGATAGATAGACAAGCTGACTAGGCTTATATTATATTTATGAGTCCACGCACAAAACAAATCATTATTATAATTGGAAGTACAGTGGGTGCAGTATGTTTGGTCATTGTTGAGATACATACTCGCATATTTTACTTAATTTAAATTTCAATAAATAAACCTATGATTTTATTTGGGAATAAAACACCATGTGTTTGTGGCATTAAACTTTAAACTATAAGATGAGGGAACACATTTCGAAGGTACTGTCCTAAAATTAATGTGGCCCCAAAAACCAAAAATCAAAGCAATTTGACAGTCAAAGGTGTCAAAGCATTCAATTTGATTTGCATATTCAAACAAAAATCTGAATAAATACATGTGAATACATTAACTATTGTATAATCAGACTTATAGATCTGTCATAAAAGCGTGACACGTTTCAAATTTGAAAAGATACAAAGATACCCAAAAATGAAAACTATTAAAAAAAAATACAATCATATGTATGTGTGTACAATAAATTCCGTTGTCTGTTTAGCGGAGTCACAAACCCACACATAGTGCATACGCCGAAAAAAACGATCCATGTTTGAATAGTCTTCAACTTGGACTTGTTGTTGTTGGAGTTGTTGGCGTTGTTGTTATGCTGTGTTGTTGCTTTTGTGCTATTTATAATTTCTCATTTGCTTTCAAACGCGTCTTTCCGACTGACACACTGAAATTTCCATTGGTCGCAGCTATTTTCAAGTGTACTCGTCTGTTCACTTTATGGCGTGAAGATAAAACGGGTAAAAGTAACACTCACCAGCTCACCGAAGATTGTATGCCCTTCATTAAGTTGATCGTATTTATGTGTGTATCTTTAAATGAATAGCTATGTATATATACGTACATATATAGATACATACATACATGTACATGTAAGATTTTCAGCGTTTCAAATTTATAACCTGACCCTCACTAATGTCAAAGTCAAAATGCCCTCAAGGCAAGAAGAAGAGAGAGAGGCAAGAGAAATAAAGCCCACAACACTTAATATTTATTGCATAAAAGGCATTAAAACAACAACAACGACTCGAATCGTCTACGGCAAACAAGAACAACAACAAAACGAACAACTACAACAAATAGCACACAGCTGTGCTTTGTAAGTGCGCCTACTCTTTGACACGCAAATACAGAGACGAAGAGACGAAGAGCTTTCGAGGAGAGAGCATGCGCGCGTCGCTCAGCTGCGTTTATTCTCTCAGTTTTGCTTATTTGCCGTTTTGTAATTGTTGTCGTTGCCTCTGCTGCTGTTGCTCTTGTTGTTGTTGCTGCTGCTGCTTCCTTCCCATTTCTACAACGTTGCATTCGATGAGCGTCGCCGTCGACGTCGCCGTCAGTTGAAATTCGAACGTTGACCGAAATTGTTGTTCTCCTCATAAACTCTCTACACCGCAAAAGGCAAACAAAAAACCAATTGTTATTCTTGTTGTACTACAATATACACTTGTATTTGTTATTTTGTTATTTTTTTTCGTGTGAATGTGCGTGTTCTCTTTCTGTTTTTGTTTCGGTTTCTGTGATAAGCTTTCAATGCTCTCAGCATAAATTGTCAAAAAGAGAGAAGTACACAACAATAACAAAAACAATAATAACAATAGTAATAGTAGTAGTAGTCGTAGTAGTTGTAGTAAGAAGCAGCAGAACTTAGCTTTTAGCTGAAGAGAAGATCATTCCACTCTGTGAACGCTGCTGCTGCGCTGTCATCGCATAGATTCGTTACGCTACGTTTCTGCCAACAGCTGATAAGACGCCACATTTGCTTGTGTACTTGTTTTTGTTTTGTTTGCTGCTACGTACGGATTCTTTCCCTTTCTTCATCACATTTTGCACGCGTGCGCTCACTCGCTCTCTCTCATAGCCTGAGCTGTGCTTTTTTGAGAGCTCTGAACTCGCGTTTATCGGCAGCGACGCGACGTCGCAACTTAGCTGGCATTGCTCTTTGGCGCTTTTGGCTAACCAGTCGCAGTCGCAGTTACAGTAGCAATAGCAGAGGCAGCAGCCAGCAGACCAAAATGTCGCTAACACAAGCAAAACAAAAACAAAATCAACAACAACAACAACGGCAGCAGCAGCCACAACAACAACAAGAAGTGCAACCATCACATTCCAAAACCAAGAACAACAACAACAACAACATAAATTCCGGTGCACGCGAACGCGAACGTACACAAACCATTGGCGAAACGGACATTGATCAGTCGGTGCTAAATGGCCTTAACCTGGCCGTCGATGGCACAAGCAACTATCACGGCCATAAGCGTGAGTTGGGACACAGGTGAGCAACAGCAACAGCAACAACAACACTCTTATCAGTTATCAGCTATCAGCTGAGATTGCAATCACGATCTCTGCAAATGCAATCGTTACCATTGTGAATAGCTGCAGTGTACGACGAAAACAATAAGCTTTTGTCCATATCACACATTAGGGTGACCATCTTTCTGGCTGTCTTTGTTTTTGTCTTCCGTCTGGCTGGCTGACAACAGCGAAATTGCACGTAATATTTATATTGATATATATATATATATATATATATATATATATATTTCTCTTCATTTGTTTCTTAATATTAATGTTATGCACCTGTACTTCCTGTTTAGTCTTTTAACAAGAAAAATTACTGATCTTTTGTTCATAAAAACTAAACATCTAATAAACGATCTTCGAAATTCTTTTTTTTTTAAATTACAACAACGATAGAAACTTAATTAAAGAAAAACTATTAAAAAGCAAGCTTTAATATTTTATTGACGACTACCTAGTTTTATCAGTGTTGCTAAACGTCACTAGTTACAGCATTGTCATCTATCGATTTAAGTCAAATGTAACAATTGGTTTGTGGCCTATTAATTCATATTCTAATCTTTAAGTAGCTTATCAAGCACTCATTAGCCATCTATCGAGCTTTAGCTTATATATTGCTTTATCTAATCTCATTTTTATACTTATTATAAACGCTCTATCCCAATTTTATGAGTATGCCATCATGCTATAGTCTATCTGGAGATAGTTATATTTCATTTTTTAGAAACTTTTGCAACTGTAATTGTCACTTTCACTTGGTTAGACAAAAGTCGTGCATATTTTACGGCATATGTATGTGTGTGTGTGGGGGGGGGGGGAGGAGGGGGTGAAGAGAAGGGGGTTGGGGAGGTTGACAGCTCAGGTAACGAAGGATTATGCGATTATTAATGTGCCCTTGGCCATACACGTATCTCAGCATCTTTCCCCCCCTTCCACCCTTTTTCTATCCTCCCCTCCCTTCACCGCCTCACACTACACCAAACCACCCCTTTGCCTGCTTTTAGTCTTAATTAATAGTGAGGCTCTTGCTGGCATTTTGCCTAATTGCTGTCGTCGTTTAGTTTGCCGGCAACACGCGACGTATGCGCAATTTCGATAATTTTTCTTCTTCTTTTTTTTACGTTTCTGTTTTTTTTTATTCTTGTCTCACCCGACTTGTTTTGAATTTAGGCAATTAATGTAATTTTGCTTTGCCAGCAGCTAACTCATCTCCTCTGCTTATCAATTTTGATTAGCAGCAACCCAACAATTTTCCTATTTTCCGCCATTTCTAAAAGCAGCCCCAGTTTTTTAACCATGTAAAATTAACATTTATGCTATGTTTTCGATTGTGACTTGGATTTACACTTGGTCTCCCTGTCACTTCACGATTCCCCTATAAATAGAGATATGTGTATTTAGCATTCCATTTTGTCGTTGAGTTGAGTCTAAAGACGTGACCTGTTCACCTGTTCAGGCAGAACATACACAATTGCAAACAATGTCCGGGAAAGTTGTCTTAAATCAAAAGGCTATATGCATAGCATAATTCTTCCTGCCCCTTGCAATCCTTTTGGCCCACAAATTGGCCAAAAGAAGCGAAGCGATGCGACGTGACATTCGCTGTGGGTCACGTAGCTGAGGATTTGCAACTTTTCGCCACACCGGAAACGGAAGAGCCCGCAATTGGAACTGCAGCAGCAACGGCAGCGGCAGCTGCCACTGCAACAAAATGCGGCAAGCTGCAAGCTGCAACAGCAGCAAAAGTTAAACACAATTTGCATTTTCCTGCAAATTTACATGTGAAATATATTTTATATTTTTAAAATTTTAATTTCCATTTGTATTTTTTTCTTTTTAAATTTGTTTCGGCATTGTTAATTGATTTTATGTTTAACAAAAAAGCTCGTTATTTTGTATCCTTTCGAACAACGTTATCATTTATTTGGTTATTATTATAATTGTTATTGCTTTTGCTGTACTTAATTAAAGCGGGCTTTTTTTCATATTATTTCATTTTATAATTTGGGACTTAATTTATTTTAAGTGGGCATTGTATAACTGTAAAATATATATAAATTATATGTGTTGTAAACCTTTAACAGAGGTTAACAAATCTTTACTTTTAGAAGATAGTTCTTAAATTATAATATGATATGAAAAATGATATATGCCAGATACTTTATAATTTACGAGTAAGAGTACACAAGTAATTTAGAACTCGAGTGAAAAATTGTATTTAATTTAAAACTTGAGTGAAAAAAGGCCAATTTAAAAATTAATATGATTATTATGGTCACATATCTGTTTCATATGTCATTAGATTGCCATAATTAACGAATTATGGACACCCTATTTGTTTGCATTGACCTTAAATTGTTTTTATTTCCACAGATACTTCAATTTAGTTATTTGTTTGTTTTGATTAGTTACAGATAAGCTAATCGTACGATTCAAATTCAAATAGAAATTTCGATTTGCGTAATTTCATTCAACACTTTATTTTTCCATTTAATTTAAACAAATAACTAGAGAGAATGCAACAAAATAAACCAAAACAAATATCGAAATGTCACTTGTAATTAATTGCAGTCAAATTTTTAGATGACACTTATGCAAATTGACAAGACTAACAATAATACTAATACGAAATAACATTATTACAAATCCAATTTATTATGAGTATACAATGCACAAATTACATTTGAATGTGTATGTCATTTAAATGCAAATAACATTAGATGTAGCCACTATTGCCACGCCTCCTCCCGCCCACGCTAACCGTTAGCCCAATGTCACGTTTACGACTATGTAAAACAAGGGCGGAAACAAGAGAAGTAAAAGATGGTCGTTAAATCAGAAGACAAAAAAACACCTCCAAAAAAACTTGGCATTCAAAACCTTCAGCATTTACGTGTTTGTCGCGATTTGCATCCTGAATTTATATCGACCCAAGACAGAACATTGTTAACCGTGACAATAATTAAACACTGTGTAGATTGTCTTTTGAATAGTTTAATTTACCCTTGGCAAAAAAGATTAGGTAAAGAATGTTTTCGACTTGCTTAAAATCTATGCATACATGTATTTGTGAATAATACTAACTATATTGAATTGTTCATGTCGCGCTGGGACTCTTTCAGCCTATAAATATCGCATTGTTATCTATTAAATTGTTTTCATTTTCACTTTTTTCTGAAAATTTTCAACTTAACTTATCATTAAGAAATTTCTTTTTCAAGTATTATCTGCAGAACTTACAAGAATTCTAGTCTTCTTTTATTAATTGTTGTTAAATGTTAAGAAATTCTTTGTCGCTCTTGATAAAGATGTTTCGTGTTTTATTTTAAATTGGACTTATCAGAATGATAGAAGTAAAGTGAGGGCGTAATCTTAGTCTAGTCATTTTGTTAGGAAGTCAATGTATAGGTACAATCGAATATTTTTATAGAAAACTTGATGAAACGAACAGAAGCTAATAAGCTTAGATAAATATTGCCGAAAATTTAAAACGTAGAAAATTGTCATTTATTATATTGGCGTTAACTGTATTTGATAAAGTATATTTAAATCTTTGATCATATTTTAATGATAAGCACTTGTTATAGTAAAGAGTATTATAGTAATTTAATCTTTTAAATAGTTTTTTTTTTTTTTAAATTATAAGTTCGTTGTTCATAATGTGTTTTTTTTTCTTTGGTAAGCAGAGTTCGTATGAAGGCTTTCGTTAAAACGAATCTGAAGTGTACTTTTTAATTTGCAATAATCCATTTCTTGAAGCATTTCCGGTACCCTCCTTTGGATTCAATTCTAACTAAGTATGTTAATCATATTAGATGATTCTCACGCTGTTTGAAAAGCCACAGATAATGAGACCGTTTGGAGCTGCTTTCCCTACCCCAAAAATAGCAACAATTTAATTTACCATTATTTATTTATTTGATTAATCAGAGCTACTTGTTTGCTTTTGTCCGAAACGCAAAATCAAACGAATCCGACAGCATCCAGTGAATAGTAAAAGCAACAACAACAAGAACAACATGAGGCTTGACCTCGCTGGGGTGCCTACCGTTACCGTTACCGTTATGTTCATTGAGGGTTGGCAGCCCTTGCTGTCTAATTAACCCCGCCATTCACATTCTATGCCGCCCTCAATCAATTGACAAGCCGTACTATGCGACGGTTAGATATTAACCCTCCCCTATTCGTTTCCTTTCCCCACCCTCCCCCCACCCTAGGTCTCCTGTGACCCAAGGTCACACGCAATGGGCCGTCATTTAAAATTTGAAAGTGCGAGTAGTTCTATTTTTTCTTTATTTTTGTTGATACTTACATTTTTATTCACAAAAAAAAAATGTCACACGCACCGAAAATACGCAAACTACCCGACCATAGAACTGTGAGCACAACCCACGTAGCTCTCGACCAACTATACTGATCTCTGGACAGGGGGTAAACAAGTTCTACATAGATAGAACAGGTCGTCGTCGTCGTCGTCATCGTCATCATCTACGATTACCTCGTTGTCGCCTCTTTTTTCAGCAAATTTCGACTCAGTTTGGTTTTGCTTGGACGACGAGACACGACGCGAATTTCGAAAAATTATACAACCTAATAATAATAATAATAATAATATCCAAAAAAGGACTCCACCATTTGGTATGAGTGTGTTTGTGTGTGTGGTTAATTGTACTGTGTTGTGTTGTGTATTGCTTGCATTGTGTTGTGCATTTAATAATTTTCCCTAAGGATTAGAGCACAGCTTTTAGTTGTCCCTTACTTTTTTTTGAGATTAAATCATTAAAACAATAATAGGTGCTTCGAAATTCATTTCAGACACTAGACAGTAAAATACTGCATTAAGGTTTATTTAGCAAAACAACCGCTGAAGGAAAAACTCTATATAAAAAAAACAGCGAACAATTTTTGAGCTGTTTTTTTATAGTGTTTTTCATTACCCTTAGAAAAACTTTGTATAAAAATAACAGTGAAAAATTTGTATATGGAGTTTTTTATTCCGCGGTCGTTTTGTTTCCAGTCTAACTTGCTCTTTAGAATCAAAAAGAATTCAATGTGCATTATTTGTTATTATAACCAAATAATCAGAAAATTATTGCATAGAAAGTCTTACAAATACGCTTATAAATATTTATACAATAGTAAAGAAAAATAATAAAATTCTAATATGCAATATACAAATTACAAAAAATGATGACTAAAACAATTACATATAAGTTTGTTTCGACAATATATTAATATTTATAATATATAATCAATAAAAATCAACTGTTTTTCTATTTTGATTCAGTCTTCTACCAGCTATAAATTTCTTGTTTACTGGATCTGCAGTAATTTATTTCAGTTCCACACATTTTATTGTTTTTCAGTTTTCAATTAGTATTTAATTTGCTTTTGGGTATTTAGAATTAATTGTTTTTTCATTTCTTGCTAAGGATTCATATTCTATTCAGAAAGATTATCTCTTCATATTTATGAACTTTACTTTTTAGACCCCACACTTAAAAAAAAGTACAGGGGTCTTTTAAGTTTGTTTTAAGGAATATGTGTGTAACAGGCAGAAGGAGGCGTGGCATACCTTATAAAGTATATATATTCTTGATGAGCATCAATAGCCAAGTCGATAAAGCAATGTCCGTCTGTCTGTCTGTCACCTAGATCTCAGAGATTATAAGAGCTAGAGACACCAAACTTGGTATGTAGGTTCTTCTATATTGCAGGCGCATCAAATTTTATTCAGAATTTGGCCACCTTTACTGCCTAAAAATCGACTTATAAAAATAATTTAAAAACTAGTCACACCAAACTTTCAGGCAGCCCAGGCTTGTTTGTTTTTTCGATCGGACCACTATATCATATAGCGCCCATAGGAACAATCGGTCAAAAATCCAGCTTTAGTATGAACAACTTAAAGTGTTATGAGATATCGTAAACAAACTGATAGAATACGCTTTTAAGTTTTTTTATACATCCTTACCAGTTCAAATCAGCTTACTATATCATATAGCTGAATTTGAATTTTTATTAGTGTTAGCTTTTTCCATAGTAAGTACGGGGTCTCCGACAGTCGAGATTGATCGACTGTAGCTCCGTCCATCTAGTTTAATTGTTATTTTAATTTTCTTTTCTTCTCTAAAATACTTAAGCTCTTTATTCTCTTGACTTTCTTTGGTTATATTGTTTCAAGTCGTCCTTTGACCATCATTCACTCTCTAATCTAATTCGTTTATCCTTCTGGGCTTTAATCCTATTTGGCTTTCTCACTTGTCGAGCACAAAAGTAAACCAGTTTTATTCACTTTTAAATTTTTGTTGGCCAGAGTTAATGTTTTCCTATGGGTCTTACTAACACATGTTTCCAAGTACATATACATACATATGTGACTGTGTCTGCGTGCGTGTGGATGTTAAGACGTGAGTGTGTGTGTGTGAGTGTGTTTATATTTGTTTGGCTATTTGGTTTTGTGGTTATGCTTATTAAGTCAATTATCGCCCAATTGTGCCGCTACTGATGCACATGTGGCGATTAAGTGGTCCCAGATCCCAGGTCTATTTCCCTTTTCCCCTTTTCCCCTTTTTTCTTCCTCCCTCTGGCGCTCTGGTTTGCCCCTTCTCTCCTCTCCTCTCCTCGAGACAGAGACCTTCAGCTATGTGACCATAATACCGGCGGTGTGTTTGTTTGTAATTTGGATTTTAATTGGAAGCATATACACATTCCCTGAAAGTTACCCAAACGTCACAACTCCTGTCAACTCCCTTTTCCCTTCTCCCACTTCCTTCCTCCGCTTGAGCTGATGTTGCCTTTGCCCTTGACCTTGTTCGAGAATTCAATTTGCCTGAGCCTTTGGGGCTTAAATGGAATTCGAATGAGTTTTGGCTGGGCTCTAATTGAATGAAGCTCTTGCCTACCTTGAATAATCATACATGCTGCAAATTGCAATGTACTTCAGTTGAATGAGTTTTGCCGAATGTGCGAAGTTTGCAATAAACCAAAAAACCAACAGTTAAGTCCTTGACTAGAGTGCCATCTACTAGATGATAGATAATAAATTGGCTAAATAAAATAACATCAACATCTTCATTTGCAGGTTCTAAGCCTTCTTCAACTAATTATCTCTACAAGTTAATTGCTGATAAGATGATTAATTAATATATTCTTTAACAATATGGCCTTCTAAATAGCCAAGATTTCAGTAAAATAATCTTTCGGATCATAAAATCTAATGAGCTTTAAAAATAAACTAAAATAAACCTTTCTTAAAGACCGCCGACTTTTTAATAAAAATATTTCTTTCCTAATCGTTATAGTATAGGTTTTTGAACAGATATTGAATGAGTATTAAAACTATACAACTGGAACCTCATTTAATATTTGTTACACTTCTTTTGAACTTTTGGATTTTCCAAAAAATACTTTCTTCACTTTGTAAATAATTCATTTATTAAAAAAAGCAGTCTTAAATACCATAGGTCTTGAACTACATACATAGAACACTGAATAATTTAATTAGCTAAATAATTTAAATCAGTTTTTTTTTATAGTTTCCTGTATTTTCATTTGTCTTAAGCAATATATTTGTTAATTGGAGTACTTACAGAAGTCTTTATATCCGCCACCTCTTTTCTCTCTCTTCACTTTCTTATTTCTATTATCTACATAGTTCTCAAGTTCTTGAGACTGAAATAGTTTCTAGAAACTATGGACATGGCCAAGTTCAGCATGACTTGGAATTATGCTGAAAATTGCTCATGAATTTCACTGAATTTATATTTATCTCATGCCATTTCCCCATAAGAGTCTACTCAATTCTTTGGATCAATGAAAATGAAAATACTTGCCCCCGGGCAACTGGGCAACTCTGCAGATGATGCTTCCTTTGACAGGTTGAGGCTCAAATTGCTTGCTGTGTTGCGTGTTTGTGTTTGTGGTGGTGACAAGCGCAGGTAAACGAAAGACAGTCGAACCAAGATTCGTCCAGCTCACACGTGTCCAACAACAGCAACGAAAACAACAACAACAACAACAGCAACCACAACAATTTCTCCAAGGCAGCTTTGAATGTCGGAATTGAAAACTGCATTTAATGACACTGTCATTGACAAAGGGAATCGCAAACTTTAAACTGAAACTCAACGCAATTTAAGAACAATGCGAAATTATGACGCATACGAAGCGTTGACCACCATATCGTCCACGTGACTTTCGTTGAATAAGAATTCTCTGTTGACATACGAGAACAGAACAATTATTCGCTTCCTTGCTTTAAAACAAAAGTTGTGAAACTGGATAGTTTTTTTTTTGTGAAATCACCATTAAAATCAGTCTTTAAATCATGGCTGCAAACAGGTTTGAAACCGAACCTCGCAGAACCGGTTTGGCTCGGGTTTTTCAGCAGTCCGAATCGGATCATGAACCGAGCACTTGCAATTAAACCACTGAACCATTTTCTTAAATAAAAGGTTCGGCTCAAAAATCAAATATTTACATAAATTTTATGTTTTTCTAATATTACTCAAGTTTTGGATAAAAATAAGTCGTAATAAAATCGAAAAATAAATTAGGATTAAAGTCAAAATTCGAATTTTTTTAATAAAAACTTGAAGATGCTCTCAATCTAATGAAAATGGATTTTATTTTGTCCAAAAAAATCCAGCAAAGAAAAAAGCTTATATATTCACTGAATAGTTAATACCATAAAAGTAACATTATTTAAAATTACGGGAAATTTATTAAATTCATCTCTTTGAAAGCAGAAAATTCAAATAGTTGGCTTCGATTTAACAATTTATTGCTATGCAAAATAGATATTCACATTGCAACGTTGTTTTTTATTTTTAGAAATGAAAGCTCATGCAATGAACCAAATGATTGAATTTAAATTCCTTAAAGACTTAAATTAACATTTAATACTGTTATTTTTATATCTGAATTGAATTCTAGTTTTTTTTTTCTACTTGACCCATCAAAGTTTTAAAGAACATTTGCTGTAATAAAAAATGTCACTTCAATCAAAGTTTCGTATTACCCGTTTTTATTATATTAATTCAAATGTTTTATCGCTAAGTTAACAGTGAAATGTGGTTTTCAGCTAATGTTGTTACTGTTAATGTTTCGAGGTCTTCTGTTAGGTTGACCATATTTCATGTTTTACAAGCATTTCGTCCCTGGCAATTGGACAATTGCGCAATTGAATTGGTTTTGTACATATGTGGAGTGTTATTCTAGGAATATGTGCTATTGTCCTGTAGTGACCATTTCCTGACCATGTGCATGTCCTTGTTCATGATAAATGGAATTGGGAACTGTGGCGTAGATTGTCATTATCCTGGAAACAGCAACAGCATTTGGATATGAGGTTAAGAAAATACAAGCTTATTTTTTGCCAAGCTGTCGCCTTTTCATTCAGATCAAGGATAACAGAAAAGAGCATACTCTATTTTCAGAGACCCTGTACTTACTACGAAAAAAGATCAAGACTTGGATTTCGCCCGATCGGTCCTATGACAGCCATATGATATAGTAGTCCGATTTGAACCATTTTCGATCGGGATGTATAAAACTAACCTAAATGCATATTCAATTTGGTTAAAATATCTCATAAAACAAAAAAAAATTGCATACTAAAACCTAATTTTGACCCGGTCGGTCCTATGACAGCTATATTATAAAATGGTCTGATTTGAACCAACTTTGGTCAGGATATATAAAACCAAGCTGAATGCATATTGTATGAGTTTGGTTAACATTTCTTTTAAAACAAAAAAGTTTTTCACAGTAGAACTTGATTTTCGCTCGATTGTTCCTATAACAGCTATATAATATAGTGGTCTGATTTGAACCAACTTTGGTCAGGATATATATCCAAGTTAAAATCATTTTGTATCAGTTTGGTTGAGATATCTCATAAAACTAAAAAGTTTTTTGTTTTCACGTTTTAGTGATTTTCAACTGATGAAAATATCGTTTTCCCGCTTAACTAGCGGTTTTTTCAAAAAGTCGTAGGACAAAGATTTCTAGATTTTTGAAAAGAAATATATCCCCATCAGCTGTATATATTGCTAGTCGCCTTTCGCACCCTTCGTGCTGATTTCGTCACTAGCGCGAGCTGAAAGAAATCTTTTTAGATCTACGCACATAAGAAATTGATCCAAAGTAACATAATTCTTAGAGTATCAAAAATGTTTGAGAGAAAATATCATGAAAGACCATTTCTTGTAAAACATTTCTCTTAAAGATGTCTCATTTAAAACAAAAATATTACTGATGATAATTCATGTTTGCAGGAGTCGATATTTTTTTAAACGCTAAACTTATAAATTTCCTAAAGAAATATTGAAGTTTTATGTATATACTTAGTGCCATTTCGAAGAGAAACTAAAGTAAAGTTAGTTTAATATCGTTACAAAGGAAACCTATTTTTAGCAATAATTTCCTGCTTAAGTTTTGACCTGCTTCAGTTGCCAAGCAAATAATCCTGAACAACTGCCAGGATCCTTCTTACAACAAACAAAGCAAACAATGCACCACAACAACAACAACAATAACAATAACAGCAATAACAATAACAAAACAAACTTCAATTGTTACAATGGCAATTGCAAAGAGATATTGTTTAGTTCACTAACAACGTTAGCAACAACAACAGCAACAACAGCAACTGTAACATCAATTATAACAACAACAAACAGAGAATAACAATGCAACAACCGCTTAATTCGTAAGTGTGAAAACTAGAAACAAATTGAGAAATAACACTTCAATAAGTGTGCCAAACTTAATTTAGCTAAGCAGTTATATTAATTAATTTAGCAAACTCTTCAGATTTTCTGCTTGTCTGTTCTCCTCTCTCGACTGAGATATACTCTGTGATCAGATCTATTAAAAGTACTCGAATCTAAAGCTTTTGGATGATATGTCTAATTTAAAATTTAAATTTTGGATACTATTCTTATGTTTAGAAGAATGTTTTACAAAATCTACCTATTAAGTCATTTATATTCATATTGTATTTATGTATCCCACAAAAAAACCTCTACACGAGGTAAGAGTCTATGCCAATTTTCGTTTCTTTTTTTATATTAATTTATATTTTTATTTAAAATTTTTATATTAAACTCAATTTTGTTCGTCACAAAATTGGATTTCATAACTTTTGGGGCTATGAATGGCTTTCGTCACTAGACTCTTACCTTGTGTAGAGATTTTTTTCGCACCCTTCGTACTGCTTTCGTCACTAACGCGAACTGCCGTCAGCAGTGATATCCAAGGTATAGAAATCATATTTGTACTTTTCACTAATTTATTGAACAAATCACAATTTGTTGCCTACTCGAAAATTCGGAATATCTATGTGAAAATAGTAGAAGACCTCAGATCTCATGCATTGTGATTATTTCCTCAATCATTATCTTGTAGGAACAATGCCAATGCACTTGACAATTAATTCGTGTCAAAATATGTTTATCTATTGAAAAACAAGAGCAACAACATGCAAAAACAAAATAAATGAAAAGAAAAGCAGCAAGAACAATTACAAATGAGAATACTCAATGCAAATGTCAACAGCCCAATTAAAATACCAATCTACGGCAACAACAAATGGTATGAGAAGCATGCAATCATAGACCTCTTGTACCGCATATATAGAGAATATATAGTATAGACTCGTATGCTCAATATGTTATATATACATATGTGTATACACTTATATTTGTAATCTTTTTGAACAGTTGCACGCTTTGCGATTTGTTCGCTGATGCAATTGAATAATGAGTTGAGATTGCAGCCTTATCAGGCAGCATAACAATAATATAAATATGCATGTTTTCGTATATTGAACTATACATATACATATATATATTGAAATTGAAATAACAAGGTTTAAAATCGATTGCGCACTTTCTCACACGATCGTTGATCAACAATTTGAATAACAAAGTTTTGAGTTTACGATTGACGCATCCATAAAACTTGGCCCTGTAACTTCAAACACTGAGCTATAAACATTGCTCATACGCAATGTTGTTGCCAATTTATATAGTTACATATATGTATCTGTGTGTATGTGCTAGTGCGTAGTTGCCACGTTTTTCACATTTCAGTCGCTTTTGAAATTTGACAATAAGTCAAGGTCCATAAAAAATCGAAATAGCCAGGAAATGTCAACAACAACAACATTAACAAAAATTATGACCAAAACATTAGAACGTATTGTGTATGTGTGGATATGTTGATATATGGTATGGATATACACATTTATCATGGATCATTCACTTTCTGATTTATACTCAAATGCTTAAGGGCTTTTGAAACCAATCAATCAAGCTGCTTATCTGAAGAATGACATGAATCGTTTATATTACAAGTGTGCAATTTTACAGTGATCTTATTAGGCTGATAGTCTGTAAAGTTTATAAATAACTCATGAAAATAAGCAAATAAATTAACAACGCATTTTATAAACCTGTTAAAAATGCAATTAATGATAATAAATTGTAACTTATGTCAAGTCTTTGAGAGTAATTATAAGCTTTCATAACATTAACTCCTTGAACTGGCAATTTCAGAAAATTTTAAATTTGAAAATCGCATTCAATTTAAATTATTCTGTAAGTCCAAATAAACATTATACACAATCATGTAAGAATCTTAAAACCAATAACTAACAAATACTTTGCTATTATTTACAGTTCTTTAAAATGTTTTCTAATTATGTTTTATGCAATACTTTAAATTCTGCATATTTGCAATATTATTTATATCCCTTTAATTTATTATTGAAAATGCGAAACGTGTACAAAAATAAATCCAATAATTTATGGCGTTGCAATTTGTTGAGTATATTTATAAATATATATTATGTAAATTTATACATATTTTCCTTTATTTCTATTAATTGACGCGCAGACTGTGGTAACAAAAAATAAAAAGCAATCAACAAAATCAGCTAAATTAAATCGCAAGATTAGCGACAATTTATTCACATTTATTGCTATTTTTAGAGGATCTTTCGACAGGGTCAACAGGCGCTATTCGATGTCAGATTAACATAAATATATGCAATATACAATTTTATATTGACGTAGTAAAAAGGGGAAAATTGCAGCAAAGTGTTAGTTGAAAATTGGCAACGTCGCCTGAGCGTAAAATTATTAATTACGGGTTTTTTTTTTTTTTGTTGGGAAGATTTCGGAAATATTTCAAATTTGCAGTCGTATTCGTTGACCCCCCAGTTGGTATGTGTATGTGTATGTGTGTTTGTGTGCATGAGATTTATGCACTTTGTTTGAATTTGGGTTAAACAACAAGCTTCCTCAGCAGCAGCAACAGCAACAACAACTACAACAAAAAAATTGCAGCAGTGACAAGGATGCAACTTTTCGCTTATTTGGCAAATTTTCAAGTGAAAAAGGGACAACAAAATAAATAAACGCACACAAACACAAATACTAGTATGTCTGCCAGTAAAAAACAACGAAATTTCGGAAATGTCCAGTAATTGAAAACCGAAGTACAAATATCCTAGAGAAAACAAGCTAGACAGACTTTTATTATAGTAGTAGTAAAGCACCTTGAAAGCAGATGAAAGATGAAATAAATGTTAAACAATATTATTATTATTATTATTTATTTAATTATTATACATAAGTTCCTTATAATATAATAACTAAAGACTAGAGTACTAGCTACTGGGCCATCGACTCAATGCTAAACAATAACTTTACACCTGCTCGAAACATATGAACGTATACACCAATAAAAAAAATGTTCTAAAATCAAGATTTTGATATCAGAACTAAGATTTTTGGTTTAAAAAATGCGTCGAGAACATAAAATTCTTAAATAAAGAGAACACATCTTGATTTTAAGAACATTTTAAATAAGACCAAGTTCTTATTTTAAGAATAAATGTTCTTAAAATTAAAATCCAAAAATAATATAAGAACAAATTATTTTTTAATTTTGATTTTTTTTCTTTAAATTTATTTTTATAAATGTTATTTTAATTTGATACGAGTGGGGTTTGAACCGCCGCTTACTGCTTCACAACTGAAGCGGCCTCTCTAACCAGAGCGCCACGGTTCCACCATTTGTTTGATACGAAATAGCACCCAATTATACTATCTTAACAATTTAAGATTTTTATTCTTATATTAAGATTTTAAGATATTTTAGATTAATTATCTTAGTTTTAGTAATTTGCTCTTAAAATAATCTTATTTAAAGAACAAAGTATTTAAGATGAATGTTCTGGATTTTAGAAATTCGTCTTTTTTTCAGTGTACTAATTTACGTATACTTTATTCCAAATTGTATTGCTGAATACACTTGAGCAGGCTGTTAAAGATGGCCAGCTTGTTACATGTGTTGTGTTATGAGAGGAACCACAACCTCAGAACAGCAAGTGAGCCAACGTCTCTAGCAACTCGATTGCTAATGACTTTTGCCGCAGATGGGCGGCATTGCCAGTGGGCGTGTCCTCGCCACAGAGCTGTCAGTGGAGAGGGGGGCGGAGTGGACCACAACAAGCTCTTTTTTTTTTGAACACTAATTGCTGGTCAGACAGAGCAGACAGCGGACAACCGCATCGAGTACTCGATTTAAGCATTGACCAAAGGACCATTTTAAATAATATTCAGAGTTATTTATTTTTTGTGCATTTAGTTTTTAGTTTTCGCATCGAATGTCACTTTGATTTGAATTGATTTGATTTCGTTCACATTTTATTTAATTCCATTTAGCGCTGCACTTTTAAAGCGCTTTGATAATCTTTTGACCCGCCCCTGAAGCAGTCAAAAGAAAATGAGTTGCGATTGGCGATTTGCGATTTGCGATAACAAAACTCAATCAACACGAATCAATGGAATAACGAATAATGCACTTACTATATGTATTAAAGAAATCGTCGTTATTGAAATCTATTTATATAATTACCACGTTTATCGCATCAGCTTTTTACTAAATTTTTGTATAGTTTCCTTAACTTGACTTCATCGAAGCTTAACGAGGACAACAAAACATTTACTTATTGGTTTCTTGTGTCGGTTGAATGCTAACTAGATTGACGCATTTTTGGGTGAAATCGGTTAGGAAAAAAACTGAGTATTTTTTATATACTCCAGTATACTGCTTGAACTAATATTGGTTTCACAAATAAGTTTAAATGAAAAAAAAAAAAGTACAGAAAGTGAACAACTCGAAAATTGAAAACAATAAATATGTATCCAAAGTCTCCGACTTAATATATAATATATGAAAAATGTAAGGTATAAATTATGTTTCCCTGTAACACTTGGTTTGAACTTTTGTATTTGAAAAAGTAATGAAATTGCAATTAAAGTTAAAGGTATAGTTCTATATTCAAAAAGTAATCTTCTGGCTTTCTTATCATGCATTTCATTTATAATTATATTATTTATAATGCCAATCAATTGTTGTTTAAGCCTAGGTAATACCAATTAAATAAATGTCTTTTTTATTTTTTTGTTACAGAGTCTTTGTGAACCGCTCGCTGCATTTGGAGAACATTAAGTACTATGGCTTTGATATGGACTATACACTGGCAGGTGAGACTTATCTTTGGCCTACACTGATAAAAAAAAATGTTCTAAATTCAAGATTTTGGTCTCAGAACTAAGATTTTTGGTCTAAAAAATGCGTCGAGAACATACAATTCTTAAATTAAGAGAACACATCTTGATTTTAAGAACATTTCAATTAAGACCAAGTTCATATTTTAGGAATAAATGTTCTTAAAATTAAAACTGAAAAATAAAATAAATAAAAATTATTTTATATATTTATATATTTTTTTTTTAATTTTTGATTTATTTACATTTTATTCTGTTTTAGTATTTTTTTTTAAATTTTGTTTTAATTTGATACGAGTCGGGTTTGAACCGCCGCCTACTGCTTCACAACTGAAGCGGCCTCTCTAACCAGAGCGCCACGGTGACACCATTTGTTTGATACGAAATAGTACCTATTTATACTCTCCTAACAATTTAAGATTTTTATTCGTATATTTAGATTTCAAGATTTTTAGTAATTTAATTTTAAAATAATCTTTTTTTAAGAACAAAATATTTAAGATGATTGTTCTTGACTTTAGAACTTGGTCGTTTTTTTCAGTGTACAAATAGTATATTTGAAAATAAATAATCGAATTTTCTTTGTAGAATACAAATCTCCGCAATATGAACAGCTGGGATTCAATTTGGTCAAGGAGCGACTGGTGAACATGGGTTATCCAAAGGAGATTTTGCAGTTTGAATATGATCCCACATTTCCAGTGCGTGGCCTCTGGTTCGATACTCTGTATGGCAATCTCTTGAAGGTTGATGCCTATGGCAACATTCTGGTCTGTGTGCATGGCTTTGAGTTTATCAAGCAGTAAGTTCAGGAATCTATCCCAATATTTTGAATATTATCATGCTACAATTGTTCTACCATTTAGTCACCAGGTGTATGAACTGTATCCGAATAAGTTTCTCAAGCTTGACGAGTCGAGAGTTTATGTACTGAATACTCTATTCAATTTACCGGAAACCTATTTGCTGGCCTGTCTCACCGATTTCTTTACCAATAGCAGTGACTTTGTCCGGTAAGTTGATTGTCGATTTATTTATCTATCTACCCTATTAATCGATCTCTTTCTCTATACTCTACAGCGTTGAACGCGGCATCAAAGCTGGTGATTTTTTATTTACCTATAAGTCGATTTTCCAAGACGTGCGACGCGCCGTCGACTGGGTGCATTCCGATGGCGACTTAAAGCGTCGAACCACACAGGTAAGTCTCCCAGAATTCCAACCAACTCAAACAACAGCTCATGGTGAGAAGCGACTACAGTCGAGGCCACTCGACTGGGAAATACCCTGTGCCAAAGCACTTGAATGCCGTTTAGTACGACGAACATTTGATGCCTTTGCAGAGCGCTGTATTTAATTTTGACAGTTTGCTCCGATACATAATATAGAGGTCCGATTTAAACCAAATTTTGTCGGGATGTATAGGACCAACCCAGTTGCATGGTCTGTGAGATTAGCTTAAATATCTCAAGACACAAAGGAGTTTTTCTACCCGTTACTTAAAAACTAAGTTAATATTTTATACCGTGTGTTTACTCAAATGTATGTAACAGGGAGAAGGAGGCATCTCCGACCCTATAAAGTATATATATTCTTAATCAGCAAACCGCAAAAAACCACCACTCCCACAGTTTTTAAAATAATTCTGGTTTTAAAACTGTTGAGGTGTTAATTTAAACGCTAAATTTGCGGTTTTTTAGACCCCGTACTTAAAAAAAGTACAGGGGTCCATTGAGTTTGTTTTACCGAATATGTGCGTAACAGGCAGAAGGAGGCGTGGCAGACCCCATAAAGTATATATATTCTTGATCAGCATCAATAGCCGAGTCGATATAGCAATGTCCGTCTGTCTGAGAGAACAGAGACTATAAGAGCTAGAGACACCAAACTTGGTATGTAGGTTTTTCTATATTGCGAGCAGATCAAGTTGGTTTCCAAATTCGGCCACGCCCCTTTTAACGCCCACAAATCGAAAAAAAAAAATTTCGTATCCAAATTATAAGAGCAATTTAAAAGCTAGTGGCACCAAACTTGAAATGTAGATTTCTCTATAATGCCGGCAGATTAAGCCTGTTTCTTTTTTCGATCGGATCACTATATCATATAGCGCCCATAGGATCAATCGGTCGAAAATCAAGTTTTAGTAAGAAAAACTTTTTTGTTTTCTGAGATATCATAACCAAACTTATAGAATATGCGTTTAAGTTAGTCTTATACAATACATCCTTACCAAAGTTGGTTCAAATCGGGCCCCTATATCACATAGCTGTTATAGGACCGATCGGGCGAAAATCAACTCTTAGTATGAAAAAATTTTTTGTTTAATGAGATATCATTGTCAAACTGATACAAAATGCATCTAACTTGGTTTTATGTATCCTGACCAAAGTTGGTTCAAATCGGACCACTATATCATATAGCTGTCACAGGACCGATCGGGTGAAAATCAAGTAAAAATGCGAAATCGAGAATGCTCGACTGTAGCTCCGTCCGACTAGTTTTTTTTTAATTTCGTAGAACAAGCATTTCTTGGTTTTCGAAAAGAAATAAATCCCAATCCCAATGCCAACATACATACAAACAAACAAACGAACAAACTGACTTTTCATTTCATTTTGAGATGTCCACTAAAAAATTAAAATTTAATTATCTTTTGAACTCGTTGTTGGATTTCGCTGATCGAGGTATCAAAAATTTCTCCCGTATGGTATATTTCTGGAAATATCCACATACTTCTTAAGGTAGCAGGGTATCTCGTAGTCGTAAAGTCTCGACAAGGGCGTTTTAGTTTCGGCTTATTTTACATAATTGCAAATAAGAGTTGATTTTAATAAGTGATCCCTTTGTCTTTGTCCATCTGCAGAATATGGCGTACTATGTTAAGAAGGACAAGCGTCTTCCCACGGTCCTGTCCCGTATTCGTGAATCGGGAGCAAAGCTCTTCATGCTGACGAACAGCGATTACACGTATACGAATGAGATAATGAGCTATCTGTTTGATTTTCCGCATGGAGCTGATGCCGATGAGCCGCATCGGGATTGGAAGAGTTACTTCGACGTGATCGTGGTGGATGCCAGGAAGCCGCTGTTCTTTGATGAGGGAACCGTGCTGCGACAGGTGGACACAAAAACCGGAGGATTAAAGATTGGCACACACATTGGGCCATTGCAGCCGGGTCAGGTATATTCCGGCGGATCGTGTGAGCTGTTTACCAAGTTCATCAATGCCAAAGGCAAGGATGTGCTCTATGTGGGCGATCACATCTTTGGCGATATACTCAAATCGAAGAAGATTCGGGGCTGGCGCACGTTCCTCATTGTGCCGGAGTTGGTGCGGGAGCTGCACGTCTGGACGGATGAGTGTCAATTGTTTGCGGAGCTGCAGAATCTGGACATTAAGCTGGGCGATCTTTATCGTGATCTGGACTCGAGTGCAAAGGTCAAGCCGGACATATCGCAGTTGCGCACCTGCATTAGGGATGTCACCCACAAAATGGACATGTCCTATGGCATGATGGGGTCTCTATTCCGTTCGGGCTCACGTCAGACCTTCTTCTCCAGCCAGGTGGTCCGATATGCCGATGTCTATGCCGCTACCTTGCTCAATCTCATCTATTATCCATTCTCGTACATGTTCCGTGCTCCGGCCATGTTGCTGCCCCACGAGTCGACAGTGGCCCACGATCAGGCCCATCAGCCACCTCCACCACCGGGGGCATCTTCCCCCTCATCGGCTGTCCTGGAGGAGGCCAGCTTCAGCAGCCTCAGTCTCTCAAGCACCGCTTCCAAGCTCAACTCCGCCGTAAAAGCGATCGAGGAGCCGCTGCCCAGCGCTGTCAGCAGCAATTCGGCAACGGTTACTCCCGTCAAGGATGGCAAGGATTTGCATCGTGCTGTAAGTGATTGAAAGCATCTCTCTATTTCCCAGAGCTCTTAATAACAGGTCGACCGAAATTATCAAAGCAATCCCCTCACACAAATGACAGAAGAAAACTGCGTAAAATCTGTCGCTCTCCGAGCAAGACCCATTTTTACGTTTTACTCATGCTCTCGATCTTGATTTTTTTACTGAGCAAACACACAAATGGGTCTTGCTAGACAACTCGATCAGAAACAAATTTTCGGGCTGTCATGAAATAAGGGTCTACAGATGAGCAAAGCATAAAAAGGGGAAACAAAAAGGGTCTTAAATAATTTTAATTTTTTATTTAATAATTTAAAATTAAATTAAAGAAATTTGTTTAAATGTAGGAATCTGTTTGAATCACCTACGGTATATTAGGCACCATTCATAGCTCACTGGCAGCCTTGAGAATATCCCTTCAGCTCACGGGGATCAATTTATTAACAGGAATTGTGGTCAGGGATTATTTTTGTGCAAGTCTTTTAGCCTTTTTTATATAGTATATGGCGTTTCGACCAAAATTTCAATAAGACTTTCCTGATATACACTAAAGACCCTATTTTCGTTTGAGCCCAGAAAATCGGTCTCTAAATAACCCTACCGAAATAAAATCGAATCGAGTGGTCATTGCTTAAACATTTCCCTAAATGACAGAAAACACAATTGAGTGTGTTTTCTCTCAACCTTTTTGGGATCTGTCCGAATGAAACAGGTTTTTTTTCAGACAGAATGAAAGTGTCGACCTTTTTTTGCAAGCTCTGCTATTTCCACAAGCAATTTCTTTAATCCTGCTTCATTTACAGAGCTCCATTGTCCATACACGGCCATCGACGCCCACAGTGGTAACTCACACACACGACGAGGATTACTCCGAGGAGGAGGAAACCGGCAGCGGTGCCGAATCCGCAACGGAGAAACAACAGCGTGATGCCTCAGACTAAGCATCTCTGCTCCGTCTCTGCTTCCATCTCCATCTCCATCGCCGCTTCCGTCTCCGTTTGCGACTCCTCTTCAACTCTCCACCTCTCCACCTCATCCACTCCGTTTGGATCAACGAATTTTCAACGCTGTTTCTATGGCTCTGCCCAACGGTGTGGCAGGACTACACGGTATACCTAAAGGATCGTTGCAGTCTCCTTTTCCAACGCGCTGTAATATGTGAGAAACGTGCGATTTCTTTTTTTTTCGATTTTACATATACAAATATATAAACCTATATACATACATACATACATATATATTTGTGTAACTTATATATATATATACGTAAAGCTATATACACTAGCGAATTGGTTCCATTTGCTTAACAAATAAATAGAAAGTGTATTTTTTTTTTAATAAAAATATAAAAAGAACAAAGTTTTTATAGAACTAATTATTTCGATACTTGGCATTTCAATGGCTAGCTTTTTTAAACTTCCTACTTTAGGAATTCCGGGCATTCCATAAGATTCCAGAAAATGGCGTGGCTGCTGTCTTCCAGAATTAAACTCTCCCATGGTAACCATATACAAGGCCATATTGAGCCCGATCTAGAAGTATGGGCTCCAAATCTATGGGATTACTGCCAAAACCCATTTAAATAAGATTCGAGTGACTCGGAGCAAGATACTCTGGAGAATCTGCAATGCTCCCTGGTACATGGCACATAAAAAAGGAATCGCGGAGTTTCCAAGATGGGCGATGTTATTCAAATACACGCAGAAAAATAAAGAGCTTGACTCAGAGGAAAGAGCAGACTCAAAAGACACCACCCACAGAATTCTGTCTTGAAAGTTTTATGTCCAAATGTAAATATAACATATCGTGCTGATATTGTGAATCTCACTATTTTTGTTAATCATGTCATTTATTATGTTTGATTGTTATTGATATTGAATATTTTACTATTTTGGTTATCAATCTGCTTGGTTTAAAATTAGTTTAAGCTGACGTGTGGTATGCCAGTTAGCCTTAAAATAAACAAAATGAAATAAAAAAAAAAAATAAAAAGAAACGCAAACGCAAACTCCTTAAAGTATGCACCAGACTATTTTTACTTTGGATGTTAAAATATTTAAATTACAATAGATCTATAGTTAGATTCTAAAGTGTGTATCTCATTGCGTACTTACTATTGATGTAAAAATGCATTGATAAATCGAAAACTCGATTTTCAACTACATTAGCTTAATTTTTTTTTAAGATTATTCGTGTTAATTTAATAGATTTTCATAAAAAAGCGACAACTAAATTTTTTCCATAATTTTTCCTTGACACTTTTTTAAAAACTTTAAACTGTTATAACTTTTTTAAAACCTTACCGCTTTCCTTTAATTTGATTCTGCATTAAATTTGAAATTTTCATTAATATATCTATTACTTTTCGTTTTCCCTTTGAAGCTTTATCAAAAAGTAAGTGAAATCGGTATATCTCAACATTTTTATTTTTTTCGATATTGACATTCAATTCAAAACTCGGTTCAAAGGTGGAGGTTTGCAGCCTGGATTAGGATGTTATCTAGCAAATTGATGTGTGTGTCAGGAAGTGTTTGGTTTTTTTATTTTCGGGCTTAGTATACTATATATATCTATGGATGGTCATTTTCCGATATTTCAAAGATCAGCTGGATAGTCAAATTCAGAAAAATACGCAGAACACATTTATGAAGGTTGAAGGTGATAAAAATTAAACACAAATTTTATGTAATTTTTCATGTATGTATATTCAGAAAAAAATAAAAAAAAAAGTAGTATGCATATCCATAACTATAGTTATTAATGAGGGCGTTGCTGCCACGCCTCCTACAGCTCACAGTTTACTGCTTGGTAATCTTGTTGCCATCGCACTTGAGCTCGTTGTAGATGTGCTCATTCTGGAAGTCGCTCTTCAGCTGTGTGACCAACTCAGCGGCATCATCCTGTGCAGGATATAAATAAGGATGACAGAGATTAGAGAGTGGACAGAGATCGTTTTTCAAATGGATACTTACGCTGAAGATGACATCCTTCTCGCCCTTTTGGAATTCATGGAATAGCGCAAAGACATCGACGAACTTGCCGTGATCACCAAATCTCTCCGAGATGAGCGAGAACAGATGCTTGATGGTCTCCTGCTCGACGGTGGTGGCATCTTCGCGGGCAAAGATGGCATGTGGCAACTGCACCTCAACATTGCAACTGGCAAAATCAGTGACCGGACGACGCTCCAATGTGGGACAGACCAATTGCCAATCCTTGTGCTTCTCCAGCTCATTAGCGGGCACAATCAACAGTTGCTCCTCCGAGCTAGACACAATGTTGCAATGATCCAAGTTGCGACGCTTGTTCAATAAAGCGGCACTGAGACGAGCACGTTCACAGTTTGCCTCGAATTTGCTGTGATGGGAAGGGAAAAAAGTGAAAAAGTTAAGAGTAGTGAATTAAACCGAAACAATTACACTAGGCAACAGTCAAAAAGTTACAAGAGTCAAACCAACTTTTTTGGATAGATTTGGGGCCAAAATCGACGAAAAACATTTTTTTTTTTATGGTGAAATAATTATTGAATAAATTTTTTTCGACTTTTCCTTGAATTTTAAAGCGAAAAAAGCTAAGAAAAAAACATCATTTTCTTAATTAATGAATTGATATCTCTTAGAATATGGGATTAAAACTTAATAAATCTTAAATTAAGTAATAATAATCTTTGTATAAATGAATTGTAGATATATTCATTGGCTTTCAAAAAAAGCAAAGCTTTGATAAATCTCACCATCAAAAAAAAAATGTTTTTCGACGTTTTTGGAATCTTGGTCGAAAATAATTAAATTTTCTAAATGAACAAAAATTGAATACAGAATGAATTTAGAGACCAAATCATGATCAAAATGATATTTCATTGGAAAATCTTTTCAGTTTTGATCAAGTTATGACAGTTGGAAGTTGGACAACTCTTTGATCTAACAACTTTACCACAACCGTACCGGTACAACCGTTTCGGTATTCGGGTATATGACAGAGAGTTTTCATTCGGTTACGGTTTCAGTTTAAGTACTAAAAATGAAACGGTTGGTTTAGGTTAACGGTTCCGGTTCCGGTGTTATTCCCTGGTTAAAAATGTGTGCTGACCAGGACTGGACTTACATGGGCGCCTTTTGTAGTGCATCCTTGCTGAGGGAAGGCGGAGCAACGGCCACCAGAAGCTTCTCAGCCGGCAACTGCTCATAGACCAGAGGGATCAACTTGCTCGACCGTGCATCGGCATAATGGGCAGCTGGGACAACCGTAACATCGGCCTTGTGGCTGGCCAGGGCTTCAACGCAGTCGGCGGACTGGACGCACTCGAGTTCTGGGCGAGCATCGCGGGCGTAGGCGGCATTATGGAGAGCCTCGCACTTGGCCAGCTCCGTGTCCCGTTGGACGCAAAGACGCATCTTGCGGATGGCGCTGCCGTCACGTTCGATGACATCCTTGTAACCAGCACGCTCCAGATAGACCTTGGGATCAACGGGCTCCGGTTTGCTGTGATAGAATGCATTCGGCTGGATGAGCAAATGGGCGGCGGCATCTTTGTTCTCAGCATGGAGACCATTCGAGAAGAAACGCTCCAGACGCGCCTGCAGCTGATGCAGCTTCTCGGGACCGTGGACAGCCTGCTCATTGGAGATGTAGCCGATCCAGGGACGTTGGGCCCAGGAGCATGCCTGTCCAGTAATGGGACGACGTGTGCCATCCTCACACAGATACTCAAAGTCCTCGGGTTTACCCTCTGCCGCCGGAGCCGTTGCATCGCCGGTCAAGCCGAAGTACTTCTTGATGAACTGCACCTTGGTGAAGGCCACCTCACCTTGTCCCTTGTCCAGGCAGCGTATGGCGCCATCGTAGCCACTGAACTTGTCCGGATAGTTGCACTGTGTGGGATTCTCGCAGAGTGCGCACAGATTCGGATACTTCTTCTTCAGCAGACGATCCGTATCCGGATGCGCCGAGTAGGTTCCCACCAAGCATGACTGCGAAAAGAACTCGGACAACGCCTTCAACTCACGCTCCGTAGCCGAGATTTCTGGATCGGCGGACACCTTTAGGACGTGCGTGTTCTTCAGCTTGGTAATCGGAATCCTGTAGCCGACATTACGGCCGAATCCCGTGTGACAGGACTTGGCGCCTCGCAGCTCCTTCAGCGACTTGATGGGAGATGTCTTCTTCACCAGGATAATGCCCTCATAACGGAAGTTGGCTGCAAAATACCAAAAATACTCCTTTAGTTTTTACGGGAATGTTAAGCGATGACAAAATTTAATAGTGAATAATATTACGAGAGTAGACTAATAAGTTATTGGCCTAAGTAGACAAACGTCATTTTATTAAATAAATTAACATTTTGTTGCATACTAAAATTCTCCAAATTCAATCGCTAACTTCTCAATCTATTCTGAATTCTATGTAAATATGGTTAGGCGAATTGCATTTATGGAATCTATTGTTTTCAAACAGAAAGACATATCGAATATATATATATATATATATATATATATATATATATATATTTTAAATATTGATCATCAACACTAATTTAACATATTTAATTCATTGAAAAGGAAAAACTAATACGAAATCATTTAAATAGGTTTATTCAAGTCTAGATAAGTAACAAAGATAACTTGTCGATACAGAAAAATATTCGTTTTAAAATCGCGAAAATAATTAAGAATAAGCAAAAGTTATTGAACTCATTCTGTATATATATAATTTTATATTTAATTTTTTAGAAATTTAATATAAACACTTGTTATCGGTTTGCCAACTATATAATATATATGTATGTTTAACAGTCTACAGCATTTTTGATAATTTGTTATTATTTTCGAATCTACAAATCACACATTGAATTTTCATTTTTATTTGAGAGCCAATCCGATAATTCAAATAAATCAAAAATTGGTAAAAATAAAAAATATAAAAAAATTTGTACACTATACACTAACACTATTCAAATCGCTATATTCTCCTATCCCACAAAAAAAACCTCTTCACGAGGTAATAGTCTAGTGACGAAAGCAATTTCTAGCCCCAAAATTTCTGATATGCAATTTTGTGACGAACAAAATTCAGTTTAATCTAAAAATTTTAAATAAATTAATAAATTAATAAAAAAAAAAAGCGATCTCCTATACCCAAAGTTTTTGAAACCTTTCCACTTTTTTCAAATAAATATCGTTAGATAAATAAAAATCTTTTTAAAAACTCACCATCTTTACCCTCCTGAGTACGAATCTCGGAGATGACGCGATAATCCTCATTCTTGCGATGATAGGCCATGTACATGTCCTCCGGTTCGCTGGCGAGCACATCCGCCTTACGCTGCTCGATCAGCTCAAGGCAATCGACACGATCCCGTCCAGCAACGCACTCCATGCGTATTCCCGCTTCCGAGGGATCGGCGAGCAATTTTTGGCAATCACTCAAATAGATTTGAGGCACACACAGTCGGTCTGAGCAAAATAAATGGAGTTAGTATATATATATATATATATGTATGTATGTATGTGTGTATATATGTATGTGCATCGGCTTACAGATGGGCTCCTCGGCGGAGCTGGAGTGCAGCATGAGCAGCAGCATTGCTGCTGGTAGAATCCAAGTCATCGTCACTGACATTATCGTTGCTTTGACTCAACTGTGGGGCTCAGCTCGGCGACCGGCGCCTTTTATAGCCAAGCCCCCAAGGGTCGTTGTTGCGATGATCGGCGATGAGCGAACCGCCGACGTCTTGCCTTTTTTTTTTTGCTCCATTTGCAATTTATTATTATTTTTTTGTTTTTTGTTTTTATTTTTGTTTTCTTCGTTGTGTTTTGCTTTGTCTTCTTCTATTCTGTTTTCTTTTTTTTTCCTTCCTTTTTTTCACCGCCCGGCAACGTTTTGATTGCCGGTGATCTTTTCATTAAGCGACAAACATAAAGAAATCAAGCAAAATGAGCATGCTCGATTAGCAGATGCCCTAAACAGCTAAATATTGTTTGAGTTTTGATTAGCTTTTTTTTAAAAAAATTTTAACATTTTTAATAGGATATGGAATATAGTGAGTATTCCCAACTCGTAAACAATATGTTATTTTAAAAAAAATATATATAAATACAATCTGAACAGCTAAATATTGTTTGAGTTTTGATTAGCTTTTTTGTTTTGTTTTAAAAATTTTAACATTTTTAATAGGATAAGGAACATAGTGAGTATTCCAAAACAAAATATTGTTTGATTTTGATTAGCTTTTTTGTTTGTTTTTAAAATTTTAACATTTTTAATAGGATATGGAATATAGTGAGTATTCCAAACTCGGAAACAATATGTTATTTTTTTTTAAATAAATAAATACAATCTGAAAAGCTTTAATATTGCCTTAAGCACTGTATGCGCATTTAAGAAATCTTATGACTGCAGGGTATGAAATAATGATTTGAGTACTAATATGTATGTCTCGAGTACTTTTGCTCGATCGTTGAGTTCTTCCCGGCTCAACTTTGGCTTGCACTACGAGACATTCGTTGGGCGTGTATGTAGAATGTTTATGCAACTTCCCTGACTTATGGCTATATTGATTATGCAAAGCCATTAAAAAGAAGGTACTGTAAGCTATGTCGACTGGTAAATTAAATTTAAAAAAAAGCAAAGTTAAATAGATTCTCGCTTATCGCTTAAAGAGGGGAAAGAACCTATTGTGTGATTTCCGAACACAGAGTATATATTTAAGAGACATTTATTTATTTTTTTATTAAACAGGCCTATAATATTTTCTGGCATCTCAAGTAAACACACATGTAAAAAAAAATAAAAAAAATAACAAGACTTATTAGTTACTAATTTAATTAAATAATAAATATTGGGACGGGATCAATTGATAAATATCTTTGTAGATAAGAAAGCGATTCAAGTTATCTCGTTAATCGATCTATAGATCAGCTGATCTGTTTTAATGGGTAAATTATGAATGGAAATTTGATTTTGTATATCGAATTAATGACTTAATTATTGTTCGCTTCTCCCAATTGCATATATATGCAAATCTATTAATATATTTCACTATAAATCTTAGTTCTATAATGCATAATTCAAAGCAACTGCTGTATTTTTTTTAATTATTGATCGCTTTAAATCGAGTATACAGATATATACACTGCAGACCTATTGTATTTACAGATTATTTCTAGAAAACAGGTTATCGCTAAGCAGATTCGTTTAGACCGCATCAGCACCTTTATTATTATTATTTGTCTGGTTGATTCGCTTAATGCAACTACCTCCCGCTAGTCGATCGTCCCGACGACGACCTGTCATTATTATTATTTTTTATTTTGTTGGGCGAACAATTGATTTCGTTGCACTTCAGAACCAGTTTCATAGGCCCAACATCAGACAGACAGAAACTAACAACGACTACGACTCACCCCATGTCAGTCCCCTTTTTTTCGACTATAAATTTGCGATCTATTTAAAATGCAAGTCGGGTGACGGCGATGGCGATGGCGATGGCAAAAGAGGGGTTCAAGGCGGGGGCGGCTGAGCTAAACAAATTGTCAGGTTTTGTGGTGGGCAGTGGGCTTATAAACGAAGCTTAATGAAATTCACTAGAATGTTCTGGTAAACAAGATCACAAAAGTTAGTCACTTATATGTACGTGGGTGTATAAGTGTACTTTTTTTTTATTTTTGCTAAAGCAATAATTATGTATTTTATTTATTGCTGTTGCCGTTGCCATTGCATTGTTGTAGCTGTTGTTGCTGTTGGGGAGGGCCCCGACTTGAACCAATTAAGTGGCACTAGTGTCGTAAAGGCAGCTTATTTTTAATGTCCAATAGTTTTCTCTATTTGCAGCAGAGACACATGCCTATAAATTTAGATGCATAACATACGTAATCATAGGTCAATTTAAAGACACGGGTCGACCCAACGTCCCATAGCGACGAGATTTGTCGAGTGACGTTCTGGGGATTTCTAAATTCGAAGTGCAGTTGCAAATTACATTGTTATGCATATTATAAGTACTTATACTCAAATGAAAAGTCAGGAAAGTGATTATTTAATTGACATGCAATAAAAACCTTAAGTCGCGAACTCCCTTCAATTTAGATTAGACCTAATATAATGTAAATTTGTATTGAATTTATTAATAAAATCTGTACTTTTTCCCCTATTTATGTAACAAAAAGTATTTATTGACAGTTTAGATTAATCAAAAGATAACCACTTCATTTGCTACAAACAAATAAACATTATTCAAATTGTACGCTTAGGCGCCAAATGGCAGCGCCCTGTCAAGTGGCAACGCTGTAGCTGAAAGCGCTATCTGGCCTGCCAGCCCGTTTTTGTAAATCAGCTGTGCCGTCCCGGTCGCCGGTTCACCGGAGCATCTGGTAATAAATAAATACTGAATACGCGATATTGGTCGCGTGCGGCCACACTGGAAAATATAAATTAAAGTTAATGCAAATTTCAAAATGCAATAACTTTGCAATAAATTAATAATTTTATGAAAATTTTAAATTCAAAATTAGATAATATTAAGGAAAACATTTTAATGAAGGCTGGTAGTTTGTCACCACAAGGGATGAAAAGTTACGAATTTAATTCTGAAGAAATGTAAAAAATCGTCAAAATTCTAACAAAATTCCTTAAAAGATCTAAAAATGCTATCTACAATATTAAGAAAATATATAAATAAGTAAAAATATCTATTTTTTTCAATTTTACTAAAATGGTACGAGTTGCCAGATCAGAAATTTAAGGCGGGTGGCAACCTTAGGACCGTTTGGCAACCTTTAATGACACGTCAAGTGAATTGCATGTTGGTCAGGCAAAGAGAGAAATAAATTGACTGTAAATTAAACAAGTAACCAATTAATTAAACTGTTAAATCGTGGCAAGCATTGCTGGTTAGTTAATAGCCAAGATGAGTCAAGTGCCGTGTTACACGATCATCAACTCGCCGGATCTCGAGGTGCCGAACGAGATGCAACTGAAGCAAGACCTCGAGAAAGGCGACACGAATGTCAAAATTGAGACGCTCAAGAAGGTTATCAAGCTGCTGCTAAATGGTGAGCGTTATCCGGGTCTCATAATGACCATCATACGGTTCGTGCTGCCCGTGCAAAATCACACGATCAAGAAGTTGCTGCTCATCTTCTGGGAGATTGTGCCGAAGACTTCCTCCGATGGCAAGTTGCTCCAGGAGATGATTCTCGTGTGCGATGCCTATCGCAAGGTGAGTTTGAGTTCCATCGACTCCAATCTAAATCTGACACACTCCCACATTTACTTACCCACTTAGGACTTGCAACATCCCAATGAGTTCCTGCGCGGCTCCACGCTCCGTTTTCTGTGCAAGCTGAAGGAGCCGGAGCTGCTGGAGCCTTTGATGCCAGCTATACGCGCCTGCCTGGATCATCGTCACTCGTATGTGCGACGCAATGCGGTCCTGGCCATATTCACCATATACAAGAACTTTGATTGGCTGGTGCCCGATGGTCCCGAGCTGATTGCCACGTTCCTGGACACGCAGCAGGACATGTCGTGCAAGCGCAACGCCTTCCTCATGCTGCTGCATGCCGACCAGGAGCGTGCTCTTAACTATTTAGCCTCCTGCATTGATCAGGTGCAGAGCTTTGGCGACATACTGCAGCTGGTTATCGTCGAGCTGATCTACAAGGTGTGTCACGCCAATCCCGCCGAGCGTTCACGTTTCATTCGCTGTATCTACAATCTGCTTAACTCATCCTCGAATGCCGTGCGCTACGAATCAGCCGGCACTCTCATCACTCTCTCGCTGGCGCCCACGGCAATCAAGGCAGCTGCCGGATGCTATATTGAGTTGATTGTCAAGGAGAGTGACAACAATGTGAAGCTGATTGTTCTGGATCGCTTGATTGCCATGAAGGAGAACGAGAACATGGAGAAGGTGATGCAGGATCTGGTCATGGATGTGCTCCGTGTCCTTGCCGCACCCGACATTGAGGTGCGTCGCAAGACTCTCGCCCTGGCCATGGACCTGGTTTACTCGCGCAACATTAACGAGATGGTCCAGGTGCTCCAGAAGGAGGTGGCCAAGACGCACAACGTTGAGCACGAGGACACGGGCAAATACCGTCAATTGTTGGTGCGCACGCTGCACACGTGCTCCATCAAGTTCCCGGATGTGGCCAGCAATGTGATCCCAGTGCTGGTCGAGTTCCTCTCCGATACTAACGAATTGGCCGCTGTTGATGTTCTCATCTTTATACGCGAGGCTATCCAGAAGTTCCCAGCGTTGCGGGCGCTCATCATAAAGCATCTGATTGAGGCATTTCCACAAATCAAATCCTCAAAGATTCATCGCGCCGCCGTTTGGATTCTGGGCGAGTACGTGGAAGGCGCACAGATTCTCGAGGTCATTGCGGCCATACAGCAAACTCTCGGCGAAATACCCATGGTGGATGCCGAGCAACGTCGTCTCGCCGGCGACCTGACAGAGGAACAACTGCAGCAACAGCAGCAACAAGGCTCTGCCGCTGGCGGCGATGCAACCACAGCCGGTACTACCGGCACCGGCAGCGGGACCGGCACCGGCATCACCAACAGCATCAGCAGCAATAAGGTCACATCAGACGGTACTTATGCCACACAAAGCGCCTACAGCTTGGCACCGTAAGTACCCCTAAATGAGAATGCGTTAATCTTTAGCTTAATCCCTTCTCTCTTCCGCAGTGTTGCCAAGAAGGAGAAGCGTCCTCCATTGCGCCAGTATCTGATGGATGGTGATTTCTTCATCGGAGCCGCCCTCTCAGCCACATTGACCAAGTTGGCACTGCGCTATGCTGAACTGCAGCCGGATGCACGACAACAGAATCGTTTAACCACACAGGTGATGCTCATCATGAGCTCCATCTTGCATCTGGGCAAATCGGGCTTCCCCACCAAGCCAATTACCTATGATGACTCCGATCGCATCATGATTTGCCTACGCACGCTCAGCGACCGCACACCGGAAGCAGTTGCCGTATTCATGCATGATTGCCGTGATGCACTTGGCAAGATGTTGGATGCCCAGCATGAGGAGGATCAGCGTATGCAAAAGGAGAAGCAGCGTGCCACCGCCAAGGTGCAGCCAGATTCGCCAGTATTGTTTGCCCAGCTATCAAATGGACGCGACAATCAGTTGGGCGAGAACGTGTTCGAGTCGAGTCTGAATCAAGCCTTGGCCGGCACAAAGAGCGCCCAGCTCAGCGACATGGCATCGCCCAACAACAAGCTCAACAAGGTCACCCAACTGACGGGCTTCTCCGATCCCGTGTATGCCGAGGCCTATGTCAATGTCAATCAATATGACATTGTCCTGGACGTGCTGATTGTTAACCAGACAAGTAAGCGAAATCATTTAATCTATCTTCATCTTTATAAAAATATCGGAAAAAAATATCGGATAAATATCGGAAACGCTATCGGAAAAATTTTTTTCTATTTTTTTTTTAATTTCCAAAAAATTTATTTTCAATGCTAATTAAAATGGGTTTTCATTGGCATTACTTAATGCCAACGAAAAATTTTAGATTTAATGGCATTAAATTTAATTAATTTTTCACTAGCACTATATTTTTTTAATGCTAGTGAAATGACGATTTCATTAGCACTACTTTTTTCAATGCTAGTGAAATCAAATTTCATTAGCACTACTTTTTTTTAATGCTAATTAAAAAGTAATGATAATGCTTATGGACCCAACTCTGCTGAGAATTGACACGCTTATGTTTACACGTTTTCGTTTCCCTTTACAGATGACACACTGCAGAACTGCACATTGGAGCTGGCCACTTTAGGCGATCTGAAGCTGGTGGAGCGTCCACATCCCGTTGTGCTCGCGCCCCACGATTTCTGCAACATAAAGGCCAACGTGAAGGTCTCATCCACAGAAAATGGCATTATCTTTGGCAACATAGGTGAGTTGGTAACTAAATAGCATTGGTTTTATCTCTTAACTCTCATTTCTCCTGTTTCTCCTGACTCGATTCGCCTGCAGTTTATGATACAGCGCTGAATACAAACGTTGTCGTACTCAATACCATACACATTGACATCATGGACTACATCATCCCGGCCAGCTGCACAGACACCGAATTCCGTCAAATGTGGCAGGACTTTGAGTGGGAGAACAAGGTGACGGTTAACACGAGCTTCACAGATCTCCATGAGTATCTGAAGCATCTGCTGAAAAGCACCAACATGAAGTGCCTGACGCCGGAGAAGGCGCTCTCCGGCCAATGCGGCTTTATGGCCGCCAACATGTATGCCAAGTGAGTTGTTTATTTCATCATACCCCTCTGTCTCTGTCTAAATGAATACCCATTAATTGTTATCGTTTACCTTGAAGATCCATTTTCGGAGAGAACGCATTAGCCAATTTAAGCATTGAGAAGCCCGTCGATGATCCCGACTCAAAGGTGACTGGACACATACGTATACGCGCCAAGAGTCAGGTAAGTGTTCATTACTATGTTTGTTTGTTAATGCATTTATTTATTTATTTTTATTTGTCTATTACAGGGTATGGCACTCAGTTTGGGCGATAAGATCAGCTCCTCGCAGAAGCAATCGGTGCAGGCCGCCTAGTTGACCAACAGCAATAATTACAACAACAATAAAAACAACATGAATAACAACAGCAACAACAACAGCAGCAGAAACAAATGCAAATGCAAAAGAAACTGCAGCAGCCAGCACAAGAAAATTAAGCATATTTAAAATCTGCTCTGCATTCCGCCTGATTTTAAAAAATAAAAGCAGACCACAACAGCCTATATTACATACATATAATAATAAATATGAATGCAATTATATACTTATTTAATAAAGTTAACCGCCCCAATCTAAACTATTGTTTCTACTTTCTTTCACCTATCTCATTGTGAGAGAGATAGGCAAATCCACGTCACAACGGTTTAGAGCGAGAAAGAACTATGTCGCAATGATATCAAATGCAGCCGTAATAGAAAGGGAAAGGGACAAGAAGCATGACTAACAGCTGAAAAAATTGTACGCGTAAGAACTTATTGAATTCTTAGACCATTTTTCAATTTATTAGATGTGCTTAATATAAGAATTATGTTTTAAGCCACTCTTACAATATTTTATATCTAGAAGATTGCTTAAAAAATTAAGTACATTTTCATCATGAAATTGCAAATTAAAAAATATTTCATCATTATTTTTAGGAGTTTCGTAATAGTTTGAAATTACCGATTTTTATTGCTTAATCGCGCGCTTACAAACTATCGATATATTCCTTACATAGTAAATCGATGCTAAAGTAGATAAAAAAAATAATGTAATAATAATTTACAATAACATTATAAGTAATCAAACCATGTTAATTATAAATTATGAATATAGATTAGATTTTTACATATATTTGTTCCCCTCGGCAAAACATAGATGCGCCATCTATGGTTAGGTTTTAAAAGTATTTCGGTGAGTGCTGCCATCTTTTAGAGGAAAAATAGCTGTTTCTAGCTGGAAAGCATCCGAAAAATAGCTTAAATGTCAACGTTGCAATAGTTTAAAAAAATAGGCAACTTTTTTTACATCTATTGTGTTTATTTCTTTATAAAAAATCATTAATTTGTCTTTGTCATCAAAATCCTCATCGATGCTTAATTTAAAGATATCTAATACACCAATTTTGCGTAGGTTATTTTCTGGATCAGCATAATTGTGGCAGTATTTATAAACTCAGTTTCTATTAGCAAACGATCGACGCGTAGTGTTGACACTTTGCCGCCAATTTGCGATGGTGATATAATGGAGTATCCATTTTGATTATATTATCTCGAACAGAGTCCACAAAAAATAAGTATCAAATTTGTAATTTTTCTAGCAATCGATCTTTGAAAATAGTCAGAAGTAGCTATAAAATAGCTAAGTTGGCAACAGTGACTCTACCGCTGACGTGTTTCCAGCAACACAAAAACACGAATCAGTTTCGCTCACACAACACAATTTCGTATATTTAACTGGCAATGTATGTGAGCGAATTTAACGAAATATAAAATAATAATCACTAAAAATAAAGCTAAAAACGTGAGATTTGCAACAATATTGCGGGTAGTGAATGAAATTTGGCAATCGCAGAAGAAGCACCAACGGAGATAGCAGTTAGACCATCACTGGTGGAATAGCGGCCGCGGCAACAACAAACCAAACCAAGTGGAAAGAGTGCCGGGCATTAAACTGTAGCCGTGGCCACAGTTACAGTTACAGTTGCAACAGCAACAGCAACAAACGCACACACACACATTGAGTCCCGTCCCTCACACGTTGAAGCTGTCCAAGTGTCAGATCCGTAAACATAGCCGTAAACATGGCGTTGCTGACGATGATTGCCCGTGTTATTGATGGCCTGCCTTTGGTTGGCACAATGCAGGACGATGAACAGGTGAGAGAGCAATTCACACACACACACACATTGAGAGTATTACTAATGAATACACTTTCTCTTTCGATGGGCACTTTAGAGCGGTCGCAGTATCTTGGACTATCAAAATCAGGCGAAAATGTTGTTTCGCAAGCTGGGCACACATTCGCCGGCAAGGAGCAGCATTGAGACAGGACCATATCTCTTCCAGTGAGTACACAAAATGTGATGATGAAAGATATGACATAGTCTAATAATAATATCGAATGTTTTGTTTTAACTTTGAATTCCAATTCGACTTCGATTTCGACTTCGCACCCACAATACAGCTATCTAATCGAGAATGATGTTTGCTATTTGGTAATGGTTGATAAAATGTATTCAAAACGTTTGGCATTCAATTATCTGGAGGATCTGGCACAGGAGTTTCATACCAACTATGGGAGGCGTGTGAATTCGGTGACACGCCCCTATGCCTTCATCGAATTCGATGTCTATATACAAAAGGCGAAAAAGCAATTGACTGATCGCAGACGCAACATCAGCAACATCAACACACAACTGCAGGATGTGCAACGTATTATGGTACAGAATATCGATGATGTGCTGCAACGTGGCACGGTTTTAGCGGGTGCGTCAATTACTCCTTAACTCCCTAACTCCATACTCTATTGATAAATTGACTCATTAATTAACTGCTTACTGCTTACAGAGTTGGATACAAAAACGCAAAACCTCTCGATGATGTCCCAAAAGTATAAAAAGGATGCCAAATTACTGAATCGCAAATCGATGTATGTGAAGGCGGCGGCTGTGGGCACCATATTTCTAGTGTTAATACTATACTTTTGGGTTTTGTAATATATAATATATATACATGTACATGTGTGTATATGCATATGTATATATATATCTAGATATACATGTGTGTATGTTTAGGTTGTTAGTTGTTAATTGTAATTGGCGTTGTTGCTGGCTAAATGATGATATGCTGTTGTTGTCGTTGTTGTCGTTGTCACTGCCCCGAACGTCATAGACGTTAAGTGCAGAGCAGACCAGAGACCAGAGACCAGAGCGGCATTAAGTCTGTCGCTCATTTTAAAGGCCAAAAGACATTTAAATATTTTATATAGTAAATTCTATAACAGCTACAACAACAACAACAAGTAAAACAACAATAGCAGCAGCAAAAGCTAGTTAATAACAAACACTAAATTTGGGGCAAGCAATTTTTGATGTGCGCCACGCTTGCTTTCATTTAACTTGAGTTTTGGGCTTCAATTTCATTTACACACAAGTACACTCACACACATACGGCAGAGAGAGATATTAGATACAACAACGACAAAGCCAATTCCAGAAACCAGCGAAAATTTTGATAGAGCACACACACACACATACACACACAGTCCCATTGACTTTTTGTTTATGCATTTATTTTGTTCTTCGATTCGATTTGATTAAATTTAATTGCAGCCTTAGTTTGATACTTATGTTGCCCCAAGCAAATTGAAATTTGCTGTGTGAATCCAAGCAAATGTGTGTATAAATAGATTGTATATGATATGATATGATATGCTGATCATGATAATGACTAATGATGGATGCTATGTAACATCAATAAAATACAATTTTAGGCAATTTATTATAAATTATTAAGAAATTAAATCAATTTACATTGTTTAAATAAAATATGGCATACTATTGATTGTCTTATCAGTGCCGAGGCTTAACAATGAAATGTTTTGATAATTGTCGTATGTTGTTCCCATTCCAACCCATTAAAAATTCAGTAGATATATTTTTGATTTTTTTTAATGATTAATTTTCCTTTATATATTTCGTTTTCATTTGAGTGATGATATATTCGCCTATTCCTTGCCATATCCGTACATTTATATATTTTATTATATATAGACATACTATATAGTTTTGTGGTTCTGCATATATAAATTTTTAATATCAAATTTTTACAATTAGGAAAAAAATGCGCCGTTACCATTTACACAGTTATATAATTTTTGTATAATTTCCTTTTTATTAAATATATATACCATATATTTATGTTTATGTGTGTATATATGTATATACTATAATATAATATAAATGTATGTGTGTTAAAGTAGCTTTAACAAAAGTAAAAAAATTCGAAAGCGAAACATCTCCAGAATATACTCAGTAAAAATGACCAATCGACAGGGAGCATTTATTTGTTTTACAATGAAATATCGGAAAGTAAATGTTATTAAGGAAAATTAGTTAAGTATGTGTAATTGTTTTTGGTAATTTTTTGTTTTTGTTTTGCAGTTAGCACTTAGTACTTGAAGAAACTGTTTGTTATTCCTATAAATTTAAATATATATTTTTATTTTTGTTTTGTAGAAATAACAAATAAAATTGTTTGTTTCTTTTTCTATGTATATCAATTGCAATTGCTATATTCGATTAAATTTGTTATCTTTTACTAGAAGCTCTGGCTGTGTTCGGTTGGCTATTACTTTTACACACATTATTATTGTTATTGGTTTTAACATTTGTAAAATAAATCAAGATCTGCTATTAAATGAGATTAGACGACTTGAGACAGTTAAATATATTTAAAAAAAAAATTATGTATAAAATTATAGAAGCAGAAACCATAATTAATCGCTCTATAACTCTATATATGCATATATTTATATAGTTCTAGTTACACATAGTATATGTTTCGCTTTTGGCTTCTAATTATTTTAACATTATAAAAAAAATGTAAAAAAAAAAATTCATATTGCCTGGACATGAAAATTGTTGTACAAAATATGTTGTTAATCATCTCAAGAGTAACCCTAATGTTATTAAGCATGTTTTTTGTTTTAGTTTGGCTTCTTGGTTTCAATTTCGTTATCTTGGTTTGTCTTCTATATTCAAAAGGCAGTTTTTGAGCATGGAGGGACAATGTGAGATTCATGTTGAAGCAGTAAGTATCAAGAATATAGACAGATAGATCTACAAAAAGCTGTGTGATATCAGAAAGTGCAAGGAAGAATTTGTACAAAAAAAGAACAGAGAAGATAAAATATATATATATCTGTATATATATGTCTGTCTATATATGTATATCTATAGGAAAATACACACACACTGAGAAATTTATGTACCTAAAGCGGAGGTACGTCTTAGAACTATTAAAAAAAAAAGTGTATACAATACAATATATGTATATCTGTTTTAGAGTACGAGTACCGTAATTAGCTTAGCTTAGGAAAGAACGTTATAGTGTTGAGTAGCGCGTAAAGTACAATCCCTAACATACTTTACGGCGATCCTTAGGCTATATGCTATAAGTGCTTCATGTATATGTATGGGTCTCATCTATATATGTATCATCTATGTATGTATCGCATGTATTCCTCCTGTACAAGACCCGCCCTCGGCTCCAGTTTCAGCTCCAGCTCCAGCTCGAGATTCATTTACTTTTCCAGCTCACTTGATCCGCTGATGATCGGGTGTGCTCTTGAGTATGTCTGGCTGATGTGGATGCGCCACCTGATGATGGTGATGATGATGATGGAGTCCGGCATTCTGTGAATTGAGCGTACCCTGATGACTGCCACCACCGCCACCACCACCGGCACCACCGCCATGATGTGAGCTGCTCAGCGTGTGCGAGTGTGTTGAATTCAACGTGTGGGTGGCATGCGAGTTGAGTGTGTTGTGTGCCGTTGTTGTGGCATTTGTGGAGAAGCCGGTGATGCTGCTGGCAGCGCCGACAGCCGTGAGTCCGAGTCCGACTCCGACTCCACCACCCGCTGGTCGCTGCGAGGTGCGCAGCGAACGATGTGATCCATTCCGGGTAAGGGAGTTCATCTGTGGTGTACCCGGCACCGTGTGCCCCAACGCATTCATGTAATCCGCGATGAGCAGAGTGATCTCCAAGATCTTGGGCTTGCTCATGGCAAACAGAAGCTTCTGCTCGCAGCCACCGGCCAAGGTGCCATCATCATGGGAGACAACCAACATAAAGTCATCCTGGCAGCCGCCAAATGTCATCACCGTGCTGTAGGGATAACGAGCCACCGGCGCCATTGTGGACAACTCGAGCACATTGAGTGCATCCTCGGCGACGGCCAGCCAGGCGACTGGTGTGCCTGTAGCCGCATGTGGCTCACACTGGCGTGGCTTGGCCTGGAAGAGGCAGGCGCCAAAGTAGGGCCACTTGCGGCAGCAGGTCAGATAGATGCGTACGCAGTCGAGTGTGGAGCGTCCCTTGAGCAGCGTCCACTTGGATATGAGCAGCTCCTGAACGTCCTTAAGCTGCTCGGCACCCAAGGCATCTCGATAGCGATACGGATAAAACTTATCCAACGCCTTGAGACCCACATCTCGGGACTTCTCATGCGAATAGTCGCCCATGTCGATCTGGGACATCAGCGAGGCCAACTCCAGAGCCAACTCACGGGAAAGTGGAAAGCGTCCCTGGACAATCTGTGCATTCGTCTGATAGCACAGTAACAATCGCTCCTTGTCCGTCTCGCATTTGATGGTATGCTTCCAGTAGAGACGATTCTTGTAGCTCAGCTGAATGACGCGTGAGTTCTCAAACTTTCCGGAACCCTTCTCCCGCAGTGCAGTTTCCCACTTGCTAATCACATCACAGAGCTTGGCCAATGGTTCTAAATAGTGCTCCAGATCCTTTTCAATCGGATCATCGCTAAATAGACAAAAGCCATTGGTCGCATCACGTGTGCCCAGTTCCTGGGCCAACGTAGTCTGAAATTCCTCGATGGTCGTAGAACCGTCGAAGGAAACCACCTGAAAATGTAATAACAAATGTGTTAAATACTTTAAATAGCTATTAAAGCTTGGATTACTTCATTCTACTTAAAGGAACTAATTTGCTAGTACCCTTTTACACCATAAGTTTTAAATTAATATTTTGAGCTGAAAACTAAGAACTTTCGTCTAGAAACTGTTAAGAATCTAAAATTCATACAACGGAAAAAACATCTTTGTTGGGAAATTATTTTTCATAAATTAAACATAATAAAACATAACTCAAAGACCAATATTCATGCATTTTTTTATCAGTGTAGGTTCCATCAATACTTCTTTTCTGAAAAAAGTTACATTTTAATACAAATTTTACATTATCGATAAAAGTGTCATTTTTCATATAAAAAAGAGTAAAGGATCTCAATTTTGGTTTTATGTACTTTGAGAAAGTGACTCAAGAAATACATAATTAAACACCTTGGGTATAAATGATCCAAATTTATAGCGGTACAAAAATTACTGCCTAATAAAAGGTACTGCATAATTTTAGGCGATTGTATTGAAATAACTTTATTAATTTTGGTTAGCTATTACTCCCGTTCTACATGACCGATCTTGCTACGGTAAAGTGAGATTATGTCGACTCGACTTTATAGGGTCGGAGATGCCCCCTTCTTCCTGTTACATACATTACAACTTACACAATATACCCTTTAACTTATTTTTTAAGTAATAGGTATAACCAGTTGACTTACCTGGTAGGTGGTGTTCATCATGTGCACTGGTATTGCATGCGGTAGGGAGTGATGATATGGATTCTTCAGTAATATCGATAACACCTCCATGCGCGACGGCTTCGTTTCACGTCCCCCATTCTTCAGGGTTCGCTCCAGGGCTCGCTCACAGTATGCCGCGTATTTGCCAGTCTCTGTTTTAGTGTCCGCATTGCGGGACAAATGAAGCTTGAGATACCAAAGGAGACGACTTGATTTGGGTACAAAGAGGGAGACGGCCAGGGCAAGGAGTTGCCAGCCCTGAACAAAGCTGTAGGCGGGCGGATTTGACTTGCAATCGATAATGGGCGTGGTTACAGGCGCCTGTTGTCGAACAAGAGAATATAGAGAGAGAGAGAAAGGGTAAGACGGACAGTGTTAGTTAACAAACTTGAAATAAAAGCTAGATAAAACGAATGTTTGGTTGGATTAGGCAACTCTACAATTGACTACAACAACTGAAAGCAACTGTACAAAATGCTGGTCACAGGACATTGACAAAAAGAGAGTAAATATCGGTTATGGTTATCAGTTATCAGTTATCGATTATTGAATGACAATTAAAATTTCCCCTCATACCTGTATCGATGTGGGCGAACTGCCGTTGGCTTGAGCTTGTCCAGCCTGTTGGGTATCACAGGTGAACAGGCTTTGGGTGGCGCACAATAGTAGTTGCTGTAAATTTCATGATCGTTGTTGTTGTTGTTGTTGGTTGTTGGTTGTCGTCAAAATGGTACGGTACAGTGTTGCAAAACGGTTAGCGGTTATGGTTTGCGGGATTTTGTTATCGGTTTCGGTTATCAGTTATCGGTATTGGATATTTTTTCGATACACATACAAACGAAACGGAAAACGTTTCAAAACGTTAACGCAAAAATGTAAAGAAACAGAAGAGAAGAAGAAAGCCAAAAAACATTTGCTGATCAATTTGAGCTCACGTTGAATTTATCTTTCTATATATTTGGGTTTCTTTTGTTACATCTATACAAAAGTTGTTGTTCTTTTGTTCAAGAAGAATCGCAAACGGCAAAGAAATCGAGCTAAATTTTAAGTATAATGCGAAACATTCAAAGCCATTGAAAAAAAACAAAATGAAACGTGAAAGCGGCAAACTATGCGCAAAATGAACATCAAAATCAAGTTAGAAAATTCTAGAGTTTAACAGAGACTAACGAGAAAGTTTGACAACGTTTATGCGAGGAACACAAAACCTGATTAACAATTGTAAACTTTAATAAATTCTTAAGTACAAAATTCTGCAAAATCAGAATAAACGTTATCGCGTTAAGTGCACTGCGCATAAACGTAGCTCTCTTGTGTACGTGTGAGAAAAAATAGAGAGATAGTTGTATACCTAAATATACACTGAGCGAACTTTGCAAATGCATTTGTTATGGTTGTTTTTCTTGTTGTTGTTGTGTGAGTTGTGGATGGTTGTGAATCTGTGATAACATTGGACCCCTAACACTCTTTCAACACATTTTATCTATCGGGTTTTCATTATTATTTCGGATACTAAAGGACGTAACTTTTGCTTGAATTAAAATTTAACTCAAATTGGTTTGACTGGCAAATAAATAAGCGACTTATAATTTAGTTTATATATCTTTGTTCTTAAAAGAAATAAATAATACTATATACTTCTTAGTAATAAAATAATAATACTAATACCTGGTCTTACTAATAGCAATTTATGTCTTTTTAAAGGGGACCATATTACTTGATTTTTAATAAGTTCTAGGAATAAATGCTATTTTTTTTTTTCAATTTTGACTAGTCCAGCATATTATACACTTATCGGCTAACTGTTGTCTGTAGTATCATTGAATAGAGGAAAGGGGTCCAATAGATTTTGTTTCTTGTAATGATCGATGAATGTCTTTAGACATGTTTTGTACGAGAGTATGTATATGTGAGTTCCTTGTGATGTAGTATTGTAAGTAGTACTACAGTTATGTAAGTGTTGTGTGTGAAATTTACAGCAAATACTTTATACAATGATAACGCATCAACAATAAGATCAGATAAAAAAAAGGAATACATATATATGTACATATGTATGAATGTAAATTATGTACACATAGAATTACGAGTAGTTTAATCAGATTCAGTTGGTGTTTTTTTGTTTCATCATTGATAGCTAGTGTATGTATGTGAATACGAATATTAGGTACATATGTGAATACATAATTGTATAAATATATATATATATACGATTATAGATTAAGTATGACAGTTATGGGGGAAATTCATTGTCTGTTCCAACTACTTTAAGGATAACTCAAAAACAATTTACAAATATATAATCAAATAGTTAGGATTAGTAAACAACGAACACATGCAAAACTAAATGAGAACATGATTTATTACGTATGGATAGATAATATATTAATAATCGCTAAATATTATTATATAAGGTATGAATATATCTTAGAATTTATTTTGTGATTATAATGCGTTCGTAAGATTTTAATTTGAAGCAAAGCTTTTTTGAAAGCTGATCGATTTGATAAAAGCAGTTGATAAGCAATAAATTTAATTAATCAATAAATAAACAAAATACGATACCTATGTTTTTGTATTCAGATATAGAAAACATAGGGAGTTTTATCGGTTGAAAGCTGCATTTAAATAAAGCTCCTAAAAAGCAAACGCTTTTTTGAGCGAGCTTTTGCTTGTCAGTTGAATGAACGTTAAATGATATATGAATGTTAGGTGTTCGCAAAGACTTTCCTGTTAGGAAAGAGCTTTTTGGGAAAGCTTTGATCAAGAATCAGGTAGAACCCAGTTTGCTAGACATATACACAACTGATTAATTAATAACTGGGGTTAGTTCTGGAAACAAAAGTTATACAAAATGATACGGAATTGAAAAGGTTAAACAACTATATTGGGATTCGATGGGTTTCTTGGGGAACAACTAAAAGAGCTTTTAATGATAAGAAGCTTTGCAACTGAAAAACTTACGCGCGTTTGCTTGCCCAGTTTCTTGTTTACCTGGACACCGACACTTAGTTTCTGGCCCATATGTCGGGATGTTTGCTTGATCAATATACAGATCATTTCGGTCTGTAGTTCCGGCATGTCCAGACAGTGTTGCAAAGCGTTCTGAGCGAGAACCACATGGTAATCGATTCCTGGTTGATTAACCGCAACTGACATGAACAGCTGAATACTCTGTGAAAAGATTTATTGGTATTTTTTTTTAAATGGCATACAACAATTGTTAAGTTAAAGGACTGGAAACTTTAGCTTTAGATGTTACCTTGAATAGCTTTATAGCCTCCGGCTGCATGGACTCCGTATGCATGGAGGACAATGGCGATGCGATCGTATCTTTGGTGTGTAGCAATATGGGATGGCGCCAGAGTACACAGTCTAAAAGAAAACAAATTGATCAGTTGGTCAGTTGACCTCTAAGTGTTGTTTGTGTTGACTCACTTGGATCTCCGTCGGTTTCCATGAGCTTCTGCACCAGCTGCTCATACTGTGTGCCCGCACTTGGTCCTCCTCCTGACACGACAGTCAGATGATAGAGCCAATTATCGCGTTCTGGTTTACCGGATAGAATCAGATACGTGGGACCCTGATGTGCCGGATAGATGGCCACCGTTAGACGGGCTTGATCCTGTGCAGCATCTTCACGTTCCTCTGAATCGGAATCGGAAACATGCTCCACTTCCTCCACACGAGCATCTCGCATGTTGATCTGTCCCAGCGGATTCTAAACAACGATGCACAAGATGATTTAGACATTGATTGAATTATTGTTTGATCTCTGTCACTTACTGTCTCTGCGGGCGCCTTGAAGTAGAGGAACATTTTTCCTAGGAGCACACACCAACACTTCTTGGCATGTCCATTTTTCACCTTGGTCACCCAACCCTGCACCGTGGGCTTCTGATCATCTCGACTGAGCAACAATTTGGTTGCATTGCGACGTTGCACATTTTGAAGGACACGTATCCAATCATCCATGGTGGCATGCGAATCGGCAGTCAGATAGTAGACCTTCTTTCCAGTGTCTATCTCAAAGGTGGAGGCACCTTCCGCCCGACTAATGCGACAGGCCTCGTCCAACTGGATCTGACCCTGCGGCTTGCGTTGCACATCATGCTGACTCTTCCAATAGTTGAGGCTGCCGTTCTTCAGGACAAACCAACGCTTCCGCCAGGTCTTCAGTTTGCCACCAAGCTTGGCCAGGTGACCCATCTAAGAAAATAGAGAAGGAGCAGGTTACGAAACAGTAAATATGGATATATAGATATATATATTTATATATATAAATCAGGCAACGAAATGATTGTAACATTAATAATAATAAATTTGAAATAATTTGATGATATAAATAAAAATTAAAAAAAAAACGTATATTTTTAATGAAATAAAAATTATAATACTTAAAATTCACAATATTTTTTGGTAACTTTTTGGCATATGCTTTTAATTTGTTATACAAAAATGAACAAAGTAATTTATCTCAAAAAATAAACAGTTTAAAAAATTAAAGAATATAGAATAATATTTTTAAATAAAAAATTATAAAATATAGAATAATATTTTTATATATTTTTTACTAAGATCAAAGAGAAAAAATGCACTTTTATAATAATACGTTTGAAAATAACAATTGATCCTGTTTCCCGGATAACCCATTCATATCTAAATATTTTCCATTTAACCAAATTATTTAATACACGACAAATTCTCACCTTTTCAAGCGACTCGAGCTTCTTGCTCGGAGAATCTACGTAGGATTGGCGCATTAAAAGCGATGGCATCGAGGCATCCATGCATGTCGATTCGGAGACTGCGTCTGGGGGCAGGGCGTAATCGTCGGAGAGGCCTGATTCAAAGGAAAGATCTGAAATTACTGTGCCACGCATGTGGGAGCTCACGCGCAGTTGCGTCAGCTGCGCGCCAGAGGGCGTTGTGTGTAGGCGTGGTAGCGTGCTCTGTACGTGAACGTGTTGCACGGACACCAACGGTGGCGCCAGTGCGTGTGGCAACGTATGATGATGATGATAATGATGTGCTTGATGTTGTTGTTGTTGTTTTGGTTGGTGTTGTTGTTGTTGTAAGGTTGTTGTGCGAGTTGTGTGTACTGTTATTTGAATGTGGTTAATGTTGGTGTTGGTTAAAAATGGTAATTGGATAGCAGGATTCAAATGAAAGGGTTACAGAACAAAGTTGAAAGTGGACGAGACGAGGGCGAAGGAAATGCAACCCGATTGTATTAGAATCATTGTTAGAATAAGCATTGAAATAAGTTTAGTTTATCATCAAGTTGGGAATTGTATGGACCAAATTTCCAAGCAATTACGGTTTGCTAAGAAAGGAAGGAAAATTCGGATAGAACCAAACAAAGAACTAGAGGAGTGAAAAACGTTTGACATACATTTGGGAATTACTAAAGATGAATAGAAGGCAACTAAATAAAGGTAATTATGGCAATATATATTTAAATAAGATTCTCAGTTAATAAAACAACTGGAAAATAGGCTATGACAACTCTGTAATTGAAAGGAAAGTAATAATAGATTGGAATTATATACTTGAGGAGAAGCTATGAAAAGTAGAAAAACTGATTGAAGTAGAGCTCAAAGGAAAAAAGGATAGAAAAGTATATATTTAAATATGTACCAGAATTGGATTGTGAACTCACATTAGATAAAGAGTTTCCACACCGATAAAAAAGACCCGTTTAAAAAATCAATAAATATTTAACTTCAAAAATAACACAATTTTAAGAAAATTTAAAAAATTCAAATAGATCAGTTTTAAAAAATTAAAAAAAAACAAATTATATATATTTTTAATCCTTTCTCTTTTATCAGTGTAATATTAAATAGGAGGAATAGAAAGGCTAATAGGAAAGGGGAGAAATATCAGGCAGTCAAAGAGTTAGTTGTTCTTTGGGTTTGGATGGTTTTCTAGTTTGTTTCGAGTAGTAATTAAATAAGTTTTATTCCTTTTTTTTATCAGTGTAATATTAAATAGGAGGAATAGAAAGGCTAATAGGAAAGGGGGGAAATATCAGGCAGTCAAAGAGTTAGTTGTTCTTTGGGTTTGGATGGTTTTCTAGTTTGTTTCGAGTAGTATCGAGTGGTTTTCTGGTTAGTAGTTAGTAATTGGTGGTTTAGTGGTTTAGTGGTTCGTGCTGTTTGCTTTGTGGTGCTGTGGTTTGGTTCTTGCAGGAGCTATCGCTACCACTACGCTTATCTGGTTTTATTGGGCGCAGTTGGAGTTGACTAACTATGCTATATACAGATAAGGGTGAGTGAGGTGAGGGAAAAGTTTACATACCACGCGCTTTGGCATTTTTGGGGCTCTCGGAGCCACTGCGCTTGGCGGGGCTCAAACTCGATGAGGTCTTGAGACTTTTTGAGGGACTCGAGGCGCTGCCAGATGTCGAGGTCTCCGTGTTGTCCGTGCTGGATGAATTGTGCGAGTTGTGGGTGAGCATGACGGCATGATCCTCGCCATCGCTGGAATCATCACTGGAGTCGCCCGTGAAGGGCATCGAGCGTATTTGGGAGGCTCGACCCTTGACCGTGGCATAAACGGGCACGGATATATCACAGAAGCCGCCGCTGGCGGTTTGTTGCTGACGCGTCGGCGGCTGAGGAGTTCCCGGAGTACCGATGCTGCCCAGCGTTCCATTGCCGTCATGCGGATGTCGTGACCTGCCGTTCGACAAGGTCAAACTGTGCTCCTGCACATCCGGCGTGGGTTCATTGCTACCAGTACCGCTCTCAGCGGTGCTTGTGCCGGTACCAGTTCCGGCTCCAGCTCCAGTTCCGGCGAGTCCATCATTGGCCACCTGATAGATCTTGGCCTCCCAACTGGGGAAACGATGCAGCGGCGGTGTGGGCGGCCTGGGCACGCCCAGTTCACTTGTGGTGGTTGTGGTGGTGCTGGAATTTCCACCACTGGCCATCAATGCCGGATTATTCTTCATCCAGGCGGGCAGCTTCTCGCAAGACGGCGTATAGATCTCGGCATAATCATGGGCCGTATCCGTATCAGAGCTATCCGGACGTGTGGCACCCACTGATCCCGCCGCCGACGCCGACTGCGATGCCTTGCTGGAGATGCTCGAGAGTGGAGCGAGTGTTAGGCCATCAACAGCGGCAACGAGATTGCGTTCCAGTTCCTGCGGCTCCATTGAGAGATTGCGTCGATGCTGATGATGCGGATATGAGCTGGTTAACGGTCGACTGATAATCTCCTGCGGATCAAGACTTTCACTACGTCGTCGTGTCTCCGGCGTACTTGCAAAATCCTGCACATCCAAGCTCAAACTGTTTCGCACCGGACCAACAATGCTATGTCGCTGCGATTGATTGGCAATGTGATTCTTGAGCAGCTCCAGCTGTTGATTACACTTGATATTCTGTTCACGCAGCAATTGATTCTGCTCCTCGAGATCCCTTAGCTTATTATTGACCCACTCCTTGATCTTGGCCGCCTTTGCTTCGATCTGTCGAGCGTCGTGTAAACGCAGCTGACGTTGCTCCTCCACCTGTATCTCCAACGAGGTAATGGTCTTCTCCGTTGTCTCGTTGCCTGCCCCAACGCCAGTTGCTACGCTTACGCTGCTTGTGGCAAGTACACTCTGCTGCTGACAGGCTGCGGCCAATGCAGCTGCGGCAAGTGCCTGTTGTTGTTGTTGTTGATGTATGGGAGAACTGGTCGCAGTGCTCTGCTGCGAATGCTGACTATGTTGCTGCTGTTGCTGTTGTTGTTGTTGTGCTTGGGGCTTTGGCCATTCACTCAGCCGCTGCTCCATAGCACGCACCTGTAAGTAGAAAACAGAAAGAGGAGAGAGAGCGCAAATTAGTTAACAAACTTGTACTTTTTAGACCCCGTACTTAAAAAAAGTACAGGGGTCTATTGGGTTTGTTTTCCCGTAAATGTTCGTAACAGGCAGAAGGAGGCGTGGCAGACCCTATAAAGCATATATATTCTTGATCAGCATCAATAGCCGAGTCGATATAGCAATGTCCGTCTGTCTGTCTGTATGTAAGAACACCTAGATCTCAGAGACTATAAGAGCTAGAGACACCAAACTTGGTATGTAGGTTCTTCTATGTTGCAAGCAGATCAAGTTTTTTTCGAAAAAAAAATTTCATATTCAAATTATAAGAACAATTTAAAAGCAAGTGACACCAAATTTGGTATGTAGATTCCTCTATATTTCAGGCAGATAAAGATATAGCGCCCATAGGAACAATCGGTCGAAAATCAAGTCTTAGTGTTTAAAACTTTTTTGTTTTTTGAGATATCGTAACCAAACTGATACAATATGTATCTACATTGGTTTTATATGTCGGACCCCTATACCATATAGCTGTCATAGGACCGATCGGGCGAAAATCAAGACTTAGTATGAAAAACTTTTTTGTTTTATGAGATATCGTAACCAATCTTATAGAATATACATAAAACTTGGTTTTATATATCCTGACCAAAGTTGGTTCAAATCGGACCCCTATATCATCTAGCTGTCATAGGACCGATCGGGTGAAAATCAAGTATGAATTTTTTGCAGTCTTAGCTTTTGACATAGTAAGTACGGGGTCTCCGAAAGTCGAGAATGCTCGACTGTAGCTCCGTCCGACTAGTCTCTTTTGATTTTCTCAGTTGCCTCAACAATTTACCCCGATTTTCCTTCCTCTTTCATTCATTCATCCTCCTACATGCAACTTTCTTTGCACAACAACTTTTCTGAAATTCAATTAAATTTGCACTAAGCTGCGGTTGTAAAATGCCAGCCCTAATGGTTACACATTGCCTAGCCCTGGGGATTAAAGAGATGTCCAACCCTTCATAGACATCCGTTACCACAACTTATCTAGTTAAACACTAACACTAAGTTCATTTGAAATGACGGTAAAGCTACAGTTTCTTAGTTACTAAAAAAAGATTTCCAAAGGTCGCAGTTGAAATACTCTTACAGACTGCTCAATTACAGGAACAGAGTATTAACAAATGTTTTTATTCCTTTGGACAAAATTTCAATGAAAGCCAAAGCTTATCAAATAAATAAATAATTGTTTTTTCCATTAAATATAATGCAATTGTAATTCTTCTTTCGTCCTTCATTATACCATTATAAAATATATATAATATAGCAAATTTTCAAAGTGTTTTATTTCCAATTTCCGTTTCTATTTAATTGAATTCACAAATTCAGTTTGCATATTTGTAGAAATCAGTTAAAGCTATTTTAATATTAGAAAATATAAGATGGTCTAAGCTTACAGTAAAAGATTTCTTTAAGAAAATAATTCAAAAGGGAAATGTAGTTGTTAAATGAAAACTTTAATTAAAAAAAAAAAGTATTTAGACTCAAATAGCAAGTGGCAAGTAGCGAGTGTTAAATTATGAGGCGCAATGGCGTAAAAACTTGTGTAATTAAACGCAACCATTTGGGACAGAGAGAATGTGGCGACCATTTACCATTCAGCTGTGTCGCTGCATTTGGAGGCGAAGAAGGAAGTCGGCAATGGAGGACACATATACGGATACGGATACGGATATGGGATATAGGCGAATGGCATGCGAGGAATGTCCGACAACTTGCACAGGATTCTAAGTACATATTTTTATGGGCACACAACAATTTGCAAGTAATGCAAGAAACAGACAGACAGACAGACATACACTGATAAAAAAAGATTTTGGTCTCAGAACTAAATTCTTAAATAAAGAGAACACATCTTGATTTTAAGAACATTTTAAAAAAGACCAAGTTCTTATTTTAAGAATAAATCTTCTTGAAATTAAAATCAAAAAATAAAATTAAAAATTATTTTTAAATTTATAATTTTTTTTTATTTTTAAATTTTGATTTTTTTCTGTTAAAGTAAATTTATAAATGTTATTTTAATTTGCTACGAGTGGGTTTCGAACCGCCGCCTACTGCTTCACAACTAAAGTGGTCTCTCTAACCAGAGCGCCACGGTGCGACCATTTTTTCGATACGAAATAGTACCTATTTGTAATTTCCTAACAATTTAAGATGTTTATTCTTATATTAAGATTTTAAGATTTTTTAGATAAATAATCTTAGTTTTAGTAATTTGGTCTTTAAATAATCTCATTATAAGAAGAAAATATTTAAGATATATGTTCTTGATTTTAGAAGTTGGTCTTTTTTTTCAGTGTAGAGGTAGAGATAGATGAGGAAATGAGAAAGACAATAAGGAAGGATAAAGTGGTGCAGAATATGGTAAGAAATAACTTCATTTGGCACGCCAAGTTGTCAAGTTGCCCTCGAGTCTGGTCACAGGAAACCAAACTGACAACTAAACCAGACCCGGAAGCATTGTAAGCGCCACTCCAATATTGTGGCATTGTGGCAACTGCAACTACCCTTTCCCCTGCCACATCTCCGACACCCTCTCTCTCTCTCTCTTTTGCTGTCTACACCTATTGAAAGATTAGTTTGCCACTCTGGATTGTCTGACAATGCAAATGGGTCAATTGTCCAATGTTCGATGTACTTTGTGTGTGTTTTAAAGATTGCAGGTCGTGGAACTCGACTCCAGGCTGTCATGCAACATCATGTTGCCACAACTCAAGCTCAGCTGGTGCCGCGTACACATACATGAATGTTAAAAATAAATAGACTGCCAAAAATAACAACGAGAACGTCAGGTTATTGGACGCGACGCATATAAAATGCCAAAGTTTATGCTTGCTTCTGTCACGAACTGGAGTTCGTCCTCTATATAGACACACACACACACACACACTCGCATACACACACACAAACGCACACACACACAACCTCCAATAACCACCAACAGTTATAAGCCGGAGAATAAACAGAGTTATGGATATGCAAAACAAAAAAGTTGATGGCATCGTTGTCGGCTGATGACACCACAGTAAACGTGTTTAAATCAAACAAAGAGAGAATATTGTCTTTAAAAAACCTTGTCTACTTTTCGGCTCTGAGGTGCTTCCTGAAATATTGAAATAACTAACCATTTCAGTTTTAATACCGGAATCAGATCCGTAACCGAAACGATTTCTCTTTTAAGAAGCAAATGCCTAAACGTAATTCGTTGTTTTCTGAATGTATTTAATTTTTACCTATATTAAAACATAAATTTTAATCTTAAATTACTCAACTAAATATCTTTATTTAATATCTGTTGAAAGAAAAGTTTTAAGTACTTAATTCTCTCGAATTCGAATTCCTTGTTTTCTGAACGTATATAATTTTTACCTATATTAAAACATAAATTTTAATCTTAAATTACTCAACTAAATATCTTTATTTATATCTGTTGAAAGAAAAGTTTTAAGTACTTAATTCTCTTGAGTTATTGGAAGCATTTAATAGGGTTGTTCAATCCGTTATCTCTTAGCTCTCTTTTGCAAAAAACCTAGCCTATGAGATTATGTAGAATGCCTCGTAAAATTTCAGAAAAAACCCACTTATTTCTTCGAATTTTAACATTCATAAATTTGGAAATAATTCCCCTCTGGCTTCAATAAAAATTCTATACGTGTATGCGTATAAGTGTCAACTCCATTCAATAATTTTATGGAGGATCTTCAAGAAAACTTTTTAAAAGATGATTACATAATTTCATGTCTAACATTTAACCTTAATCTGGCCTAAAACCTGCAACGACTCAGTGTCGCAAAGTCTACAAAGCCATATTTTTTTGGGAGGGTACGAAAAGTCGGAAAAAAGTCAAAGCATTTACAGCGACACTTTGCAACGACAAAAAGCATGCAACTTTGTGTGGCATGCAGCTGCTAAGCTGGGCAGCATGAATCAAGGCATTAAATACGCCCAAGTAGTTTTTGGTTTCAAGTTTCTGGCCAAAAACTTAAGCCATAAAATTTGATATCCCCCCAAAAGAAAAAAAATTAGATGAAGGAAAAGAAATGAAGGCAACATTTAAGTGGTAGCATTCGGTGCGCTTGGAAAACTTGTGCAACGTTTTTTTTAGATGCCAACAAATAGGATATCTAATGCCTGGAAACTTTAAAGTAGAAGTTGGGTTTAATTTACGAGAAGTGTGTTTACCATATGCCAGTCCAAAATAGGAAGGGAATCCAAAAGGGATTCCTTTTGGATATAGAAAGCATTTAGGCGTATGCGAAAAGTTGTTTGTTCTCTGTGACAAAGTACAAATAGGAATAGAAACTTGAAGGAACTTTGAGAAAAACAGCGAAAGGAAAGGTTCAAGTTGACTTTATCTACAATGGCAAAAAACAAATGTTAGATATTAGTATTAGTATAAATCTGCGACCTGCCAGAAAAGCAAATCCGGCAATTTTCGCCATTGTGATTGGTTTGGATAAGACCAAAGTTTTGTGGAGGCTCAAACTGAGCCTGGCTTTATTTAATGGTCTTATATTTAGTGCTTCTCAAAAAACTGTCAATTGCATTGGCATACAAAAAAAAAAGAAGAGAGTAGGGAGGGAGGTATGTTCACTTTACGGCTGAACGCAGCTGCAACTGTCTAGCGAAAAAGGAAACAATTCGATTTTTTATTGCAGAACGACATTTTTATTGCTGAGTGCACCAAAGGCAGCAGCAGCAGCTTGAGAAAAATTGTAAATGGTAAAATGGGAAAATTGCAAAATGGAAAACTGAGTCCGCATCGCAGACTAGCCCCACTGTCTGCCACTTAACATAAATCTAGCATACTGCTGCATTAACTCTAAATCCAACAATCCTACACAATAATTTGCCCCAACGCACAATCCGATTATGTTCAGGAAACGGAAAAGGGATTGAAGAAGGCATAAATAAACTAAAGGAAAAACTGAATTTTCAAGAATTTTGTTAAAAAGATGAATGAGTTATGTATGAATACACTCACTCAGTTGACTCCCCTGATGGCATTTGAATAAAAATTTGATTTGAATTTTTAATGCGCCGTTGCGATGGGACGCAAAGTTAGACGTTCGCATTTCAAGAATGGATATAATCATTTTGCTAGTCAAAAGACAGAAAGCGAGGGGAATCATAAAAATTGTTGAAAAACTATTTAGCTATGCACTTGGTTTGTCAGACTTTTCCTGGCTTTCCCCCTACTTCCCTACTTCCTCTTCCCCAGCTCATCACACACAGCTTTCCATCTTTCGGCTCGTGCTCTTGCGAAGCATGAATCCTGTTTTTATTACTAAATGAGCAGACGCAATTAAGTGGCGTAGTTTGGTGCCAGCTCTGAAGGGTTGAATGGACTTGGACGCTGAAGCGAGTGAGTGAGGGGAAAGTGGAGGCCAGAACCACACGGCACCACACTGATAAAAAAACGTACTAAAATCAAGATTTGGGTCTCAGAACTAAGATTTTTGGTCTAAAAAATGCGTCGAGAACATAAAACTCTTAAATTAAGAGAACACATCTTGATTTTAAGAACATTTCAATAAGACCAAGTTCTTATTTTAAATTAAAACTTAAAAATAAAATAAATAAAAATAACTTTATTTATTTATATTTTATTTTTATTTTTAATTTTTGATTTATATACATTTTATTCTGTTTTAGTAATTTTTTAAATGTTGTTTTTATTTGATACGATTGGGGTTTGAGCCGCCGCCTACTGCTCACAACTGAAGCGGCCTCTCTAACCAGAGCGCCACGGTGCCACCGTTTGTTTGATACGAAGTAGTACCTATTTATACTTTTAATCTTATATTTAGATTTTAAGATTTTTTAGATTAATAATCTTAGTTTTAGTAATTTGGTTTTAGAATAATCTTATTTTAAGAACAAAATATTTAAGATGAATGTTCATGATTTTAGAACTTGGTCTTTTTTTTCAGTGCACCCACCCACAAAACCACCCAGCTGCAGAAATCGGCCAGGCAGATGACTAACGACAATGAGTTGGTATATTGGTCGAACCAAGCGGCCACCAAGTGACTTGTTATTGAAAATGTATGTAAGCTATAAGCCAGAAGAGAAATAGAGAGAGAGAGAGAGAGAGAGAAAAAGAGGCGGAAAATAGGGAAGGCACATAAAGAGGGAGAGAGGGTAATAGAATGGCCATTTGTGGTGACTCAGTTGCTGTGTGGCCGCTGTGTGTGTGTGTGTGTGTTTGTGGCTACCACATTAAAGTTTCTGTCACAGATGATTAATAAGTCTGTAATGGCTGCTAATGCGACCGATAGATGGCGCTACGGGCAACACTTGGCAATTGGGTAAATGAATTAAAATACAAACTTGCTAAGAATTATGAATAAGAGCATAAATAATGTAATTACACTGATTGGGCCAAGAACTAAATGCCAGGTGGCGTTTTGTTAAAAACACTAATTATTATCTTCGGCAGCTAAAGTTTCAATCTGATCCTTTCCCAATACAAAAAATATTCCATTCAAATAAATTTCATGAGTTATTTTCAGTAATTTTGTGAATCATCATAGCCTTATAAAAAATAATGACAAAGGAGTTCCTATTGTTTGTATACAGCACTATTTTGAATGTTTTTTTTTAAAATAAATAAATATTATTTAAGTCATTAAAATTTTAATTGAATTTAACAATAACATCCGGAATACATACTAAAAAAAAAATGCAAAAATTAAGAATTTGAAACTTTAATTTTATAATGGTTTTTTATTTCTAAGTTTGTAAAATTGTTAAATTGATTTAAGGTCCTCCCATGAAAGCAAAATCAAAAATTTATTAACCCATATTTGGAGATATTCGATTGATAGTGATAAGTGTTTCAAATATATTTGAAGCTTGCTAAATAAACGACCTGCTAAATCTGATGTGACAAGAATCGTAAAAAGATCGTTGTCAAATTCATTTTATGCTTTTAAAGTTCACTGTAGAATTTTGATTTAGTGTTAAAGCCTGTTTAATAATGCAAGTCCTCAGAAACATTTAAAAGTGCCTCAAATCTCAATTTAAGTTGTTAAATGATGGAGTCGATTGATTCTAAAAATGGAATTCGAAATGTTTCAGTTTCTGGTATGTTTTTGCTTTCATCTGCAGCCACAAATTAAAATTGTTTTTGTACTTTTTGTTGTCTGATTAATTTAATTTCAGGCTCGACTTTTTTTTAAGTTCAAACTCCTTTTGAAATATTTCAAAATTTCATATTTGCGATACCCCTAATATCTAATTTTATAAGATTAACTTGGTTGATCTTAAGAAGCTATAAGAACTTTGAGATTTCTTTCTTAAATTTATGTAAGTATTCCATGTCTTACATAGTTTTCTTCTATTCCATTATAATATAAGAATTTTCTTTTGCGCTTAAAACCTATTTAAATTTTGGCAAAGCGTTACCTTGCATCTATATTATCAAGTAGCAAATTCTTTTTTTTCCCTATCTTCTCCAAATCTACCCTCATTTGCTTATTTTGCTCTACTCCCTTTCGACCAGGTGGCAATTGATTGACAGCTCTTAAGTTAAAATCTCAGCTTGCTCCTTTTTCTAGGCAGTCGCTTTGAGGAGTGTGGGCATAGAGAGTGGTGTGTGGTGTGTGTGTGCTTTTACTCTATTTGTACAAATTGATGGACCGCTTTGACAATTTGTAAATATATATTATACAAATGTGCCGCAACATTACAAGAAGCAAACAAATGTTGATATCTACCACTTTGTGCTCCCCCTTTCTTCCTTTTTCCCCATTTCTTTTATCTAGCTATTTCGCTTACTTCCTCTGCTTCTCTCTCTTTCTGTCACTCGACATTAACTCCGTTGCCCATCACATCATATTTGGCGTCTTTCACATGTGCTTTTGCTTTTTATTTGTGTTTCTTGTGTTCCTATGAGTACTTGAGCAAATAGCCCCCCTTCTTTCCCCATTGTGTAAGCATTCACCCTACACTTTCCACTTTCCAGCAGCTCCAAACAGCTTCTATCCCCACTGTCATGCTACATTTTCGACGTTTAATTTCGAGTCATGATTCCATTGTTATTTATAGTCAACAAAGCGGCAGCAACAGCAGACACTCTAGACAACACTCCATAAAATATTGTTGCCTCCCTCCCAATCTTCTGCACCCATCCCCTTCTTTGTCTCTATCACTCTGCCACCCCTTCCTTCCATCCCCCTACATCTGCCCCTCAGCTGCTGCGTTTCTGCCTCTTTCCACAAGCTGGCACGCGTCGCATCGCATCGCATCGTTTTGTGTTGTGTCGTCTCGCCTTGCCTCGCATATCTTCGTGTCGTCGTTTAGTCTAGGAAAGCTGCCACTGCCACTGCCACTGCGACTTATCTGGCTGCTGGTTGTTGCTTCATCCTGCGGCTGAGCCTTTCGCTTTGTGGCTTTAAATGTTGGCGGCAACACCATAAGAAATTTTAATTTAATCTAAGTAGCTGCAGCTTTGCCCCCTAAACTATTGTCACATAAAGTCGCATCATCTTATTTGCCTGCCAACAACATGCAACTTCTTGTAACTCGCCTTCTTCCTCGCTTCCTCGCTCCCTCGCTCCCTCCTGTCTGCTTGATGATTTTTCCATTAGAGTCAATGTCAATATTTGCTGCATGTTTTGGCAGCTTTGAAATTGAAAATGTGCTTGTTGCAAATTATGTTCGACGTGGCTGCTGCCACAACCTTTTCAACTCTCTCCATCTCCATTCACTTTTTATTCCCCCTTGCGTTGTCTCTGTCTTGCATTTACCCCTCCTCTTGTCGTTGTCTTTGTCGTCAGCTCGTCTCCAGCTCAACAACAATTAAAAATCTCGCGGACATTGCCACGTTCTCTGTAATTGTGGCTGGTGGTGCTGCTGCTTTTGCATTACAAGTGTCACTCGTCTGTCGAGTGCTACGCCCGCTTGCAACGTCTCGAGTCGCCACGCAACGTTGACGTGTGTCATTTTAAAGAAGAACGTGTTGCATACTTTGCGGCGTCTTTTCAGTTTAATTATGCTTTAAATGCATTTTACAACCATAATAACTTTAATTCTAAACCGATTTTAAATAATAATTTTTTATTTATTTTTATTGAAAAATTTAAAAATATATAGTTGACCAGAAAAAAATTAATCATTAAATTAAATTTTCCTTTGAATCTAATAAGGAGCAACAAATATTAATAATTAGGTGCCACAGAAATCGAAACAAACCAAAAATCTCCCTAAAATGTATGGAGATTTGGGTGATTTTTGGTTGGTTTTGTTTTCTGTGGCCCCTCTGAATATGATCGGATTTCAGAATCAATAAATATTTTTTATAGATAAAAATTGAATGTCCCAAATTTCAGGTGGTTCTAATTAACAAGTGTCCGAACTATTGAAATAGATCAGTAATTTTTTTTTCCGTACGAGAAGTTTATTTAGAAAAAATATTAAAAGTGCTGCTCTTATTCACATTTCAATTTTGCGAGCGAAGCGAGCAGGAGGCGTAGCCCCCTAGTACATTATAAATTTGTATAAAAAGTTAAAATAATAACAGAGCCCATTCTATGATTTTTAATTTTTAAATTGAAATATAAATATTTTTTTAGTATAATACAAAAGTAAAATAAAATACATGACTTTTATGTGGAATCCCTGATTTTAAAGTACATTTGCTACTTAATAAGGGTTTCCTTTCAGTTGTTTTAGTGGAAAACTAAAATATTTATGTTTTAATTCTTTTAGTAGAAAACTGAAATGTTTATGATGGCGCGACAATGCAACTCTAGTAATTTGCTTGCAAGCTGTGGCCGACAGTTGAAAACTTAAAGGCTGCCACGCCCAACTCAGTCCCTCAATGCAAGCTTGACTTAATCAGTTTTCAGAAAGCGACATAGAGAAATGGATGGGGCTGGGCGGGAAGTTTGCAAAAAAAAAAAAACTTTGCTGCGCCTTTTGCCAGACAATAAACTAAAACAAAAGTTTTAACGTTGCTGATAAAAGTTTTTGGAAGGCGACGAACTTGGCCTTAAAGCGAAAACCAGTGTTGGGTTACGTCTTCTTGTATCGACTGCTCAGCATTCTCAGCAGATTTAGCATTTTGAAAGTCTATCCAAGGAGTCGCAGCTCAAGCATCCTTTTGGCCACATTGTCGTGCCACTCGAGAAGCAGCATCAGCATCAAAAGGCAAACAATGTGCCAGGACAATGTGTCTGGCCGAAACAGAGAGAAGCAAAAAAACGACTTTTAAAGGAGAGAGAGAGTGAGTGGGACTGGAAAGTGGACAAAGTGGAAAATGGTTATCGCTATGGAAAAGCGCCAGCGATATTTTTCTGCGCTTTTCAATAAAAATTTTTGCGACGAGACGACAACCCTATTCCCCCCCTCATGGCTGCGCCAACAACTGTAACTGACAGCGGGGCGTATGCGCCACGCGTCATTCGTGTCCCCCCCCCATCTCCTATTCGCTTCATCCCAATCCCCATCTACTTCTACTTCTTCTTCTTCACATTTTTATTTTTTGGCCGTAGTGCAAATGATGTTTTTACGCCTGAGTGGAGCCAGGCAACTGCAATGAGCTGAGTTAAAGTAACTCCAACTCCAATGATCGAGGTATTCCACTAGGCAACAACAACAACAACAACAAAAGCAACAACTGAGAGCGAATGTTTGCCGGTTCTCTGAATACGCTACTCCCCTTTGTTAATTATGCGGGGAAACCCCACAAGCAGCTCAAAGCGTAGCGTCTGCTTGCCACCTCTGCTTCCAATTGCACTTTGTTTTCCCTTTTACACTTCATTCCAATCTGTTTTTTTTTTTTTTTTTGTTTACGTTTTTAATTTAGAAAAAGGCCTTTGTTTAAATGCAGCCAATGACGGAATGAGAGACGGGTAGAGAGGGAGAAAGAGAGAGCTTTTGTCTCTGTTTGTCAGTTTCATCAGCTATCAAGTCGAGGACACAGTTTTAAATAACAAATTTTAGTGTCGCCATCTATTAACTCTTATTTATAAAATATGTTTAAAGCCTTTAAGTCAATCGCTTGTGTTCTTTTATTGCATTTGTCAATATATTATAGCTTAATCAAAAAAAAATATATCTTCGTTGTTAAACACAAAAAATACTAACGTCATTTGATTTCATCTACTAGTTGTCTTTTTAAAGTCAACTTTAAACTGCAATTGCAAAGGCAGCGACAACTTTTTCATCACAACTCATAAACGTGACCTTTTTTGATGTTGCTAACCAATTAAGCGTGAAGCCCCCCATAAGAATTACAGCAACAACAATCTCAGAAACAACAAAGACAACTTTATCCCCGTCGCCTTCGATGAAACTCAGTGATGCGTTGAAGTCGTGGAACAAATACAACACAAAAGACAAGAAAATAGACGAAACTTGTAAGCAATTAAAAGCATTTTTTTCTTTTATTCCCTATTTTCCTTACTGTCACTTAACTTTTTAACTGATTGTCAATATTGCCTCACAAAAATGAGAGTTTTTGCACATCGCAAAAGATAAAAAGTTATATATATATTCAAATACATAGTCTATAGTTTATAAGAAAAATAATATATTTTTATATACTTAAGTATATGGAATATTTTAATAAACAATGCAGTGCTTTGATTCGTTTGAATTTAAAAATTAAATAGAAGACATGTAGATGTACACTGTATCTAATACTAGCTATATAAAGCCGACACAATCTTTAATTTGATTTGTTTTCGACTATACAACCATGTATTAATCTTTCTTTTAATTTAAGAACTAATTTTCGTTAAGGTTATAATACGGATATTTTGAACACCAAACACGTAACTATAAATACCAAGTAATCAAGATATATGTTAAATGAATATAAATATACTATTAGAAATCCAATAAAATTTTGTTTATGATTTTATTATATTAAAAATATTTACATAAAATTTCGTGCCCACCGATGTTTGCTGCATTAAATAATATTACTGAAATTGTATTGTGTGTATTTTTATTCAATAAATTTTAAATTTGATGAAATATCTCAATAAATTCAAACTTCGAATGAATATTTGGATAGGTAATACATACATTTTGGGCATAATGTGCGGCTGCCCTTTTCCATTAATAGAGTTGCCATTTCTTATTAATTGTCAGTTTCACTTTAGTTTGGTTCTAGTTTCAATTTGTTAGTTTAAAAAAAACTCGCACACATAAGGGGAGAATGATGAACGATTCTTATAAGATCGGACGTTCATTGGCATGATGTGCCAGGGCTGTTGTCTGGTGATAAGGGTTGGGGGTTGTTTTTGTACAAACGCACACAACGTAACGTTTAATAATAATAATTTCGCGTGGCCAAACTATTTTGAGAGAATACGTATGTGAGAACCGGTTTTGCTCGCGGTGGTGGGCGGAGAAGGGTAGGCCTAGAAGTAGCGGGCGCTGATCGTGAGCACGTTCTGAGGGTTGATTTTTAGGCACCCTATTAAAGAAATAAACTCCTCCATACTGTTATTTTCAACAATTAACAAAAAGTGAAAAAAATATCAAGTAAGAAAAACCGTATAACATTTTTCAAAACGTTTATACAACTCAGGTAAAATCGAAGCGTATTTTAAATCCCGCAAAACGATGAAGATGTTACAAATTTGAGACACCGTCAACGCGACGCGTACGAGTCGAGCAACTATGAAGCACTGAAACGGTTGCCACCAAGCGGCAAGCAGCAAGCCACAAGGCAGCTTGCGGCGAATGGCAAGTACCAAGTGCGAGGGAAATTTAATGCGCGTGTAGGAGGGAAATTTGAGTGTATGTGTATGTGTGTGTGTGTGTGTTGTCAGTGTTGGCAGTGTATGGACTGCTGAGCGAGGGAAGTTTTAGCGAAGCGAAGCGTTTGCATTGTTTGTCTTAGTTGTTGTTGGTTTATTTTTGGGGTGGCAGGTAATTCGTCTTACAATATATGTCATATATCACACACTCACACATACACTCTCTTATTTTTTTACCCACAATGTGCATATACCCAAGTACGAGCATGTAAATAAATAATAAGTATATTAGCATGCACTATCTGATATATCGCACGTAAAAAACATTTAGCGGTTTTATCAATTGACAAAATTCGAATGGCCCATGAACAATATGGACTTTTGGTTCTTGGATCTGTTTTGGACTTCAATGAATCTTAATCGTTTGCTGAAATTGTAATGGCTTCAGTTGCCCATTCTTCTTCTCCTTGCCACATGGAAAGTCTGTTTTTAAATAGATGACTCACATGAGGATGACAAAGCTAACGGTACTTGGGAGCAACTGGTTTGAATACGAATACGTATACTCTATACTTATGGACAATATAAGTACACTGATAAAGAAATTGTTATTTGTTTAAAATAAGACAAAAATTTAAGAGAAAATTAAAAAAAATTAATTCTAGACGAAAATTTTAGACAAATATCTTTATTTTTAATCTTCTTTCTAACAGTATATGTAAATAGTTCTGCAAAACAATGATTAAATTTTTAAAATAATTGTAAGTAAAGTTGTAATTATTTTACTAATTAAACATTAAAATTCATTCAAATTATTAAGGTAAATTAACCACTTAAATTTTTGAGTCGATGTGCAGTTTTTATTAGAAAGCTCAATATATGTTATTTATTTTGGAAAGTGTAACACCATTTTCTAAAAAGCAGGTCCCTTAACTGAATATTAATCTTAATCATACTACAAAAAACAGAATTAGTTTTCTTACTATAAAATCATTTTGATAAAATTGAAAAACAATTCTAAAATCTAAATTATGACTTTAGTTGTAAAACTATTATAATAATTAAAATTACTTTAATTTTTTTTATAAATTCGCGATATATTTTTTAAAAAGTGTATATTTCGAATAATGTAATAATAAAAATAAACTTTATTTTATAGAATATGTAATTGTCGAGCATCTTGTTTTCGACACTAGTGTCAATGACTTGTGCGAAATTTGTAAGCTTTAGTCAGCATAGGAGGAAGGAGAATGGAAAGAAGAAGAAGCTTCAGACCAAACATCAGTCACTTTGGGTTCCTTCCGGCCAAAAGTGCGTGTCATGTGAAGAAGAGCAATAGAACAAAGTGCTGAAGGGGGGCCAAGGACTCGTGCAGGACTTAGATGCATGTCAGTTGTCAGATTATATGTCGGAGGAACAGTATTGAGAACAGGAGCAACATCACAGCAAACGCCGCACAATTTATCTCAGCTGGAAGAGAGAACTTTTCGCCGTTAGCCAAAATATTCGTGTTTAGTTAATGCTACAGCTGCCCCGAAAACATCTAAACAACCAAAACAACCGACAGACAAGCAAACTCAGAGCCCGGAGCGTATAATAAATGTACATACATCGCAAAAATGGTAACATGTAACATGTTGCTTGGGATCTCGAACCAACTTTGAGTATGGCTCTTTAGCTGATTGTTTGTGGTTGGTGTCAACAATTTGTCTGATTAAAAAACAACAAGCAAGCGTAGAAATCGCACTTCCCATCCCACTGACATTTGGGACGGCGAGATGAGTCAGTTTCATTGTCGTCCTTGTCATCTATCAGAGCGCCAGCCAGCATGAAGATTATTGGCTAGACGCAACAAACCAAAAACATCCTCATATGACTAGACTGGCTGGCAGCCAAAAAGAAGAGAAGAACTTTCCCCTAATCGTCAGTATTCCATCTACCAACTACCATATTCCAGCTGCTAAAGTGCAGTTGGTTTCATGAGAATCGAGTAATTGATTAAAGATCCATATGCTCATACTATATGTAAGTGCCTGGGCAGGTCGAGTCGAAAAGTGTAAATACAACAAAGTATCTGTATTCAATATGATGGCACTTATGTGGCACACATCATTCACATGTAACAACTGCAAATGCAACTGCAACTGCAACTGTTGCATGGAGTCGCCAACTTGCGACTTCTTAGTGCTTAGCTATTTATAAATGCATATTAATGTTGGAGCCAAGACGCGTTGTCGAGACCGGCAAATGATGTCGTCGACTTGCTGATGACTTTTAAATATAAAGAAAGGAACAACAACAACAACAACAAAAACCACTTAAATCAAGAGAAAAATGCAACGCATAAAACACATTAGATTTTTCAAATGTGCAACACAGAGCGAGAGCGTCGCGTCTTGCGTCGACAGCGACAGCGACGCCAACTGCGAGTGGGCGGTCGCCATCAAGCGAAAGTGGCGCCGTCGTCGTCAGCAGCAGCGCCAGCGTCAACGTCAGCGTCAACGTTGCCTTCTGATGACGGATGCATGCATCATTAATTCAACTGAAGCAGCGCACAGAAACAACAACAAAAACAACAACTACAATATATAAACAACAACAAAGAGAGGCAACGCCAACGCGCATTGCTTTCTCTCTTTCCTCTCTGATCTTTTATGCATAATCATTGTGGAAAAAGTATGGAATTGTAAATAGATGGGTTAAGTTCGACCCATAGATGTGCTATACAATTCTGCAATTGATGATAAAAAAATATTAATTTAATTGATTTTGCTAATATCAATAACAATAACAGTGCAATTTCTATTCCAAATGCTAATCTAAATAATAATTGTAATGATTAAACCTGTGCTCTTGCTAATGGAAATGTTTATTTCAAGCAGATTGCTAATGATAATGCTGAAACCAGTGTTATTGCTAATGCTACTATTAATGTCATTGATAATGACAATGATAACGCTAATGAAATTGCGAATCCTTATGCAAATGTTAATGCTAACAACTTTGCATTTGTTAATGGAATCTTTAATGCCAATGCTAATGCTAATGACAATTTTAAAGCAAATGCTATTGCTAATTGTACTCCTTAAGATTATTTTAATAACAGTGTTAAGTAGATCAGTAAAATAATAGTAATTCAAAAAATTATCGTATTACAAATAATAATAGTAATAGAAATAATATTAATAGCAAACACAAACAAATACAAAAATATGATCGAAACTATTAGCGTCTGTTAAAAGGGATTTAAAATTTTTTGTATGGGAATTGCTGAGCGTATCAATATTGCACTTATCTAAATTGTCTACATGATAATAATTATAAATTTTAGCAGGCAATTTCGACGAGACCTGTAGAAGTGCAATAATCATATTATTTATTAATATTGTTTAACATCAATACAATTAATGTTATATTATCTAACGTCATTTTCCTATCTTTATAAAGCTTAAACTACTTTATAATAACTTGAAGTTTTAGATTAACTTGCATATTTCACATGTCTTAGATGTAGGGTATTATTTTTAGGCCAGGTCCAGTTGCTTGGCAAAATGCATTAAGAGTGAGCTTGACTGGCGAATGCAATCAACGTTGGCCCAAATAGAAGTACGGGTCTTTACGAGTAGACGTCTAACTGTAACTATTCCTCTGACTCTTTCCTTTTTTTTGTTGTTATCTTTGTATCAAATCATCTCTGTGCTTTGTTTACAAAGAGATAAATGGCCACTGTTTGAGGAGCGGGAGAAGTAGAGTGAATAAGGAAGTGTTTGCAGAGATGGGAATTATGTAGAAGACGGGGGTCTTTCATTACGATGCATTTCTCATGAGACCGGGAGAGAGAGTGCGAGAGATTGGCACGTGTCCAAGCAACGAATGCAGCTCAAATTGTTGTTGCTGCTGTGTTGTTGTGTCTGTCGTCAGCTGGTTTGGGGCATGCAACGGCAGAAGCAATCAATCAACTGGCGGCAAAGCGCTGCATCTGATGCAACTATCTGTGGCGAGTGCGAGTGTATTCGATGTTTGCAATGCTCACGTTGCACGTTAATTGATTTTGCAGTATTTGTGCTTAATGTGTTGAATGCCACAGGCGCCACACAGAGGGGAACAGACAGAGAAAGGGGTATAAATAAAAAAACACAAACAAACAATCGGCAACAACAAAGAGATGACGACAAACAGATAAAGTGGATAAATAATTGAAAAATCCCATCATCAGAGTGACCCAATTATTGTATACTGTAAAGATGCAGCGTAAAGGTTAAAAGTTCAAATACAAAATGCGAAATTTTTAATTGAATTTCCGTAAACTAAAATCTATAGAAAAAGTGATGGATTGGGGGCGTGGTGGGAGTACGACTCTGGTTGTGGCTCATGCTCAACATTATTTATGGGACGTACATTTCAGAGATTTTGAAATGCGACATAAATTTCATTTTTTGAGTGTTATGAGTTGATTTTAGAAATGTTGTTGGGGAATGGGGTTTGGGGGAAATGGGAATTGAATAAAAGTGGGCCCCCTCCTATATTTAGCTTCGGTAGACAAGCATATAAAATTAATAAAAATTTGTTATGCGGTTAGATTGGGGTGCTGCTTGTTGATCGGATCATGGCATAGACAGCTACATACAACGTCACATATAGTCAACCAGGTGGGCGTCCAATCGGATTACCCAATCGAATTCTAGACATACTCAACGTAAAATATTAAAAATGTTTTGAAAATCATTTGGATTTAGGATCTTAGCTAATTATAGTTGAATGTGAACATACAGTTTAGGTGGGCCATTCCTAAAGAAATAACCTGAATAATTTTTCGAGTTATATAAAAATGATGCATTTGAATTAAAGTTAAATGTCCTTTCGAATAGATTATAATATTGAAAGTATAAATAGCAAGCATGTAGGAATGTGTTAAAGCCCAAACTCTTATTGGTTCTAAGTTGGAAACGTAGCCCAAATGAACATTTATGCTTGTTTCTTTAGACAAAATCATTCAAATATATACATATATGTATACATATAATATATATCATATATGATGGATTCCAAAGATAAAACATATCCTTACATTTTCTTGATTTCGGAACTCAAATAGAACTTGTTATTAGTTTTCAGCTAAGAATTGCATATCTTTTAGTTTAATTTTATGGATTGTCATGTGCTTTATATTAGATCCTGTATTTATAATTCCCTGGATCTCTTTGTCTTGCTTGATTCTCGATAGAAATTATCGCTTACCTTTTTTCTATAGTTATCCATTCATAAAACTGGTTCGTTGCTTGTGTTTAATAAAGAATTCGTTGTTGTTGCTTTGGTTGCTTTGGTTGTTGTCGTTGTTTTATGTTTTGGGAGATTTGGTTCATTTTACCGTTAGTGCAGCAGCCGCTGTTGACATTTTCTTTGTTTGTGTCGACAGCACACGCAACAGCGGCGACGTTTCGCACTCACGCGGCGACAGAGCAACATTCTTTGTTTATTAACAAATTGTTGTTCTTAAATAATCCTTATTCGCTTTTACTACTACTTTTTGTAGGGACATTTGCGTCTGGCAATGCCCGAAGCGATTCGAGCTGCTGATGGCAATGCTTAAGAGCAACAGCAGCCAGTGAAAGTCGGCAGCGCAGTAGACAGAACGCTTCTATGCTTAGACTTATTAGACTGTTATTTTGTATAACTCTCCAAATATATACAGTGGCTTTGTTGTTAGTGTTGTAAATGGACGTTTCTTGTTGTTGTTGCTGCTGCTGTTGTTATGCCTCTGCGCTGATATGTTTTTTTGTTTTTAATTTACTTTGTTGCTCACATTTTTATATACATAGTTTATGCACAATTCATACACCACACACACGCTTTTTGTTGTCTACTTTGCTATGTGCTTTCTTTCTTCCTTATTGCCTTTTGGTCTTTGGCTTCGCCAGTCAGCTGTCTGTCATTGACATGTGCGCGCGCTCTCACGCTGTGCTCTCTCTGCTTGACTTCGACTTGCCTTGCTCTCTCTTACTCTCGTTCGTTCTCTCGCGCGCGCCAATACACAGCGTAGGGTGTCCACTCATACACACACACACACACACATGCACGTTGTAAATGTGAATGGCCGCTGCGTGTGTGTTTGTAGGTTTGTGTATATTTTTGCGCAATCCAATGCGATATTTGGCCTATAATTTACTACGTTTAGCACTTTTGGCTGTCATCATCAAACAGACAAGCCTAAACACACACATACACTAACAGACACTTGCACACATATATACAAAAACTAGGTGCTTTCAATAAATTTTTTCACGCACTTGAGCAAAACGTAACATTAGATGTTTTTTTTTTGTCAAATGTTGCCTTAATTTTTGCACATATTGTTTTGTGTTGTATTTATTTATTTCCAGTTACTTTTACTAAAACACTAATGTTATTTATTTTTTTTACTACGCTCCAAATTTACAACACTGACGTCGCAGTCGCTGTCGACGTCGTCGTCGTCGCTGCCTTGAACTTTATGAGCTTGTTATATGATTTGTTGTTGCTATTGCTGTTTATTTTGTTTTCGTTGTCGTCTTGTTGTTATTATTATTGTGCAGTTTGTAGTTGTGGCTTGTAAAATTGTTTAAACAAATCGAACGGAAAATAAAACGCAGCGTCGAAGCAGCTACAAGTCTTCTTTTGCACAACTTTTGCGCTCTGCGCTTTGTTACGCTGCTTCGTTTCGTGTCGTTTCTTTTCTTCTTCATTCGTTCGTTCTCTCAGTCAGTCAGCTTTTTTTCGGTGGTTGTTTCCGTTTTTTTTATTTTCTTTTGATTACTAAAGACGCTGTCGCCGTCCTTCGGACCTCCTCTCTCCTCTTCATTTATCCTTCGCACGCTTCTTCTCGTTTTTATTCTTAAGTGTCCTGCATACAGCTGGCAACTACAAAGTTACAGCTCAGGACGAAACTCTCGCTGCAGTTGTCCGATAAATGCAGTCATAAAAAATACACACTCTTTCGTGAATTGTGTTCGCTCCTTCTCGGTCTTGTTCTCTGCCTCTCTTTGGCATCTGCTTGCAAGCTTGAATCAAAACAACCCTTGAATATTGCTCTTACAGTTTGGGCTTCACTCTGCAGTTTGAAATGCACTTCTCTGTTTGTTTGTTTGTTTTGTTTTCCCATTTGGTGTGCACGCACGCGCGTTTCTTTCATTCATTGTGTTTTGGTCTGCTTGCCGGCGTTTTGCAACACTGTGCTATATGTGCCATGTGCGCCAAAGCGTATGCAACATTAATTTGCACGACTTTAAAGGCATTTTAAAGGTTGACTGCCTGCCTGCTCTGTTTGCCCCGGAGGGATAATCAGCTCCCCAGACAATGTCGAGCTGCCGCACTTCCTGGGGGAGTCCGTGCACTTAATTGCCGGCGTTGAGGCATAGTTAAAAGTCCTTATGTTTATGTTTTTGCATTTTAATGATTAATTAATTTGATTGGCATACGACAAAACAAAGGGTGGAATACAATGGCATAGATTACGGATATGGCAAGGGAATTGTCAGTATTTCCAGATTTTCTTAACGAAAGTCAAAAATATATATAACGTAAAGATGTCATTGTCATAGATTTCTCACTTTCTTAACTTTGAAAAAAAGGAATAATTTATCTATGCGTTAGTTTTCGAAAATTAAAAAAATAACATTTCCATATCTAGTGTGAAAATTCTTAGAGATCTTTAAATTACTTAACTCTATTATTATTTCTTTATTCAACTGATTTGAATAAAGAAAGTGGTAGGCCAATTTTCAATTTTGTAATTTGTAATTCGAAAAGATTATACCAATAAATAGAAATTTCTTTTTTACTATTTCATAATTTATTTTCTAAAAATTCTAACCGTAAGCTCCAACATTAATGGACATCTCGTTAAGAAAACACAGTCTGGTAAATCTCCGATGTTCACGGTTAATAGTTTTAATGAGCGAATTAATTTTAAAGAGCCAACGAAAAGCGACTAATTGAAGCGTTAGTAATAAGCCTGTCAGCAAGTTGTGTTTTGCCTGAAATGTGAAATGCGTTGCCAACTGTTGAGAGGTCTTTCAAGGGGTTGTTTGGTACGGATTATGTTTGGAACTATGGGTTGAGCTAAGCTAGAAGCTAGGCTAACCCCTTGGCATGGCTGGGTAGCTAGTTAACAACCCACGTGTTTGTACATGAATTTAATCTCGGCGCAAACAAAGTAACAAGAATTCAATTTGTCACAGTGGTTGGCAACGGCAACGGTAAGGCCTATGTACATACAATATGCCAAGTCTAAAGGGATCTCACTCAGGACATCGGTAGCCATAGCCATAGTCATAGACGTAGCCGAGAGATAAACCTGGTCGCAAAATATTTGCATTTCGCCTGTTTTCAGGGTGTTGCGTAGGTAAAGCCAACAGCCCCCGGGGACTTGTTAATGCAAACAATGTGCATTTGATATTGAAAACGCGCGTTTGGTGACTTGAGTAGGTGGTGTGGGTGGTTTGGATGGTGTAAGTGGTGTGAGTGGTGTGTGGGTGATTCTGGTCCTTGTTCTCGCATTCGGGGTAGTTTTCTGAGTTCTAATTCGGTTCGAAGGGAAAAAGGGGGGACAAAAGCTCAGCATCACTTGCAACCGCACGAACTTTAATGTAGAAGGGGGAAAAAGGGAAGTTGGTAGGGGGGGGGGGAGGCAGAGGCTGAAGTTGAATGGGGCGTGGATTTGTTCGCTACGCAGCATTGCATTAATGTGTATTTCCGGTGGTTCTGAAACGGAAGTCGATTTATGTATTTTGTTCTGGGGACAGTTGGCGACAACATTTTGGCCGCTCTGTTGGACTTTTAGCCTGTTTTTCCCGCATGTGCCAGCAGTTGTTGTTGTCGCCAACAGCCAGACGAACAATCCAAAAAAAAAAATACCCCACTCTAAGTCCATCCATGACCCTGACTTTAGTATTGTCATGTAAATGCCACAAATGCTTTAAACTGACTTCTAATGAGGCGATTCTATCTGCCCAGACGTAGCTTTTGCTGTCTGCCAAAGATAATGCTACCCCTGTTTTAATATACCACGGACTCTACATATAGGATAAAAGGGGAAATTCGCTGTCAGTCATTTAATGACTTACCTTATCTTCAGCTTCCTCGGCGCGTTCTTCCGCTTCGATGACGCGCTGCTCGAGCTCCGTTAACTGCAAGTAAAATAAAGGAAAACCGCCTTTAGATGTGTGTATGTGTGTAAGAAAAACAGAGGAAAAATACAAATGGAGGTCGGGGCTTTTCAAGTTACTTAAACGACGCAAATCATGTGAAAATAATCGAGTGGCCAGCTTTATCACAACATGCCACATTAACATCAAGTTTATGGTTATAGGTTTACTCATATTAAGAGGGTAGGCGAGTAAGAAAATTAAGATGGGAATTATACTGCTTAGCTTTCAAGAAATAGAGTTATTTTTCAGTAACAAATAAGTTTAGGAGAGTACTGACATATTTTTAAGATTTAAAATCCAAGTTCGTTATATCTGTTTAGGATATTTAATTTTTATACCCGTTACTTAAAACTTAAGTAAAAGCATATATTGTGTTCGTTAAAAAGTATTCAGCAGGTAGAAGGAGGCATCTCTGACACCATAAAGTATATATATTCCTGATCAAGTATAGCCATGTATGTCAGCTCTGGCGATTTAATCTTTTCAAAATAATACAAGTAATTTCAATAAAGTACTTAAAAATATATTGAAAAAAGTAACGGGTAAAGTAAAGTCTTTCGATAAATGTAGCATCACACAATGAATGCATTTGTAAATTAACTTTATAAATTTAGCTGCTTATAAAAAGGCTCATCCACAACATATGCATGCATTTTTAGTCTTCAGATATAAAACTTATTTCATCTATTAAAAGCTTCTAGTGAATGTGCTTTTACAATCTACCCTATCATGATCAACAAGTACTTACATAAGAAATTATTTAATTTCAACAGTAACCAAAATTTTAAGGATTCGCATTTTGACTTGACTAAAGCTTTGCTTACAAGCTTTTAGTGTTGAAAGCAACCATTGCTCGCTTTTACTTATAAAAATTCCCGTTATTTGGTGTGGTAGGTTTTGAAAGCTTTCCTTGCTGCAAGTGTGTTGAGTTGCGTTAGTCGACTGACAGATGGCGCCACGTGTGCAGTGTATGCTCAATACTATAAGTGTAATTCCTCTCTCCCTCTCTCCCACTCTACACCCCAAGACCCCATTTAAGAACCACCATTTCCCGCCTCGTGCTTCATCAACATCAATCAATCAATCATAGAAAATGACGGACTATTTGCGGTTGGTAAAGATAATGCGCTCGCAAATACAATTCATAGCCTACACTTAGGCGCACTTGCCACCTGAGCAATATAAGAGTAGCGCCAAAGGGAAGGAAAGAAGGTGAGGTTATTCACATTCTAACGGCGCCAAAATGTCTGGCGAAATTGAACCGTTTGCCTTAGCGTTACAATGGACAGCAGAAAGTTGTCCCTAATCCTTGTTCCCATTTCCACTGTTAGTTAGGGATGGATATCGATACGGTGATATCGATATTGAATCGATACAGAAAACAGATATAAAAACAAATAATTGCGTACTGTTCAATTCGATTTGTTAACGAGGTTCAATATAAAATGTATATTTTTTGTAATTGTTTAAATTTTTTTAAATTTTTTCATTTTTTAACAAAATGATTTCTGTGTTAAAATTGTTGCTTCTATTTTTGTTTACCTCGGCAAATGTTGATTGCTAAGGCTTTTTAATAATTAATATTGATCTTATTGGCATTTATGATATATGTATATAATATGATGTGATATAATATTTTCTACGATATATTTTTTTTAGATATTTTGTTTCCCGATACCCATCTCTAATGTGGGTCGCCTTTTTTTCTGTGACACGGTCTATGACTGTGCCACACCTTTTGCCACGCCATCCTGGAGACCACTTGAGGCAGCCACGATAAAACTCAAACCCAATCAACCCAACCCAACCCAGTCCAACCCAACCCAATCCAACCCAATGTGGCACTTGTCAAAGCAACTCGACTCGATTCTGCTTCGGGTCATGCCTTTGACTGGGAGGAAATGCTAATCTCGCGCTTTTAACTGCTCAATGGTTTGCTATTAACAGGCCCATAACGGATATAACGTGGCAAGCAACCCCTCTCAATCTCTAAATCCCTCCCACCTCCACCTGTGCCACCAACCCCTTATCCTTATCCTTGAATATGGGTGTGTTCTTTGCTGTGGGTCTCTTGGAATTCCATCAATTAATCACTAGAGTGGCCCGCGAGCTTCATCGACCATCCACGTTAAAGACTTGATTCCGTTGCACAGTCAAAGCTAAAGCTTTACTCTCCTTCCTACACTGATAAAAAAAAAGTTTTAAGATCAAGATTTTGGTCTCAAAACTAAGATTTTTGATCAAAAAAATGCGTCGAGAACATAAAATTCTTAAATTAAGAGAACACATCTTGATTTAAAGAACATTTTATAAGGCCAAGTTCTTATTTTAAGAATAAATGTTCTTAAAATTTAATCTAAAAAATAAAATAAATAAAAATTATTTTATATATTTATTTTTTTTTAATTTTTAATGTTTGATTTATTTACATTTTATTCCGTTTTAGTAATTTTTTAAATGTTGTTTTAATTTGATACGAGAGTGGGGTTTGAACCGCCGCCTACTGCTTCACAACTGAAGCGACCTCTCTAACCAGAGCGCCACGGTGCCACCATTTGTTTGGCACGAAATAGTACCTATTTATACTTTTCTAACAATTTAAGATTCTGATTCTTATATTTAGGTTTTAAGATTTTTTAGATTAATAATCTTAGTTTTAGTAATTTGGTCTTAAAATAATCTTATTTTAAGAACAAAACATTTAAGATGAATGTTCTTGATTTTAGAACTTGGTCTTTTTTCAGTGTACATACCGTTAAGCCCGGTCTATTTGAATGCTTTCAGTGCATTAATTTCCGCTTTTTATGGCGTTTAAGTGGCCATTCAAAGCGGCAACTTGAAGAGCCCGCTCCATTGATTGATGGATGCCAAAATATGAGTGCTCTCTCATCTCAGCTCGTAATATTTATAAACAGCGGAAGCTGACAAGAATGTGTGCAGAGAGGGAGCGAGAGAGAGAGAGAGGGAAATCGGAAGTCAAAGAATCGTCAGAATCAGCTTGACTTGACATGCGGATAAGCTTGCAACCCCATTGGGAAAGAGGAAATTACCCAGGATAATGGTTCGAGTTGTTTTCAAGTGCTGCCGCTGATTAGATTACATTGTAACAGGACCTTTCGCAAACCTAATACAGATCCCAATAAATATGATGTGTATTGTGATAGCAGTCATAATGTCCTCCAGCTGATAATAGGATAAGCCATTAGTTTGGAGAGAACTCTTTCAGTGAAAGGACGAAGGATTAGGTTTCTAGAAATCGTTTGGCACAAGCTTATCATTTATTAAATAATATACAAAATGTTATACAAAATTGCTCCGTTTTAATAAAGTTCTCGATCAATTTACTAGACATTTAACCAACATTGAATTTAGGGACGAACTAAAATCTTTTTAGTCAAACAATTCCATTAAGTTGATAAAATTAAATTATTTTTCTTTCTTTTCATTTTTGTAAACTAATATTATTTTTTATTTTCAAATATAAATTTATTTGTAAAACATTATATGTTAGGTTAGGTAGGTTAATAAAATATGTATTTATATAATTTATGTTGTGCACTACTTTATAAGCCCTTGTAGCACTTGGCATTAAGAAGCAAATAAATACTAAAAATACTAACCCTAGCCAGGACCATCTTGCAAAAATCATTTTATAAGTTTATAGAAAATTGACCGACGAGTAATAGCCAATTTCCACGACAGCACATTTGGCTCATTCGACACAATTTTCATCATTCGGCCCGAATGTGGACTTTATTTCAGTACAAAATCCGAATGATCATTTTGGCTCATTCATAATGAATGTGCAGATTTTTGCAATTCGACCTGGCGAATTTCAGTGTTTTATTATTGAACACGCGATGTTTATCGATAGTTTCGTGAAAAAAAGCAATTATCACTTTAACCAACTGTTTTGTTCAATAAAAAATATTTGCACGTATTATAATTGCAAAGTAAAAATGAAAATGTTCATTATTTTAACTTTCTACAATTTTTGCACAGAAATCGAACAGCTGATTTAATTCGGACGAGTGACAAATGCTTTGACAGTTGCACATTTGGTCGTGGAAAGCCAAAAATGAGCCACATTCAAATGTGACCAAATGAGCCAAATGTGAGTGGTCGTGGAAATAGGTTATAAGATTTCGCTTGGTTTGCGTGCTGGTTTCAGAAACCCTTTAGGTTTTGCTTAAATTTTAAGCAAACAATTAACTTATTTTCTCAACTGTTTTCCTAATATTGTAAGCCTCTAAAATGTTTTAAAAATATATTTCATTTTTAAGACTAAATTATATGAAAACTTGCTGTTTTTATTAATTTATTTTTGTATCTATAAAATTTATGAGGAATTCAGTAGTAATCGTCTATATATTGGTCTAAAATAATATTTCTAATAAAGTGTGATTTGCTTTATTTTTTTTAGAAAACCATAAGATCAGGCCAAGTTTCCACACGATTCAGTTCCATATTGCTAACGACTGGACTTTCCAAGTCTTCTTCAACGATGACAATCTCCAGGGTTAGAGTCGAGACTGCTTTACATGTTGATTTTGCATCCGAATTGTGTCCGATGTAGCAACAGAAAAGGCGGCTAACAATATTTCTCCACATGACGCTGAGTCGAACTGCTGAGACACAACCGGCTGCACATAAATATGTGCGTGTGTGTGTGTGTGTGTGCAGCATGATGCAACATGGCATAAAAACAGCTGTCAATCATGCAACTGATTTGCTATCGATTGCCAGATAGACAGCAGCTAAATGAAGTTGGCTTTCAGGGCTATCAAAACAGTTGCAAGCTATAAAACTGCCACATTGCGTTGCAACTCATGTCAGTTGCATTGAGAATGTGCTCGAGTCTGGGAAAGTTTTTCAGTTGCACACGTCCCTCGGAGGAAGATTGGGAGAGCAGCAAGGAGCGTCGTCAGGATCAGCAACAGCAACAACAACAGCATCAGCAACGGCAACGGCAACAATTTGTGGCATTGAATGGGGACGAGGCAGTATTGCAACGTCGTCGTGGCCGGCGAAACAAACAGTCGCCGCCGCCGTCGCTGCCAGTTGCAGTTGCAGTTGCACATCCACTGCCTGTTGCAACAACAACAAGGGAACGCAACAGTTGCAACTCCTATGAAGCGATGGAACGACATGATCAAATACTGGAGGACAACACGCTCAGGGATTACGATGAGCAGCTTTAAGTTGAGAACCAGAGCAGTGTCGCCAATTTAGATATTTTAAAGCTACTCTCTAGTTACACTGAAAAAAAATCCATTCTAAAAATCAAGTTTAAAAACTAGATTTTAGCTTGAATTTTTTAAGTATGTATTCGGAATATAATTCTTAAATTAAGATAATACGTACATAAAATGGCAACGATTTAAAAAAAAAGACATTAAAAAAGTTAAAGAAGTCTAAATTATTTTATCTGACTGAAAACAAATATTACAGAACCCAAAAAATTCAAGTTTTGATGAGAGAAATCGAACTTAAATTAAGTATTTCATACTTGGTTTATAAGACTCCGAGAATACCGTACTTCTGACACCGCTGGGATTAATTTTAGCCTGAAATCCCGGATTTTTTTTCTGTGTACCTATTACCGAAAAATTCGAGTATTTTTTAAAAACTTTGACAGATTACTTTAATATTTGTAGGAAATTCTTATGTATAAATTTTAATTGGTGCACAAGGAGTGCGGAGTTGAGGTATTCAAATATTTAAATCTAGAAAATTTGAGGAAATAAGATTACTACTATCAATTCGGAAAATCTTAATGTGCGTCCAATTTGGAAGGTGTGAAAATTCAGAATTTCCGCAGAACACTTCTGTGTTAAAAAAAATGTTTTTAAATGCAGAGGTTATAAAACCAACTAGAAAACAAACTGAATTCAAAAATGATAAGTGATATATGCCAAAAAGGTTTTTAAATCAGTTTACCCGACATATACTTATATTGGCGAAATATCATTTTTGTTAGCACAGAATTAGATTGAAGAAAACATATGCTGCTTTAATACCTAACTTATTATCTGAAGTACTTATCTTGTTATGAGTTTATTATAGCACTGTTTTAAAATTATTAAATTTTTAGCATTTCTGATAATTGTTTTAATTTAATGCTATTTCTAGCTACTTATTTTTTAAATCAAATTAAAGTTTTTTTAGCTATTAAAATTTTGGCAACACTATATCAAAATGTGCCTCATCTCCATTTGCTGCATGTGGCAGGGTGGCAATTAAAGAGCAACATTGTTTTGATAAACAAATGCCAAAATGCTCATCAATATTATGAACAGGGCCAAGTTTGGCCAAAAGTTAATGGATTATACTAAAGTCCATAGGAACTACACGTCAAGGAGTAATCGGAGTCAAGGGGCAGGGGTCAGGGGTCAGCGAGTAGAGGACAGGGTCAGGAGTCGACGGGATCGAAAGTTATGAGTGCGTTGCGTGCGTGTGGCAAGCACAGAGCATGAATTTAGCAACTTGCCACTTGATGATACGAGGGTAGATTAATAAACCATTGGTATAAGTAGAAATATCCAATTTATTATATCAAATTGTTAAGCTATAATTATAAGTTTTTTAATCTTGTAATTCATCAACAGTTTCATGAAGTACTGTTTAATTTTAAAAAATTTTATAGTGAACAATTTTAATAAAATAATTTTGCAAAGATTCTCAAAAATATATTTTATTAAACTGAAAAGGTTATCTGGAGTATTGTTAAAAAAAGGTCCATTGATAAAAAAAATGTTCTAAAATCAAGATTTTGGTCTCAGAACTAAGATTTTTGGTCTAAAAAATGCGTCGAGAACATAAAATTCTTAAATTAAGAGAACACATCTTGATTTTAAGAACATTTCAATTAAGACCAAGTTCTTATTTTAAGAATAAATGTACTTAAAATTAAAACTAATAAATAAAATACATAAAAATTAATTGATATAATTATATTTTTTTCATTTTATTCTGTTTTATTATTTTTTAAATGTTGTTTTAATTTGATACGAGTGGGGTTTGAACCGCCGCCTACTGCTTCACAACTGAAGCGGCCGCTCTAACCAGAGCGCCACGGTGCCACCATTTGTTTGATACGAAATAGTACCTATTTATACTTTAACAACTATTTTTATTCTTACATTAAGAGTTTAAGATTTAGATCAAATATCTTAGTTTTAGTTTTTGGTCTTAAAATAATCTTATTTAAGAACAAAATATTTAAGATGAATGTTCTTGATTTTAGAAGTTTTTTTTTTCAGTGTAATTTACATAAAATTTATTTCGATTAAAGAAACTTACTTTTTCTTACGTAGGCCAATGATTTAACAAAACACCCTCGTAATTTGCTGGGACAGGGTTGTTGTTGCGTCAAGGTGTGTTCAACCTGCGTGCGGCACACACACACACACACACACACACACACTAGCACGCACCGGAAATGTTGCTTTCGGCTGTTTAATTATAGGCACTTTTAGCCAGACTCGGCAGCCAATTGGCAAGTTAATTAGAACTTTTGACCAGGCCAACAGCAGCTACATTTCGCCTTAATTGCAGGGGCGTTAACAACTTGTTCGACATGTTGTTGTTGCCAAGAATTATGAGTGGCGCCTCAAAGACATGCGGTGGCCATCTCACCTTTGCAACGAGACAAAGAGCCTAAAACAGTTTGTACACAAATCTAATTTGGCAGCCACGAATGCAATTTCGGACATACAAATGGCCACAACAAGCAGCTAGACATACTCACAGACAGACAGTCTGACAGAGACAGAAAGAGAGGGGGAGAGAGAGAGAGAGGTAGACAGACATTTGGACAGTAATGTCTGACTGAGAAGTAAATAGAATGACAGACAGTTACACTTTGCGACCATCGTTATTTGAATAGATGTTGCCTTAAAAGTCGTGCATTTGCCACACATGCCACAATAGACGCAGACCAAAGGTTGCAATTGAACGTTCACTAAAGTTTTTAATACTGTAATGTCTCACATAATTGTTAGCAGCTAAAACAGTTTTTCCAAAGTTATGTTCTAAAATATTTTTAAATATTCAAAGAAAAAAAAAAAAAAGTTCTATGTTTAACTAGATTTTTTTTAACCTTTTTAAAACATAAATAAATAGTGCAATAGATATTATTAAATTATGATTGTCCCAAAAAATATGCTATGTATATTTCTATAAAAATTATTTATGCAAGAACACGGGAACTCGAAAAATGGCCTGCATATTATAAAAATAATTTTCCAATTCCAATTAAATAACAATAGAATTCTCGTAAGCTGTCGGTTCCACAAGAACTAACTACTCGTTTTTATATATATTAAGTAAAAAAAGGGGGCTCCGACTTCTATCGAAGTCTGTATGAAATTCTCTCTACTGAAATTACATCTCCAAAAAAGTAAAGAAATTCCAAAAAAATGTCTTAATAATTATGATTATTATTAATAGACAAGAAAAAACCTAACAATTAAATTTTGTTAAATGTAAGTACTTCCAATGCTTCTGAAATTGTAACTCTTAATACACTTAAAAAAAATTATGTTTTTTTTTTTTTCGAATTTTAGCCGCTGCTTAATCATTAATAACTACTCGTGAAATATGTGACTTGATACAATGACAAATATTAAAAGTAACTCTAATTAAATATATAATTTTAAGATTGATTTAAAGTTATAATAACACACAAAATATAATATCTCAAAATAAAGCAATACAATATCTCTTTTTAAGGAATTCAGTGAATTGTGGACACAAATCCGACAACTGTTTAAAAAGATATTTAAATTTGAAATTTTAAGTTGACATCCTTTTGGTGCTTAAAAATTCTTAATTTGTTGTACATTTTTTCGGCAGTTCTTTTCATGCATCTCTTTTAGAATTTATACCCCAAGTTTGTTCTCTCAACTGTGTACAAATTCTAGTGAATTGATGCGAAATTTTATACCTTCCTGAAAGATATTCATATTTATTTATAAAGACACTGTTACTTGAATCTCTTTCAAACAATTGACTTGTTTATTAAGTAAAATATTTAATATGAACTTGTTGTTATTATTGCTATTTGTGTTTATGTGTTGCATGTTACAGTCGCCACAATGTCACAAACAATTGCACATTTAGGTAAGCCCTTTATAATCATTTGACATGTGGATTAATTTGTCATACTATTAAATTTCTAGCCAATTCATTTATGTTTATTTCGTTTTTTTTTTTGCAGCTGTTGTCTGCTGCATTTTTTTTCCAATTAATTTTTTAAAATTTTATACCCTGTATTTATATGCCTGAGCACGGTATATGTAATTCTAAAAATATATTAAATAAATCTAGATATTAATATATCTGTGAACATTAAATATACTTAAGTATTTTCTACATGACATATTTACGCCAAGCAGACTACACTAATACTCTCGCATTTGAGTAGTTATCTCCTTAAATGTTAATTGCAATAAGTTAATTAAAAAATGTCGTAATTGAATTTTATTGCATTTTTGCTATTATAGTTGATTTTGTTGCTATTATTTCTGCATTTTGTTTTTGTTTGCCTAGCCATTTATATCATTTTAAGCATTGATTAATTTTTGGCTATTTGCTTTTTGTAAATAAAACAAAATTGGATAATGAGCACCTTAATTGCATGCATAACTAAAAATGCCATTAAATAAATAATAAATGAATGCGAAAACATGCAGACACACTCACAAACACACACACACACCCATTTGCTGTCGTTACACATACACTCTGAAATATACACTGATGTATGCACATATATACAATACATTTTAAATAATCATCTCAGGCAAACGTGGATCATCAAAGCCAAAGTCATCGACATCGGCATTGGCATCAGCAACAACTTTAATTTCAGTATTTTGATGGTTATCACTATGATTTTGGTTATCAGTATTGTTATCATTATCATTATCATCGTCATCGATAACTTGCAGCTCTAAATTCCGCACCGAGTCATAATCAGATTCACAAGAATCGATAACTTGTCGCACGTTGCATGTTGCTTCCTCCATTTGAATCTCCAATTCCGGAAACTGCTGTTGGGAACTTCCCTCTGCAATTGTCTTTCCCTTTGGATATAGATTCAGATCCAATTCTAATTCCAGATTCAGATTCAGATTTGAATGTGTGTCTGCTCGTTTGATCGTTGGTTGATGCCACAACGATTTGCGACATCTGAAGAAGTCCAGGAATAATGAGAGCAACATTCTGGCTGTCATTGCGATTAAAGACGTACTGAGAAATTGTATTTGGGTATCGTTGCTTTTTATTTCTCGCACTTTTGTTTATCCAAAGTTGTGTTGTAGTTGCTTTTCTAATTTTTTGTTATTTTAGGTTTTTCAGTTATTGTTGCTGTGCTATCGTCTGATTTCAACACAAAGCACGAGGCAACTGAATTGGCAGCTGCTTTCAAATCAAATGTTCGACTCATACTTACAACAAATGACACTAGCTGAAAGTCTCACTCGGTTAATCAAACTTTTCACATTATTGCCCAGGTAATTGGTTACGAAAATCAAGCAATTACTAGAAAAAGCTCTTGAAACACACATGAAAGCTGATTGAATTTGAGTTAGAGTACTAAAAGCTTAAAGCTCTTGTGAATACACATAATATCGTTCAATTAAATGTTGTGACTGGGATTAACAATAAGATTGAGTTTGAGTAAAAGCACATTAAAGTCACGAATAAGATTAATTGCAATGATATTACTGCTTTATTTATTTATGTGTTTTTAAATAAAATATAAAAGCTTATACCTTTTTCTTACACTTTTTAAACTGTAACATAATATTGGTTCTTGACGCATATCTTAATTGAAAACTTTTAATTTTAGCCAGATGCATTGAAAATTAAATATTTTTTTTAATAGAAAAAATTCAATACATTGTGGCAACATTTATTTTTGTGAGATTTTTGTAGTTTAAATTTGAAAATTTATCAAAATAATCAGCGTTGAAAATCAGAAAACACATGAAACAGGAAATTAAAAAAGAATGTAGACTGATAGGATAAATCAAAGCTTATATTTTTCTATTGAAATTATATTACTTCATTTACTTTCTTATTCTCTTTCTCATTTTCTCGCTCGCTGTCTCGCTATCTCCAATTGCTGTATTTTTTAACTAGTCTCATCGGATGATTTGGTTTTATTGAAAATGGAATCAACACCATATGAAATCAAAGTAATTAGCACTACAAATGGTAAGTAAAGCTCATTATTATTATGTCATTCTATTTGTGGGTGTGTGTGTGTGTGTGTGTTCGTGTGTGTGTATTTGAAATGAAAAGTTAAACAAATGGCAAAATTAATTAAAATTACAATTAAAATTGAAATTAAACGCAGCTCGTTGATTTCAAATGCGGTGTGTACTACTTTTAACAAATTTGTAATTTGTAACGCGCCATTATGAATAATACATAATAAAGAATTATGTAAATCTTTTTATGCATTTATATATGTATATGCAATTTATGTGCATATATCAAATGCATAAAGTGCATTATATAATTACAGTTATGCGCGATGGGCGCGCCATTAATTTCAATGGGCAAACGCATTTGCATAATGCAACAACCCTACACCCTCTCTCTCTCTCTCTCTATCGTCCTCTCTTTCTCACACTCACACTCACTCTCTCTTGCTCTATATCTCTATCTCTCTCTTTATCCATATGCCATTCACAACAGCTGGCTTTTATTTAAAAATTATAGTAAAGAGTTGAGGAGCGAAATGATATTAAATTGGATTGGATTGGAAAAGGGACTGAAAAGTGGAACTGAAAAGTTGCAGCTGCAAATGGCGCGTATCACGTTTATTGCATTTTTTTTAATTTTAATTATTTGTTGATATTTCCCTCTGTCTTCCTGTCTAATTGACGACCATTTTAATTAAGCGGTGGCATGAGAAGTTTAATCACTTGATAAAACAACTATTGCTCATACGTCATGTGAGTTAAACTGAAGACAACGGAAAAGTTATGTAGATTCCTTGATTTATTTCTATGTATTTATATTATATAAGTGAATAAAACTACACTCAAAAAAAAAAAATCAAGATTTTCGTCCATTTTCAAGTACAAACGATCTCAAAAGCTGTCTAAGTTCGGAATTTCTAAAGTTGAGAACAAAAATCTTGTTTTAAGTTCGGTTTTAGCAAGTACGAAAATCTTAAAATCCCCCCTTTTTCGGGGATACTTTAAATACGTTTTGGGATTAATTCAGGTCTGAAAATATTGAAAACATACTACAAAATCCAAAATTTACTTGTGTCTAGTACAAAACATTGTCATAATTAAATAATTTTAATCTTAAAACATACCCTAGTATGTGTACTAAAATTAAGCAAAATACCAAAATTAAATACCATTTAATAATGGTGTATTTTCTTAGTTAGCGACCTTTCGGAATAGGTGCTGATTTTACCAGCCATCCAAGCTGAACGTAAAATTTGCATCGCTAGAACCACTTGAACTTGAATGAAAGAGAAATATCCCAAAACTTATTTTTTTTTAATCTTGAAAAAAAAACTATTTTAAGTACAAAAAAATCTTAAGATAGTCTAGTAAAAATAACTAAATTGTTTCTGGAGGTAACTCTGCGAGACTTACGGATTATATTATATATTTGCCATGGTCTTAATGTTCTGATTTCAGAATATTTAATTTTAGATCGATTTTTACTTAATTCAAGATTTTTAGTACACAGCAATTTTAAAATTTTTAAGAATGAAACGGCATAAATTCAAGTACGGTCGTACTTAATTTTAGGATGGTATATTTTTCTGAGTGTATTAAATACTTTTCTCATTTCTTCAATACATTTTTATTACAATTTATTTTATTAAATATTCCCATGAAATAATGTGTTCTATGCGCAATTCTTGCTACCACATTTATATTTTTTTTAGTTGGTTTTTTGGGCCACGCAAAACCAGGCCAACAGTGTCGCGTTGGCAATTGGTGTCAATTGCATGAAGGCCAACACACACACACGCACACACACACATGCTCACACACTCACACACACGCATACATTTATTTCATTTTATTTTTGATATATTTACCTGCCGCATGCGTCAACGTGCCACATTGAAGTGTTGTTGGCTATGGGTCAAGTGTATGAGGGAAAGCCAAAAAAATAAATGTAGGCTAACATGGGTTAAGGAGCCTCATTAACCTATGGCTGCCACCACAATGTTGCGCCGCGTGGCAAAGTTGCACAAACAAGGCTCCTCACGCCGCACTCATTATGCAACTGTGGCAAGGTTGCGCGTTGCGTTGCACGTTGCACGTTGCCAGGTGCCACTTGATTGCCAAGCTGGAAGCTAATTAGATGCACCGCTTGCCGCATGGCGTTTCAAGTTGCCACCGGAAGCGTTTAATGGCAGCGCATAAAACGCTTAGAGCAAAACTTTGAGGCAACCTTTAAAGTTGCCACCGAGCTGCTTGCAACGTTGTTAAGTGGCTCAGTGCAGCGCAAAAACTCTACCAAATTGACACAAATTGGCATGAGGCAAGTACAAGTACATCATGGCAATCAGATTAGTAGCAGCAGCAACAAAAAAAAGGAAGAAAAAACAACAACTAAAGACAACAACTAGAATGAAAATCTTCTTTGTCAATGTGCTCATCATGTGCGACGTTGCCTCTCATCGTTTCCACTTGCAACTAACATCAGACATCTTGCCAAAACCTCCACTCCAATTCCTGCCACATCTCTCTCTCTCTCTCTCTCTCTCTCTCTCTCTCAGAGACAATGCTTTTACGTTTCAGCTCCAATCGGAGGCAGGACACGCAACGTTTTGCAGCTGCTTTCAATCATGACGCACGGATTAGGACTCAGGTTAAAGATTAACAGACGACAGAGGAAGCACAATAGACAGCTTGAATAATAGGGGGAGGATGGGGCATGCCACAAGATTATAACGGTTTCTTCTAGTTAGTCCCGTAGCTACTGTCACGCCCACCATTAGTTTGTGCCCAGAACCATAGAAAAAGCTAAACCGATTCAATGCATTGAAATGAAAGGAAATGGGAATGGAATATGAAACACTGACAAAAAGAGGCTAATCCAGAACCGTAAATATTATAAGTTTTATTTCAAAAATCGCGCATTAATGATTATATATTGATTTTCAAGATTTTCTTTACCGATAATCATTATTTTTGATAAAAAAAAAAATAAAACTAAAAAATAATGATTATAAATGATTTTTATTTTTTTCGCTCAAAATAAAACTCAACAATACTTTATGGCTTCTTTTGACATGTGATGTATCATATGAAAGGTATTAAATCATAGATCAAGAATATGTAATCATATCGGCGAAAAGTTTAACACAGAAGTCATTAAATATTGTTGAGTGTAGTTTTGAGCGATAACTATAAAAATCATTTATAATCATTATTTTTGAGTTTTATTTTTTTTTTGATCAAAAATAATAATTACTTTTATTTTTATGTTAACAAAAAAAAAAATCATTATTTAGCAGAAAAGGGTCCTAAATTACAATGAATTTAGTTCAAAGACAATTTCAATACAGAAAATTATTCGAATTGCGACATGTGAACATGGAACGCATTGGAATGAAATGGTAATAGTGCAAATTTAAACAATTGTAATGGTAAGAAATCAAAAAATATCAAAACTTAATGTATTCAAAAAACCTTTCAAAACTCCATCTGCTGTTGAATATATTAGAATGGAAGAATAATGTTGACCATTTTAATGAAATCGAAGTAAAATACTGTGAATTTTAATTGAGTGTTTTAAACATTTGTACTGGTTCTGAGATGGATTGAAATGTAACAAAATAGAATATTTTAAAGTAAATTTCAAAGGTTGCAAATGACGTTATTATATTTTAATAATTTATTAAGGAAAATGCAAGAGAACAATTGTTATTTGAAAGAAATAATCATGAGAGAGCGACTGAAAAATAAGCACAGGAGAAAGAGAAAGAGAGAAGAGATAGAAAATGTAAAAAAATGGAAATGGAAGAAAAAAATGTATGCAAATAAAATGAAAGAAATGAAAAATCTTAAGCTTGATAAATACAAACAGCGAGCCACTTAAGAGTGGTACAACTGAAACAATAGGAATGATACATAAATGAGTGAATGAATAAACAACTGCATAAATAAATGAATGACAGAAAGAGTCGACTGTCCACTATTAGCAGTTGATAGCGATCCCAAGGACTTGCGTCGTTCAAAGTGTTCAAAGGCAAAAGTCCCTTTTTTTTGGGCAGAAGGCGCAATCAGACGGCAAGAATAGCAATTAGTGCATACTTTTAGGCTTAGGAAGTGTCATGGAAAGCATAAGAAAAAGTAAAGAGAAGAGCGAACATAGAGAGAGGGAGAGAGGGAGATAAAAGGCAAGAAGACAGCACAAAAGGCAAATAAAAAGACGCGCGTGCAATAATCACAGCCAAGTGCTGCATATTTATAGGCGCAATCAAGTTAATTGCGCACAGAAAACAGAGAAAAACAGAGCAAGACAGAGAAACAGAAACAGAAACATACACAGATAACAGACAACAGACGACAGGCAGACGGACAGACGGACAAGAGAAAGGGAAACAAGCAAGACAGCTACTGTTAATGGACTGCGACTTGAATATAGGAAGCAGAGACGAAGCAGGAGGCAGCAATCGGAATGTGTGAGAGAAGGAGGAGAAGAAGGAGAAGGAGGGAGCTAGAAGATTCACTCTTCTTCAGGTGAAACAGACACAATTGTAGCAGCGTCTTAGGTATTTAATGTGCCTGTTTTTTTACTCTATTCTCTTTGTTATATTATTCTTTTTTTTGTGCTTGTTTTTGTATACTAATTAACTTAATTGTGGGCAGTTAGTTTGCTTTAGATTTTCGGTTTGCTTTGTGTTTGCTTAAGTGGCATCAACGCGTAATTGCCACTCAAAGTTCAATGCATGCAGCAAAGCGTTCTTAACTATGCAATAATAAATATTTGGTTCCGCCCTGTACCGTTTGTAAAACGTCCATTTGAACTTGTCCACTTCAGTTTGTACGGCAAGAATTATTATGTCCAAAGTTTTCAGCTCAAAAAAATAATATAACAAGTGGGCGGTTACAGTCGAGCACGCTCGACAGTAGTATACCCTGAGTCCAGGTACTCTACACTGAGGTTGATTTTTGTCCAATTGTTCCTATTCGCAGCTATACAATATATATACAACTGAATTAAACCAAATTTTATCAGGATGTACAAAACCAGGTTAAATGCATATTCTTTCAGTTTGAATATGATATCTTAGAAAACAAAAAACTTTTTCATACTAAGACTTGATATCCCACAAAAAAAACCCTTACACGAGGTAAAGGTCTAGTGACGATAGCAATTTCCAGCCCCAAAATTTCTGATATCCAATTTTGTGACGAACAAAATTGAGTTTAATATACAAATTTTAAATAAAAATATAAATTAATAAAAAAAAAAAATGACATTGTGCACTGTGGACCCATGGTTTCTTGGGCAATTATTCTTAGAATTCATCGCAGATTACGAATTTCATATACATATATATACGTTTCGCTGTCACGCCACCTTCAATAGGTTACCTATTAAGTGTCAAGATTATAATACCCAATGCAAGTTTAAATACAGACAATTTGTCGGGTAATTCATAAAAAGCATGGTGTACTTAAAGTCAGTGCTTGAGTGTATTTGATGGGCAACATAATGCAGCGCATTATAAAATTATGAAATTAGAAGGACATAATAGGGGAACAGGCAGCATTTGTTGTACGCCTGTAAATATGCTATAGTTTTGATGCTTTGTAGTTTTATCCATTGTGTGGCACAGTCAAATTGCATGCCACAGGCAAAACTTGTGTTGCCAACTGCGTGCCTCATCCCAATTGAGTCTCAGTTTCGCTCTGCGGTGAATTTCAATTATCCCTGATGGGTCGCTCCATCTATTGCCCTGGCTCTACACATTTCAAATTTCACATTTTCATTTCACATTTTCATTTTGGTGGTCGGTATTTTTTTTTTTTTTTTGTCTGTGTTGGACCTTACGCCTTGTATTTCATTTTCAGTTTTATGCATGAGACGCCGCCTAGTTTTTCATGCTCATTCTGCAAACTCGATTCTCATTCATTCATTTTTTTCATTTTTTTTTTTTTTTTTGGCTCGCCCTTCACTTTGTCTACATATTTATTTTGCCTTCTTCCGTGCCACTTCCACCCACTTTTGCCGTCCATTTGCGCTGTAAATTGTTTGCATACAATAGAGCAACGCCCAGTGCCAGTTTCAGCTCCTGTTCCTGTTCCTGTTCCCGCTTTAACATAGCTCCATTTTCAGTTCAACGTCTAAGTCATTTGTTGGCCAGCTCAGGTCTTAACTTTTGGCGCGGCTTATTTGTGCGGCAAGATTAAGTTTCAAATTGATGGGCATTCTGGATTCCCATAGCAGCTCCAGCTGGGCAGAGAGCATTACATAGTTTTCTTGGCATTTTTTTTGTTTTTCTTTTGGTTGCCATCGTTCTGGCGCCGGATTCTTGTTGTAAGCCCCATTGATGGCCAAACTTAAATTTGATCATGTTTTGCTGCTCAGTTTGCACCTTGCATAAGCTCGGCGAACCAAATACAGGGCAGTTGCAAAACCATTTCGAGGTAACGCACAAAACCCACAAAAAAAAAAAATTTTTCGTAATTGCAAAAAAAGATTTTTGAAACTTCTCAAATTTCCCAAGCATTTTCAACCTCAAACTTAACTTCAAACTCACTTGGAGAGAGAAGATGAGAAATTTCATTATTAGTTTACTTCTTGGATTAAGATACCTAATGTAACAACAGAGCTAATAGTACGTAAATCTAGAATGCAATGGAGTAAGACAAAGTTAAAAATTTTACAATATTTTGGAAAGAATGCATCTGGTGATTACCACAAATCGAAATAAAGTGAATTTGCAGACCATAAAAGGTTAGTAAGCCTTATCAGAATGCCAAATATGTTTGTGAAATGCATGAAAGTGGAACAAGCTATGAAATTAAATTAAATCTAAATTATGGAACGCTATGAAATGGAACTACGAAGCCGCAGAACGCCATTTTAATTGCTTAAACGATTTGGAATGTAACAGTAGAGTTCAAATGAAGAACGCAGTGAAATGTAAGTAAAATTACTAAGACTGAAAAAACAATTAAAATGTTATTGGTATGTTTTCTACTTTGTGCAGAGAAAAACTCCCGAATGCATTAACAATGGTATGCTGGAATGATACAATTTGTCATTAAATGTCAGGAAATAATGGAAATGACACAAAAAAATGTTGCTGCATTTGTTTGAGGGTAAATTTTGTTAATATTGCATCTGGTAATTATCACAAATCTAAATAAAGTGAATTTGCAGACTATAAAAATTTAGTAAGCCTTATCCGAATGCCAAATATGTTTGTAAAATGCATGAAAGTGGAACAAGCTATGAAATTAAATTCAGTCTAAATTGTGGAACGCTATGGAATGGAAGTATGACGCACAATTTAGTTGCTGAAACATTTTAGAATGGAACACTATATTTCAAATGAAGAACGCTGTAATATGAAACTAAAATTTTTCAAAATTGAATTACTTAGACTGAAAAAAAACAATTAAAATGTTGTTGGTATGTTTTCTACTTTGTTCAGGTAAAAACTTTTAATGGAATGTTGGAATGATACAATTTGCCATTAAATGTCAGAAAACAATGGAAATGACACAAAAAATGTTGCTGCATTTGTTGTGTGTGAATGGAGTTTTTGCTACTCCACTTGACAGTGGAACTGAGGCAAATAGTGATAGAGGTGAGTGAGAAAGGAAGATGGTGGAGTAGGTGGTTAGAAGACTTTAGCTGCTGTAGCTGCCACTTTTGCCAGGCACTTCCGGCAACCATTTCCGGCATCTTGGCAGCCGAAGGAAGGCAATTTATGCGTCGCTTGTGTTGAGTCTCGGACTATGCAACTAACTGAAATGCCACGCAGTTGCCACTCTGAATAGTCGTGTTAAATACCAAGGACACTACTGCCACAAACTGTGGCAACAGCGACGACTCACCTGCAAAGAAAGAGGCGGCAAGACGTACCCCAAAAACTTTCCCTCCCACTTCCACACTCTTTCGTTTTCTCTCTCTTTGTGTAAGCCGTGAAAAACTTTCGCATAAAATTTCCATATCAGCAATTTTATTTGCAACAATTTGGCAACACTTTTGTGCAAAGTACGCCTCCCACAAAGATACCCCGCCTCAAATATATATTCGTCTCCCTTTTTGCCAATGTGGCCTGGCGGTGACGTATCAATTTCCAGTTGATTGCATTAAAATAAGAGGAAAGAAAAGGGAACACAGTGAAGGAGGGAAGGGGAAGGTGGAAAGCAGAGAGCGCAGCAAAACTTTTTTGCGCAAATTAAGTTTTAGCACTCGTCCTTCTTTACCTGCCACGCCCACCAACCCATTTTGGCCAACGATTCGTCGCCGCAACAAATACAATTTTTGCGGCAAACAAAAATCGAAAATAAAGTTAAAAATTTTACGTTTCACCAATGCGAGCGTGTATGTGTGTGTGTGTGTGTGTGTGTGTGTGTGTGTGTGTGTGTGTGTGTGTGTGTGTGTGTGCATGAGTGTGCGACACTGACTGCTACAACTTTGTGCACCTCCTTTTCTTTATACCCAAAACTTTGGCGAGTGCAAAAGTTTACAATTTTTGTGTTGATCTCGCTCGCTTGCTCGCTTACGTCCAAGTTTAAAGGTTAATGATACCGCAAAGTAACACCAAATAAGTTAAGGACAGCGCAAAGAAAAGGAAGGAAAAGGAAAAACGCTTCTGATTGGATTTGCTACGTGCACGCAACCAGACGAAAGGCCAGACAGACGGGTCGAAAGGCCAGAAAAAACAGTTAGACATACAGTAAGTTCTTTACATATGTGACAGTGTGACCATGCACAGTGACGGAATTGTGGAACACAACAATTTGAAATGGGCACATTTCCCACAGACTTTACGGCATTAACTGTAAGCCAACTTTGCTTGCGGAGCAATGGAAATAGAAATGGAAACACAAACAATAGAAAGTATCCCCAAGTCCATGAATTCAAGATTTTGGTTCGAGCCTTGTTTCAGTTTTATACGAAACAATAATTTAATTATCACCAAATTTAATTATGAAGATCTTTGAAAATATTTAAGAGTTACTTTCGAATATCGGTCGATTTAATTAAAAATAACGATTTTATAATTTCCACTGTTTCAAAATCAACTGGATTCCCAAACATGTATACAAATATAAATATATATATTATATATTGAATGCAAAAATTGGAATTAAGTTCATTCAAAATTTTGAAGCATTTTGATAATTAAATTTTATTATCAATAACAATGGCATTCATACTTAATAGCAATTGGATAGTTCAGTTTTATACGAAACAATAATTTAATTTCCTCCAAATATAAATATGAAAATTTTTCGAAAAATTTAAGAGTTACTTTCGAATAACGGCTGGTTTAATTAAAAATAACGATTTTATAATTATTAATTTTATAATTTCCACTGTTTCAAAATCAACTAGAATCCCAAACATATATACAAATATATATTGAATGCAAAAATTGGCATTAAGTTCATTCAAAATTTTGAAGCATTGTGATAATTACATTTTATTATCAATAACAATGACATTCATACTTTTTAGCAATAGGATAGTTCGTTATCTAGTTAGTATTATGGCATAATTGCACACTGAAGCGAACATCGTAGGGATTAAAGTCCAAACTCATGTCCGAGACAGATCTCAGATCGTCCATGGAACCAATGGACTCCAGATGCGTTTTGGGTTGCTTTGTCAGCGGCACAATTGGTGTGACAACATCTGTTTCGGCTCTTACAATTGTTGGTGTATTCGGTTCCAGCTCCAGTTGCTTGGTTGGCCGTGGTCCAAAACAGAAGCCAACATCGTTCCACAGGCAGCAAAATTGCAAAAGTGTAAGCATGGCCTTAACGAGAGTAAATTGTAGCCTTCGTCTTATGAGTGCAACCAACTAACTGATGGATTGGACCTGGCCCTGACTTTGACTCTAACTTCAGCTCTAACTCATACTCTAACTCTAATTAAGGCGTCAGCTTCGGCTCTGGTCTCTAATCGAATCTTCGTTTGGACAGTTGACAGTTGGTTTTGGCCAAACATTCACATCAATTATGCGTCCACTCGAAACAAGTGTGATTCTAAGCTCGTACTATGTGGTGCTAGCATTTATGAATAAGTAGTGCCTGCACTCAGAAAAAAATATGGCATCCTAAAAATTGGGTATGACCGTACTTGAATTTATACCGTTTCGATTTTAAAATTTTAAGAATGCTGTGTACTAAAAATCTTAAATTAAATATAAATCGATCTTCATTTTAGAATTCTGACTTTACATTCCTTTGGCAGCTATTTGAAATAGTAGGCCGATTTTATTCAAACTAAGTCAGAATATATAAGACCATGGAAAATATATAATCCGTGAGTATCGTAAAGATACCTTCAAAAACAACTGAGTTATTTGTACTAAAGTAGTTTAAACTTTTTTTGTACATAAAATAGTTTTTTTTTTTCAAGATTGAAAGGAAGTTAAAAATAGGATCGCTTCGTTTAAAAAACAAGTACGTTGTGGGATATTTCGTTTTCATTGCCGCACCTTAGAATTCTCAACTGGTTCTATCGACGCAAATATGACGTTAATTTTGGATTGCTGGTAAAATCAGCACCTATTCCCAAGAAAATACACCATTATTTAATGGTATTTAATTTAAGTATTTTGCTTACTTTTTGTACACATACTGGTGTATGTTTTAAGACTAAAATTAATTAATTAATACATTGTTTTGTACTAGAAACAAGTACATTTTGCGTTTAGTTCAAAATTTTGGTGTACTTAAAGCAGTATGTTTTAAATTTTTTTAAACTTAAATAAAAGCCAAAACGTATTTTTCGTACATGCAAAAACCGAACTTCAAATAAGATTTTTGTTCTCAACTTTAGAAATTTCGAATTTAGATCATTTGTACTTGAAATGGCCTGTTTAAGTACTAAAGTCTTGATTTTTTCTGAGTGTGCATCACAAAAAAAACTATATAAAAATTCTTTTATGAGCTAATGAAGTATTTTTGAATTTGTTTAGTTAAAATTGTCAAATAATGGCGCAAAATAGTAGATTTGTATATTGTTTACTGGGTTCGGGTTTCTGGTATATGTTTTGAATCTTATTTAAAATAAAAGTATGTGTTGACTGTTATTTGCGGCCAATGGTGTTAACTTGATTTCATGTTGTTGCTTCTGTGATAAAGAAAATCAAAAGAAATAGAATTGTATACAAAGGAACTTAATTGCATGTGGATGGCTCATTAATTATTTTTATAATCATTAAATTTCATGTTGCACGTCGCTCTGCCCAGCGAGTAAGTAAACAGCTGTTAGCGTCTCCAGCTACTACCAACAACATTCCTCCTGCCACATTCAACATTCAACATTCAACATTCCACATTCCACATGCTTGTATTCATGCCACTCGCTGTGTCCTAAGTTAGAAGCAGAAGCAGAAGCAGAAAGTGACACAAGGTGGGGACACTCTGTTTGCTTAGTGAACATTTAATTGTTGTTTACATTTGTACTTTGGCTTGGTTTATTTTCAAGTGCTTTGTTGACGCTCTCTTCTTACTCTTCCCTCCCAGTATGATGGTTGGTTTTCTTTTTTTTTTAATAAGACTCCAACATATAAACAACAATAAACACACACCTAGAAATGTTGAGCGAAAATTTACATTTTAATTTCTTTTAATTAAAAAGGTAGCAAAAAAGCAGACAGAACAAGCGTGGGAGATACAACGAAAGTGAGAGAGATAAACAACAAAAAGAGAAAAATGCAATGCAAAATAATACATTGAAATGTTTCTCTTTTATTGGCATTAGCATTTGGCGTGCCAATGGGGCGGATAAGTAATGGAAATGAGGCCAAGACAGGACGACAGGACGACACAGCGACAACAGCTGTCAATACAACTTGAAAGGATTTCAGTCTTTAAATTCCTAAATGCCGCAACACAGCACCTGACACAGGGATGGGCAACATGATTGTCGAGCCTTGCCACGAGTCCCTTGATGCGAGTCAACTTCAATTTGAATTTCGAACTGAAATTGTCTTTGATGCTGCTGCTTTCAAGATTCATTTAATGTCTTGGAGTAAAGCTTCCTTTTACTCTTTGAAGCAAGCTGAAGATCTCTAAACAGGACAGATTAATCTAATCTATTCTAATCGAATACAAGTGGAAGTAAAAAGGATACAAATATGTACATTTTTTTTATAAGCGAGCTTTGGAATGCTCAAATTTATTTATTAGATAAATGATGAGTTAAAAATGGGTAAAAACTGTCGTATTGGTTTGATTTTATCCTGAAAATGTTCATTTAAATAACCAGTTTCGACATTGTGGTTACAAATGCATAAGTGCATTACAAGCACGTAAGAGTTAACGTTACGTAATACGAGTAATACGTAATACGAGTAATACGAGTATATGCATAGCTTTTTTTTTATTGCATTACAACATGCTGCAGCAATTTATCAACCGACAACACACATAGAGATACGTATACACTAAAAAAATACCAACTTCTATAATCAAGAACATTTAACTTAAATATTTTGTTCTTAAAATAAGAATTTTTAAAACCAAGATTATTAATCTAAAAAATCGTAAAGTCTCTATATAAGAATAAAAATCTTAAATTGTTAGGAAAGTATAAATAGGTACTATTTCGTACCAAATAAATGGTGGCACCATGGCGTTCTGGATAGAGAGGCCGCTTCAATTGTGAAGCAGTAGGCGGCGAATCCCACTTGTAACAAATTAAAATAACATTTATAAAATTACTAAAACAGAATAAAATATAAATAAATTTAAGTTTAAAAAATAAAAAATACTATAAACATCAAAACTAATTATTATTTTTTTTTATTTTTTTATTTAAATTTTAAGAACATTTATTCTTAAAATAAGAACTTGGTCTTATTTAAAATGTTCTTAAAATCAAGATGAGTTCTTTTAATCTAAGAAATTTTTGTTCTCGGCGTATTTTTTAGACCAAAAATCTAAATTCTGAGACCAAAATATTGATTTTAGAACATTTTTTTTTTATCAGTGTATGTGTAATCATATTCATCAGTTTAGCAAGCTTGTTTGGCTCTTTGACGTTTAGGCCTGGTCCACCTTTTTTATTTTGGTTGTTTTTTTTTTTTTTGGTAGACGGGATGTAATGTGATATTTGAGAGCAGCAAGCATTGCACTAAGCAAGAATATGAGACTATGAGGTTACAGCTTTAAGCACAGAAATGGACCAAAGTCCAACAACGATCCAAGAGACCAGAAAGCAAGAACATCAACCACAACAACAACAATAATAACCGCAAACAGACAGGTTCATTAAGGGGGTGTATATACATGTACATATACATACATATGCGTTTGTATATGGGTGGGTAAACTTTTCAATTTCTTTTGCAATTTTCCATTTCACTTTGTATGGCTGCGACTCTGGATGTGACTCTGGTTCTGGTCCTGGTCCTGGTTCTATGGCAATGTCCGTGGCAAATACACAAAATGGGGTATATTTATCTTACATTTTTCAACTGACCCACACAGCGAACTCAGCTGCCGATCCACCACTAACATATACCAACCTCTTTTTACCCCACTTGACTACATTTTGCGCAAATTGAAGTATTTACCTTTTTGGCCAAGGTAAATGCAGCAAACTGCGTGCCACACATATATTATGCATTGCAAACTATAAATATATATATCAAAATATATATAAGTCTTGCTGTCTTCTCCTTATATATATATTACTTTAATTTGGTTATGCATTGAAATGATTAAATGCATGAGTATGATTAAATGGCTGTTTAAATATCTATTTATTTGCTGAGAGACAAGTATTTTTACTATCATATTCTGCACAGCTTTGAAATTGATATTCGAATAAGTGTCATATTCAGTTAAGTCTATCAGACTTAAGGAAATTTTCTGCAATAAATTAGTTATATATATTTTAATTTATGGAAATAATAAAAATGTATATAAAAAAAATTTACATATATAATCCATTTTTAGAATGACGAGTGTATACTTATACATGGTTGGTCTTTAAGAAATTCAAAACAAATAAGAATAATTATAATCTTGGCTCCTTAATTAATTTAATATTTATAGAATTGTGTCGCCTTATTCTTTGCAAATATCACAACAATTTGAATTTTGTTTTGGGTAATTTAAAAGAAATCATTTAAAAAGAGTGTTTTTCGCATAACAATCCATATTAATTTAATTTATAGTATAAAATTTGTGAAGAAAATTATCAAGTCTTTAAATGTATTTAAAAGTCGCAAACTATCTAACTGAATTTCACTTTATATATGTGTATGTGTATTTTTTTTTACCGTTTTCCGAGCTGGAGTCGTCGGTCTTCTATTTCAGGTTCATTTGCTTTATGTAAATTTGAGTAAAAAGAGAGAGAATAATATAATAATATGCAAGCTCTCAGTGTTATTTCCCAGTGTTTTTAGTGACTTGCAGGTTGCAAGTTGCAAGTTGCGAGTTGCAAGTTGTGAGTTGGTGGCTGCCTCTTTTTGTGTTGTTTGCTCCGTTAGGTATGGGTGGTACACCTGTCAGGCAGTTGCCAGTTTGGGTCTCAGCCATTTGTCTCGTGCAACGTGCAACGTACAACGTACAGCACGTGCTACACGCTCGCCCGCGTTGCACAAACAAAACGTTGCGTAAGCGTTTGCCAAAGTTAAACCAAACCGATGCGACCTGAACGAACGCAGTGGCTCAGTGGTAACGGTGGTACCACCACCACTTACTTAGATCCAGCCCACCACTAACTGACTATCGTTTACTGTCTCCCTTTAAGTCTGTGCATTCTTCTTCTTTTTATACACTTAGAGACAGTATTATAATTTTTACACAATGTACACTCAAGGAAAAAATAATAGAAACGCAAATTACTCAGTTACCTGACCTTAATCCTATTGTAGACTTGTGGGGGATATTTAAAAAGACGCTGAGGGGACTGTAACCCAAAAATAAAGTTGATTTGTGAAAGAAAGTCCAGGAGGAGTGGTACTCAATTAATTCTTCAATTTGCTCAAATCTGGTGAAGTCTATGTCTTGTAGATTTGCTGCAGTTTTAAAAAACTGTGGTCACACTACCAAATATTAATGCTATAATCATTTTATCGTGAATTTTTCAAAACCTGTCAAATTTCATAAGATTAGTCATTTCGTTTCCATTATTATTATTAAATTTAAAATACATATTTTTTTAACTGAATAAAAAAAAGCCTATTTTATTTTTAATTATGAAAGATAGTTGTATTTATGTTAAGGAAAAATTAAAAAATTCAACTCATTATGACGTTCTGTATAAAAAATGTGAAGTTTAAGAAAGAGAGGAAATGCGTTTCGATTATTTTTTCCATGACTGTATATATCGCATTAAACGTGGTGTGGTAGACCCAGTAAAAGATAAATGAGCGATATAATCATATTCTTTTCGTGTATAACTATGTAATATATAATATTTCAATCTTTAAAAACCCTATCAAAACTAATCTCACAGAATGCATAATTTGGTAGTGTCTTATACATGCTGACGAATTTTGGCTAAAAGTTTGACTACTATATCTACTATATCATATAGCTGTTATAGGTGTGATCTGTCAAAAACTAAGATTTAGTATGGTTACTTTGAGATGTCTCAACCAATCTATGTTTGGTATTTCTTTTAACATACAAAAATTAAATTTGGTTCAAACTGAAATACTATACCGCAAAGCATACGATTTTTTTTATTGATTAATTAAGATTTAATATACGTAAATAAAAAAAAATTAAATTACATTAATTTGCTTGGGTTTAAACATTAATTAACAAATCTGCGTTTAAATTTAAATTAAATCTTCTTTCTTAGAGTAGTAGGTCAAATAGGCTGGGAGCCACTGTAGCTGTCACAGTAAATTTCACTCAATAATTGTATACACTGTAAGTGTATAAAATATTCGGCGTGCGGAAGATAACCTATTTTGATTGTATATATTTTTTTTGTCTTTTGCTCGGAGAACTTCCGCAACTAGAAATTGCATAGCTATGGTAAATTGTCGAGTTTGGGTTTGCGGAAGCTTCCGGCTTTTACTTCAAATTCCAGCTTTGGTATTGGCATTGGGATCGACATCCATTTGTTTCTTAAATTGCGGCGTTGTACGTTTCATTTTCAATTTTCGTGCCATTTGCTTTCTCGAATTGTTATTGTTTTTGTTGCTGTTGCAATTGTTGTTTGTTGCCTTTTAAGCGACTGATTCCTAAGGACCTGCTAAAGCAATGACAGGAGCATATCTATGTCAAAGCTAAGGAGCGGTTTAACCAGTTGAGACACCCACCCAATACCCTTAACTCAATTTCAATTCATTTTTATTTCAAAAAAATTGATTGATTTTAAATTGAAGACTACGTTATTTAAAGTTGTGCTAAGCTAAGCTAAAATTTCCAACTGATTAAAGCAAATAATTGAAATAAATATAAAAACAAATATATTTTTTATTTATTTAACTATACTTTAATGAAATTATAACTTACAGAAGTGAAACTGATGTCATTATATTAAGTTTTTATTTTCCTAATATTAGTTATATACAGAGGTGTTCTACAAATCACTAACGGCGCCAAAGAAACTTAAAAGTTCCTGAAAACAAGCAAGCATTACAAAATTATTATTCAATTAATCTTAAATAATTTTATAATTGAATAAAAATGCATAAAAAACATTTTTTATAATTTTGTAAATTATATAAAATTTTTCTCAACCTAAAAATGTAGTTGAAACTCGAAGAAAGCCGATTTTTTATGACTTCGAAAATATGTTCGAAAAACTAAATCTCTGACATTTGAGGAACAAATGTCTTCAAAAACTCTAGAAATTTCTGGACCACAGCTGATTAAGTTTTTATTATTCCAATATTAGTTTATTTGAAAATTAGTTTATTTTATAACTTTTGATTTAATTTCAATTGCTGTGGCGTCACTAGGAGTGGTTCAAGCCATTGATTTAAGTTTAGGCCAAATACAGAAAATCAAAAAAAAAGTAAAGTAAATAATTTAAAGTTAAGAGTTTTTATTAAGTAATTTTCGTTAGTGGCAATGAAAGCGAGAAAGCCCAAAGAGATAAAAATGGGACGAAAAACACGCTGAAAATATAATCATAATAAAACAGAAATTAAATAAAACGAAATGCGATGAAAAACATTTGCACTTGTTCAAAAAGTAAGCAACAACAACAACAACAATAAGAAGAACAACAGTAACAGTTTACAGTGAGTGAGTCCATTAGCTACGCACGGTCCAGAGGATGAGGATGAGGAGAAGAGGGAGGGATCAGGGAAGAGGGAGAGTGGAGTAGGATAAAGGCAGGAGAGGAAGGCAGAGGGAGAGTGGAGTAGAATGAAGGTAGGGGGCATAGGCGTTGAAGGGAGTGGCATATCAGCATTAAATATTTACTTCGCGCACTCATTTCTTTTACTTAGGCTATACCTAACAAAAAAAAACCTGATTCAAAGAGGTGGAGGTGTGAGTGGGAGAGAGTATGGGGGGTATGGGGTAGGGTGTCCTTTGGGCGCAAGCCAGATAAACATAACCGTTTCGTTTTATGAGCAACAATCATTGCTTTTGATTGCCGCACTGATGGCCAAGAGTTTGGAACTGCGAACTGCGAACTCAAACTGGCAACTGGAAATGAACGAAGAGGTTCTTCAGGTATCCTTCGGTATCCTTGGCAAAGGTGTAAAATGCCGCATTGCTTAAATTTTTTATGGCTCCTACTGCTGTTGCTTCTACCTCTTGCTACCTACCTATATGTGTGGGCGTGTTTGTTGTTATTGTGTCGTTCTCATGATTGAAACTCATTTTGCTGTGCAGCTTTTGGCTGGCTCTTGGCTAGTTGCCAAGCAGCAGATGCGGTCTGTTGCCTGCCACATGGCTGCCTGTCAAATTGATTGTGGCAGCAACTCATTGGGGCAATTGTTGTTCCCGAAAGCACAGCAGAAACCCTTTTGGCTCTGATAGGCCCATTAGTTTTGCTTCAATAACCGCCTCAAAGTAGGCAGCACTTCTTGAAAGCACATTGCGAGCAAGCTGCATATCAATTGTCTATGCTAGTCTATATCAGTTTTGACTGTCTGTCCGTCTGGTCTGTTGGTCTGTCTATTAATCTATAGTTGCATAGTTGTCTGCTCAATTTTATCATAAGTTGTTACGTAACATAAGCTTTCAATTAACTTAATCGGTAAATAATCAAAAATATTTCTATGACTACGTAAAGCTTAATGCGGAAGATTATCCGAAGGTAATTTACGAATTTATAAAAAAAGTTGGTTTGCATCTAATAAGTATTAATGCTTTGAACCGGGTTATAAGACGAACCCTATAAAAAACCTTTAAGTAATATTCACAAAAAATCACATAAAAAAATTTTGTAAGCGCCAGTCTTTAAGACGCCAACAAATAAAATCTCATAATCACATCGTAATAATAAATTTGAATTTTTTAAATTTCACTTTTTAATTAATAACCATTTTATCGGCTTAAGATCAATGGAATGATATATAAGTAAATTAAATATTAAACGCATTTTACCTAAAATTTTAAAAGTGATATGATTAGAAATGTTTTTATACGGACAGTCCGTACAAACGTAGACATTTTTAATAGCCTATTTCCACGACCACTCACATTTGGCTCATTTGGTCACATTTGAATGTGGCTCATTTTTGGCTTTCCAAGACTAAATGTGCAATTGTCAAAGCATTTGTCATTCGCCTGAAATAAATCAGCTCTTTGATTTCTGTGCAAAAATTATAAAAAGTTGAAATAATGAAAATTTTCATTTTTATTTTGCAACTATAATTCGTGCAAATTTTTTTTATTGAACAAAACAGCTGGTTAAAGTGATAATTGCTTTTTTCCACGAAATTATCGATAAACATCACTTGTTCGAAATACTGAAATTCGCCGGGGCGAATGGCAAAAAATCTGCACATTCATTATGAATGATCCAAAATGATCATTCGGATTTTGTACGGAAATGAAGTCCACATTCGGGACAAATGATGAAAGTGGCGTCGAATGAGTCAAATGTGCTGTCGTGGAAATAGGCTTTAAGTTCATTTAAATTTGATTGAGAGCCGATTTAAAATAGTTTTAAGGAGAATACATTTTAAAAAGACGACAGTTTTGATTTAAATTTGCATAGCCGTAAATAGTTTCATGGACGCTAATTGGTTGCAAGTTGAACGACAACAGCTGACACGCTGCCCAAGGTGGCGCCCAGATTGATGAGCATAAAAATAACAGCAATCGAGTGACAAGACACCAACCGTGCATCTCCTGCTTCGTCATCACCATGCCTGGGCAAGTTGTAGCAACTTTAATGAAATTTCCTGCATATTAAGCGAAAACTTCCGCCCGAAAGCGAAAAAAATGAGCAAATACAAATACAAAAGCAAAAGCAAAAGTCAAAGACAAGGTTTCAAGACACAAATCCAACTGCAAGTCCAAGTCCAAGACGAAGCCACGTCCAGGAGCAGGACCAACTGGTTCACGAGAACTGTAATCGAGCGTCTTGCTGTGAGTTTGCTGCGTTGGCTTCCCTTTTAATTTCCGTTTTTATGTGTTCGCCCGCTGGCTTTGGCTCCATCAGGGAGAGGAGAATTAAAGGAGGAACGTTACGTTTGTTTTTGTATGCGCTGTGCGTTTTTACACCTGAAGGTGCACTGATAAAAAAAATGTTTTAAAATCAAGATTTTGGTCTAAGAAATTCTAAAATTAATAGAGCACATCTTTATTTTAAGCACATTTTAAATAAATACTTATTTTAAGAATAAATGTTCTTAAAATTAAAATCAAAAAATAAAATAACTAAAAATAATTTTTGTATTTTAAAATTTTGATTTTTTTTGCATTTTATTCTGTTTTAGTAAATTTATAAATATTATTTAAATTTGTTACGAGTGGAATTCGAGCCGCCGCCTACTGCATCTTTACTGAAGCGCGCCACGGTGCGACCATTTGTTTGATACGACATAGTACCTATTTATACTTTCCTAACAATTTTAAATTTTTATTCTTATATTAAGAGTTTCCGTTATTTTAGGATAATAATCTGAGCTTCAGTAATTTGGTCTTAAAATAATCTTGATTTAAAAACAAAATATTTAAGACGAATGTTCTTGATTTTATAAGTTGGTCTTTTTTCTCAGTGTAGAAGCGAGGAGTTGGTCGCATGACAAAGCGCTGATGTTGGAAATTAGAAGCCGCCAGTTCGCGTGCTGATGATAAGCATAAAATTATCGACACAAAAGCAAAATTTTCGTAATAAAAATTTTAATTAAGTGTCCTTCTTTTTCTCTCATTCTCATTTTCATTTCCATTCTCTGACTCTCTCTGTCTCTGGCACTTTTGGGTGTCATCATTTTCGTTTCACGGCGTGGACAGCGCCCGGAGGCGACTGCGTCTCATCGCACAGACAGACAGATAGATACTCTATGGGAGGGATGGGATGGGGAAAAAAGAGAGGGGTTATATCTGACTATCATAGCGCGTAAATTTATGCAAATCGGTTTTTCTCCCTCAAGTTACGTCTGTCTATCTCGCTCTCTCTCTCCCTCCCTCGATGGCATTGAATTAAAAGTAAAGTCCTCCAAATGCAAACACATAAAAGCGACACCGATTAACGATTTTAATGAGTACTAACTCGCCTACGCAATTATGAGATAGCACAGCAAAAGGAAGCAGAGAGACTGAGAGAGGAAAATGAAGCACAGTTTGGCGCGTGATTGCCAGCGGTGACTATGGAATTAAATGAAATGCAATATATGCATAGAAAGAGAACACAATAGAGAAAAAGAGAGAGAGAGAGAGAGAGATAGGGAAAAATTGGGAGAATTGCATTTGATTAATTACTAAGACGTAAGCAAAATCATTGAGAATGTTGATAGAAGATAAATCTTAATATATAGAACTCATGTCCAGACTCACTGACTGATCAGTGCACAGCCTAAACTATAAGTCATAGCAGGCTGAAATTTTTACACAATGTAGCTGAGACGATTTTATTGTGCACTAAGACGGCGTTTTTCGAAGTTTGAATTGCAAGGAATGTCAAATTCGGAGTTAAATTGTATATAGTAAAAATTGTAATTATTTTTTTTTTTTTAAATTGTATACATAAATTGAATATTGTATATCTATATAGTATAGAATCGTTTTCTTTTTCCTTCACTTCAATATTTCGCTGAGCACTTTAAGATATTGTGAGGCCTTTTGTTCTCTAGGTAAAGTCGCCGATCTGTTACATAAAGAGAACCTCAGTTTCCCAAATAATTGTGTTCGGTTCCCAGTTATTTTAAAATGTGTTTTTAAGATCCACAGTAATGAAATGCAATTCACAATAAGTGATATAAAAATAAGTTTTATAAGCTAAGTAGAAAATAATAAAATGATTTTACATATGACAAAACATTTTTTTAAGCTTATAGCTCTTGACAAGCTCTATAATAGGTGTTTAGGTTAACTTTGGGTAATTGTTCGCTTTCAAGATAATTACAAAAAACGAAGGAATTCGCATGCTACAAAATAGAGATCGTTATCTCGGTAAACAATTCATACTTTGATTTCAGCAAAACATTAAGGAATATTTTATTGCCATTAATTTTAAAACGTTATGCATTTCAAAAACTATTTTTTTTCAATCGTGCTTTTTATTTTTTTTTTGTTTACTTCTTGTGAAATATATTTGAACTTTTTTAACATAGGCATTAAGAAGCTTTATTATCCTAACTGAAGTGTTTCCTTTGCATTTTGACAAATTTTTTTTGAGCCTAGGAGATGAAGAAGAAAAAAATGTAAATATGTGAGTTTTTGATTAATTTTAAATTTTTTGACTGCGGCTGACAGTTCTGTGGAATTGCCGCTTTTTATATTGGTTTATGTACAGTATGTATTTTATTTTGGCAAATAATATGAAAAAGTGTTTCTTTTTATCAAATGTTAATGTAATGTTATCAATTTATGTGCTTAGATTTGTGAAGCGTGTTGCAGCTTAAATTCTTGAAATCTCAACTCGTCTGGACAACTGTCAGATGCTTCAGCTGCAAATCTACAGCACATTGCCACTTGGACATGGTTGAATGAGAGAAAACAGTGGGGGATAGAGGTAGAGTTGCAGTTAATTTATACAGAGAGACAGGTGGACTCGCTGTTCTTGCCTCGACATTCTGTGCCAGCAACGAAAGCAAAGTAGCAGCTGGAAAATTTATGCGCGGCCGTTTCAAGTCAATAAGCGCATTTGTCTTGCCAACGGGGGAATTCAACAAAATTTATTTAATTCACTTACACACACGTTACCAGTTACCAGTCCGGCAATGAAAGAGACAGAGTCTGTTTTCTGTCTGGTTGCAAGAAGCAGGCAGAATGCAGCACATGCCCCAAAAGGTAGGTAGATGACTGAATGGACAGAGGAGACGGATAGACGAATAGACGGATAGATGGAGGATAGAGGAGGCAGACAGGAACTTTGAAAATCAGTTGAAAGTGTTTGTCAGTTGTCTTAACATTGTTTTTTTTTTCTGCTTCTCAAGTTTCTCCTTCTCTCGAAGTATTCTACGCTTTCCGCCTTAAATCTAGAGTACGTTTCAATGCCATTTCCGTTTCCGTTCGCTTGCATTTTACAAAGCTACACTCATCAAAATCTTAACGTAAAATCGCCCGAAAACAGTCGATTTTCACATTAAAATATAAAAAATCGCCCTTGAAAAGTCGCCAAAGGCGACTGAGCGTCAGTTTTTTAAATATCTAGAAATAATTTTCTGAAATTAAAAGATAATGCTCAAAGACTATAAAAGTTTTTCCAAATTTAAGGCAATTTTCTTAATAGAAAACTTTTGATTTTCAGAAAAATTAACCCTAAAATATTTATTTTAGAACTATTAAAATTAGAAAATTTTTTTCATTTGTAGGACGGTTCTAATCTTATGGCGATTTTCTTGAATATAGAAAATCAATTTTCTGAGTGTACGGCATGTGGCCGATGGAAACTGTTGCAGTATCAGCTAGACACCACACTACAGTCACTTTCCATGCCACAAGTTGAAGTTGAATCGTCTTGGGGCGTTATTTAAAATTCAATCAAATGGCATTTTGCAACACTTCTAGCCACTGAGTGGGAGTGAGTGGCAAGCGTGGAAAGAGTGGAGGAAAGAGTGAAGCACAGGGAAATTCTGGTAACAAAGGAAAATTTGATTTTTAGCTTCTTTATCCCCCTCTCCCTCTCCTTCACTCTATTGTGCAAGGGCATAAAAAGCAACGATTATTAAAGGACCTGTCCAAGGATCAAGAGAGCAGCCCCTTCGTTTTGGCGTTTATGATGATTATGATGATGATTATTACAAACTATGCATACACTCCACAAGAGTGCATTACATTTATTGTTATGTTTATGCACTGGCTAACAACAAAAAAAAAAAAAAAAACACCCACAACAGCAGCAGACAGTAAAAAATACTTACAGAATATTTGAATTTACGCAGTTTGGATATTGTTTCAAAGTCAATTGCAAATGATGTACATACATATATAGAAAATAGATTCAAATGCATTTTCCTGTGCAGGTTTTTTTTTAAGAGTGTAAGCATATTCTGTAGATTTCGATTACTTCTTAATTGATATTCCTAAAAGGCACTTAAAAAAACCCTTTTCTTTTTCTTTAAGCAACTTTTAATGATTATCTTTGGGCACGCTGATTAATAAAAATCATTTTACATTTAACTGAAATCATATAAAATGAATTTTACTGAGAGATCACAATTAAAATATATTTAATATTTTTAAAATGCGCTCTTTTTATTTTAAAAATTTTAATCAGCTCGGATTAACACTTCATCAAATGCTTTTCAGGGCATTTGTGTTATGAACTAGGTGTTGAGCGATAACACAAAAGAGTCTGAGCAGTAACCACTTAGTTTATCATTTCTGAACGTTCTCAATAAAAAAATACTTGAATTGTAAGTGGATTTTTCTTAAATAAAAATGCCTTATATGTTCAATAAAGTTTTTTTCTTTTGCTGATCATTTTAGGCAATTATAAATAATTTAATATGTATTAAAGTAGATATAATTGCTATATGGGCCAAAGTTCTTACGATATTTTTAGCATTAGGGCATAATAATAAAGTCTTAAGTCAAAGATTCTAGTAGCAAGTGTTCGTGTAACAATTATAAAGTTTAGCATTGTTAATGAAGAAGGTTTAAAAATCAAATATACAGTCCTGTAACTTCGGTTGAGAATGATACCATAAGCTTAACATTTCTGTAGGGTATTCCACAGGCAAATGTATAAAACACTTCCATCATACTGCTAACAAAACTCTGTCCAGAAGGATGGACCTGCAACTATTTTAGCCCAGGCATGACCACGACTTGCGTATACAATGTATATATATTTTATACACTGAAAAAAAAGACCAAGATCTACAATCAAGAACATTCATCTTAAATATTTTGTTCTTAAAATAAGATTATTTTAAGACCAAATTACTAAAACTAAGATTATTAATCTAAAAAATCTTAAAATCTAAATATAAGAATAAAAATCTTAAATTGTTAGGAAAGTATAAATAGGTACTATTTCCTATCAAACAAATGGTGGCACCGTGGCGCTCTGGTTAGAGAGGCCGCTTCAGTTGTGAAGCAGTAGACGGCGCACAGTGGGACAGAAAGGGGTGGGGGCTGTATTTAAATCATTTTTTCGATGAAAGCGATTTCAAAAAAAATTAATGCAACCGACAGATAAATCTCCAAAGATTACAAAAAAAAATTGATTTTGAAATCGGGCAAAAATTGTGGGCGTGACAGCCTCTCAAAGTTGACCCTTATTTCAGTGCGCGCACAAATGTGCATTTTTTCCAAAAAATGCAAACTTTAAAACGGTTTTTTTGTCAAGTTATACGACCGATCTTTATGTTTTTGATTTCATATGAAAGGCATGTTAATTTCTAATCAAATGCCGTGGAATTTTGTTTCAAAACTTGTTTACTTTTTATCCCAGAGATGTTTGAAAAAAGCACTAAAATTAGGCTATTTTTGAACTTTGATGGAAGATAACAAAAATTGGACACTTTTGGACACCATCCCACTACTTCAGAAGGCTTCGGGAAACATTTCTCTAACTATATTATCCAGTTTTGTTTGCCTTTATTTGCCTTTTTTTTTTTAAAAGTGCAAAAACTGACGCAACCTCGCATAAAAATTGTGATGGAAGAAGAGTGCAGTGCAATTTCATACGTTTTTGCTATGCCAGCCATCATAAACGATTTATGAAAAAAAAGAGAATTTTTTTTTTTTTAAATAAGCGCAATAAAACATTTTAATATGTTAAACAATGATGTTTAAAGGATAAAAAAGATTGAAATTTATATTTGGAACAAAATATAAATGCTTTTTTTTTTAATTTTACATGTAAAATATGCACAGAAAATATTTTTCAACTTTGACCGAAGGCCCAGAATTAACCAGAGGGCCTATCAAGCCGTACAAACCCTCATTTAAAAGCTTAAGAAGTTTTCTATCAAATGCTTTTTAAATTTTTGAAATATCTTTATTTGTTCAAAAGATATGTTTTTAATACAGCAAAATAAGAGAATGTCCCACTGTGCGGCGGTTCAAACCCCATTCGCAACAAAAAATAATTACTAAAACAAAATCTAATGTAAATAAATCAAAAATTAAAAATAAAAAAAAATATAAATATATAAAATAATTTTCGTTTATTTTATTTTTTAGTTTTAATTTTAAGAACATTTATTCTTAAAATAAGAACTTGTTCTCTTAATTTAAGAATTTTATGTTCTCGACAAATTTTTTAGACCAAAAATCTAAGTTCTGGGACCAAAATCTTTATTTTAGAATTTTTTTTTATTAGTGTACATATTTTTTGTTTTTTGAATTTCAGCTGCTCTGCAATAGAGGGGAGGAAGGGCAGGCGTAGCATCAAGAGAGCAACAACAACAACAACAAAAATAACATTAGCGAAGCTCGCTCAACTGTTTTTGTTATCTTACGCTTCGATTATTTTGCTTTAGTCGTTGTAGAAAATTAGCTAAATTGCTTATGGCAACGCACGTAGCGAATGCGAGCAAATGCCAAGGCCCCCTAAACACAGACCCCTCCCCCTACCCCACCGCCTGCCCTGGTAGTACCAAGTACCTCGTCTCCATCCCTCAGCAAAAAGACTGGCATATTGTTTCGCTGGGTTTTGGATACTGCAAAACGGTTCTGAGGTTTCGTTTCTGTTGCTGTTTCTGTTTCTATTTCGGTTTTTGCTGCTGTTTTGTAATTGTTAATCACAGAAATGCTAAGTATGTGTGTGTGTGTGTGTGTGTGTGTGTATTAGTGGGAAACAGAACAGTGCTTGGGGTTTGTTGCTGTTGTTGTCAGCACACAACAAAATTTACATAGCGCATTTTGCTTTCTCTTTCTCCCCCTGCACGTTCCTTAATTCTCTCTTTCGCATTTCGAAATTTTTGCGCTATTTTGTGTGCTATTGTTTCGACTTTTTTGCGGTCCATTGACTGTGCAAAGAGGAGGGAGGAGAGAGAGAGAGAGAGAATCGTGCGTAGTGCATGCTATTTGCAAATCTGTTCCGCCCCAGGCCAAACTGCCAGAGAGTGCGATAGAGAAAGAAGACGAAATCTCTCATTCTCCAGGCGCTGTACGTGCAGGTAACGCATAATTAGGAAAATTTTCAGACAACGTTTCATTGTTGGCGGAATTAGAAAAGCCACTAAAAACAACAATAGCAACAACAACTAAAGCAAAAGCAAAAGAAGGAAATTATATTTAGTTTTGTTGTTATTTTTTTTCTATTTTAGCTGACTTTTGGTGGTCTACTACTAATTTGGCTAATGATCTCAAGTTGTACTTGGAGCAAATCAAAAGAATGCTCTTATTAATTTTGGTCTAAATAAAAGAAAAGTCCAAAAATGAGTGTTAAGTTAAAGCAAGATTTTTGGGCTATTTTTATTGGGATTTTCAATTCTAAAGTCAAGTCAAAATTAATTAAATTTTTCCCTTTCAATCTTTGAATTATAATTTTAAATTAAAAACCAGTTCCATAAATTAAAGCCATCATTAAATGAATTTTTTTTAACCTACTGTAAAATAACTAAATTTGAATGTAGGCAAAAATATTAAAATATTAATATATATATATATATATATATATAGAGCACAACGTATTATTTATTCGCTCTCATTCGTTATGAGAATGAAGAGCAAATAAAATGAAATTCTTAAGTAAATCAAACCCTTTTTCAATTCTTAATTTTTAATTTAATTTTTTCCTCTTAATCTTTAAATTGGATTTTCCGCCAGTTCCATAAATTAAAGCCATCATCAAATGAATTTTTTTTTAATATACTGTAAAATTACTACATTTGAATGTAGGCAGAAATATTAAAATATTAATATATATGTATAGAGCACAACGTATTATTCATTCGCTCTCTTTCGTTATGAGAATGAGGAGCAAATAAAATGTAAATCTTAAGTAAATCAAACCCTTTGCACAAGTTTTTTTTCAACGCCCATTTATTGAATTTTTCACATCTGGCAGGCAATCCAACAATTCCAATTCCAATTTTTGGCACAAATTGGTTATTTGATGCCAAAACATCGAAGAAGAAAACTCACCTGTAAGAGAAGAAAAAGAATAAAATTGCATAAGTAAAAGAAGCAGCAGCAAAAGAAATGAATGTTATATAAGAAACGGTTAACAGGTCGTATGAGTGATTTTATTGTTCGGCCATCAAATGAAACTTTTTTATGCGTGCTCTGCCTAAAAGTATGCAATACATTTATTTTGCGCACACATACAAACAATTCCATTTCTAATTTACGAGAGTCAACGTTGCGTCGCTTTATTGTGATGTTTTTGTTTTCTTTTTTGTTTCTTTTAGCTTTTCCATCTGCGTTTATTGTCTTTGGTTTTCTTCTTGTTGTTTTCTTTTGACTGTTGAGCTTGCTTCGATTTTGTTTTCGCTACTAAAATTATGCCATAAAAAGATTTCAGCGCCCGCTGCGTTTTCTAATTAAATCAACATAAAAGCTAAAACAACAACAACAACGACAACAGCAAACTCCAATTTCACATGTGTTTTCTGAGCTCTTTTAATGTGTTTCTGCAGCGGCAGCAAAAAGGTGTGGGGCAGGTGGCAAGTGGGGCAGGTGGCATTGAGATAGAAGGGAAAAACAGTTGCCGTTTCTGCAATTGCTTTCTGCTGCGTTTTGTTAGCCAAATGAAAAAAATTAATGATGTGGAAATTGCGCAAACGCATTGCATACTTTCAGGTTTCAGTTCGCTCGTTAATTTTATGTTCACTCTGTTCCTTTTGGGAGCCCAAAAACTGTGGAACTGTGTGTGGAAACACACACACTGTCCAACTTTTGTGCGTTGCCCTCGTTGATTTGATTAGTTTTACATCAAAAAGCAACTGAAATCAAATTGCAATCCCCACATTTCCCACATTCCACGTTTAAGTACACTTCTCTTGGGCTGAGCTGGAGCTTGTAATATATGTATGAAATTTCGTGAAACAAACGAAAATTTATTTAGATTTTAATTTCAAAAAATTTACATTTTCGTAATTGTTTTAAAATACCTACTCGAATGTTGACTCGAATGTTTAATTGACAAAGTAAGTTTTTTTTATAGATATTTTTTATCTTAGATATCATACTCGACTTTTCAAGTGGGATGTAAAGAATAATGAAATTTATATACCCTTCCTTATTTCACTCGTCCTATTTTCTTATATATTTAGAAACTTTGTCTTTCTCAATAATATCAAATATTTATTTCAGGATAATAATAATAATATAATGTATGAAATTTCGTGAAACAAACGAAAATTTATTTAGAATTTAATTTCAATAAATTTACATTTCTTAATTGTTTTAAAATACCTACGAGATATTCTCAAGTCACATTACAACATCTCCACATCTAACGAAACCCTAAAAAATTTTAAATTTTAATTTTAGATGAATCCATCTAGTTATTAGTTCAATCAACAAAAAGATATCCCGATTTCCAAGTAAAAAACGATTAAAACTTTAATCACACTTTAAATTAAAATTAAATCCGGTTTTTCGCAAAGCTGAGATTGTGAAATTTTTTATCGGTGTTCCGCCCCTTTCTAATTGACTAACTTTTTGATTAATCAGATTTAAGCAACTTGCTGCAAATCTGTGGCAACAGCAAACCCAGAATCTATTTTGCCTAATCAATTTAATGAATCCACAAATTTTTCATGCTTCAATTTTCCGCAACATTTTGTGAGTTTGGCGACGCTGGCGACACCAAAAACAACTTGCCGCAATTTTCACGCAACATATTTTTCCAAAAAAGGGGGGACGACGCAACCGTTAAAAGCGGGGGGATCAAGGGGTTAGAAGATGGAAGCGTACGCGCACTGCATACATAAATCAATTTCAATTAACGTTAATTAAATACGCATCAAGTGGGCATGACCACAGAAGCAACAACAGAAGTTCAGGGGAGGACAGATGGACGGACGGACAGACGGACGGACGGACGGGGTGGGAGAGGGACAAACCGCAAAATAAAAAAAATAAAAAAATAAAGAAACGGATGGGTTCTCAATTTGGGGTTGAATCAAGTACGGAGTACGAAATTGGGATACGGATACGACAACAGCAACAACAACAAAGCGAATAAGGAAAGCAACAACAACAACTAAGTGAACAAATGCGATTTGCAGTTGGCGATTTGCAGTTTGGTTGTAGTTTTGTTGTAGTTTTTTGGGCGACGCTTAAAAATATGCTACACAAATTGAAAATAGCTGCGTGGCAAACCCAAAAACGTGCAATTGCCGTTCCTGGAATGGAGCGCTTTCCCCTTTACTCCTTACCGTCCACCGTACCACCCTTTACCACCCTCTTTCTCACCCTTTATAGTCCCCGTACTCAAAAAGTCACAAAAAGAGTCTATTAAGCTCTCCAAAAGCGTTAAATGTCGATTTTATTTTTAAAGAATTGCTCTATATTTATAGTTTATATATAAAAAATAAATATATGCGTTACAATTAGAAATGTAAAAATACATAGAAATATCAAGGATTTGATTTTTCGAATGCGATTTTCAACTTAAACTGAATTATTTTTTGTCGAGTTAGTTAAATCGAATTTCATGAAAATAAGCCAACTCAACTTTAATGTTTTTCAGCATCATAAAAAAAATATAATTTTAATCATACAATATTATAACTGTCGATTTTATTTTTAAAGAATTGCTTTATATTTATACAATTAGGAATGTAAAAATACATAGAAATATCAAAGATTTGATTTTTCGCATGCGATTTTCAACTTAAACTGAATTATTTATTGTTGTTGAACAATCGAGTTAATTAAATCGAATTTCATGAAAATAAGCCAACTCAACTTTAATGTTATTCAGCATCATAAAAGGAAAATTTTATTTATCACCATCCAGTTTTCTATAATTTTCATTTACGCTTCTTAGAAAACTGTCATAACTGTCATTATTTAGCCTCTAATTTGATTCTGCACCAATAACAGTCCATTTTCGTTCTTTATTTTTTTTTTCGTCAGAATTAGTACAGGGTCTCTCACAGTCGAAATTGCTCTTTTCTTTTAGTATTAGATCTAAATTTGATTTTTTCTCCAAGTTCTTTCAGTCTGTTTCTGTTTCAGCTTCCGTCTGTTTGCTGTGTGTGCGTTTGTGTTCTGCGGTTATGCGCTTGGTTTGACAGCCATGAGACTAAAGCCAAATAAACAAGCATACAGCAACAACAACAACAGCAACAACAACAACAACAAAATGAACCTGAAGAAACACACACACACAGTGCATAGTAGGGAAAATCGCCAGTGAAACCGCAATGATGTGGTCCAACAGCAACAATAACACACGCACCAGACAAACAGACATCTTACATTACATAACATACAGAGCTACAACAACAACAACGACAACAACAACAATGCCCAAAGTCCAACTGACAAAAAGCAACCCTCAAATATACCCGAAGGCCTGTAAATGACATTGATATTTTTCTAGTTTACCAACAAGAAAACAGCAACAACAACAAAAACATCACACACAGAACTTCACGTCGCAACCAAAATTCACTCCAATGAAACTAAAGCTACAATTTTCATTTAAATTTTCATTTGAATAACAATAAACTATTTCTATAAAAAAAAAGTATTGTATTACAAGAAAATTAAATGAAAGCAATAAAATCATTATTGTATATTAGATCAAAGGATACACCGTGAAACTCAGAATGTAAAAAGGTTTTATATTTAAATACATACATCAAGTATGACTTCAATTGAACCAAGGACTTTCTTTATTTTTTAATGCATTTTCAATGAGTGCTTGATGTATTTAACAGGCGACCGTAAATAATGATTGTTAATTTTTATTTAATATAAAAACCACTCGAAAATATAATGATAATTTTTGATTAAAAAAATAGAACTCAACAATAGTTTATGACTTCTGTGATAAACTTTTCGCCGATATGATTTCATACTCTTGATCTATGATTTTATACCTTTCATATAATACATCACATGTTGAAAAGAAACCATCAGCTATTGTTGAGTTTTATTTTGAGCGATTAAAATAAAGATTTTTATTATCATTATTTATTTATAATCATTATTTTTTAGTTTTATTTTTCAGATCAAAAACAATGATTATGGGTACAAAAATCGTAAAAATCATTTTCAAAATAAAACTTATAATGATTACGGTCCCTGGTATTAAATGCTTCTTGAAAAGTTGAAAAACTTTTACTTTTACTAACTTCCACATCATTTGAAAGTCTGCTGCCTTAATTATAATTTTTATAATAATTAATAAAGTAATATGTAAAAGTCCCATTCGCATTTCACTTTTTCTTTGTAATAAATATTGCCAGCTGTTTGGCGAGATTGTTGGACTATTGTTTGTAAGTCACATTCATCTCGACTTGGAAGTGTTTGTCAGTTTCATTTGTGTTTTCCATTTTGTATTTTCATTAAGTTTATCATCTTTTTTTTGGCTTTATTTTATATATTTTTCTTTTTATTATTTGGCGTTTGGAGCTAACTGTAATTATAGTCAACTTTGCATAATTACGAAACTCATTAGAGGCAAAAGTTTTGGGTTTGAGTTTGGGATTGGGATTCTGACACACAAAAGTAGGCAACAAAAAGTGTGTGAATTGTAATTTGTGAGTTTTGGCTAATTGAAAATGAAATTGTAATTGAAACTGAAACTGTTGCAAGTTGTAGGGAGGTAAATTGTTTTATTGTTTTGCTGGGCATAAAACATGGTAAAAGGCAGCTGCTTCGACCTCGATCGATAAGCAAGCAGCTGACAAATTATCTACATATTTTTAATACAAAACAAAACAAAAAAAAAATGCAATTTGTATTTTAATTAAGTGACCAACTGGTCAACTATATAATTGCGACACTTGGCCAGTTTTGGCCCGGCAGCCAAACAATGCGCATCTTTGCCGAGTGTTTGCTCTTTGCATTCTGCTTTAAGCAGCATCAGGATGATGAGCAAACCTTTGCCGATCAGTTGGAGCAGCAGGCAACAAGTCAAGGCATTGCTGTCATCCAAATTAAACAGCCCGAACCGGAACTGGAACTGGAACTGGAACTTGATCAAGAGCTGGCAAAAGAAACGATGCGAAATGAGAACAGAGAACAGACAGAACAGAATTCAACAGCAATTATTATGCGTGGTTCACATTCACCAGCACGTCTTGAGGAGATTAACATTAGTGCGGATGTGCATCCAAGCAAACTGACTGTGGATTTACCACGACCACGAACCGAGTCTATGGCCAAAAATGTGGCCAATGAGCGTTATTCGGGCGTGACGATTAAAGATGAAATTGAAATTTTTACAGATGTTGAACTAGGCAACGGTGCGCATTATTTTATATTTTGAAAAGGTGAACATGGACCTGAAGCTAAACAAGTATCAAGTGAAAAATAAGTTGCAGTGGCAGGTGATGGATAAACTCAACAAATCATTGGTAACTCAATCGTTTTTTGCTCGCACACACACACACACACACACACACACACACACACACACACAAAAAAAACACGCAGCTCAAAGTTCAAAGTTGACTTTGATATGGTCTTACATTTCACAGATATTTCTATACGCCATCAATCTACCAGCTACCAAACATTCAACCATCCATCTATCTACACTGAAAAAAAAGACCAAGTTCTAAAATCAAGAACATTTATCTTAAATATTTTGTTCTTAAAATAAGATTATTTTAAGACTATTTTAAGACCAAATTACTAAAACTAAGATTATTTATCTAAAATATCTTAAAATCTAAATATAAGAATAAAAATCTTAAATTGTTAGATAGCAGGTTAGAGAGGCCGCTTCAGTTGTGAAGCAGTAGGCGGCGGTTCAAATCCCACTCGTATCAAATTAAAATAACATTTATAAAATTACTTAAACAGAATAAAATGTAAATAAATCAAAAATTAAAAATTAAAAAAAAAATGTATATAAATATGTAAAATAATTTTTATGTATTTTATTTTTTAGTTTTAATTTTAGGAACATTTATTCTTAAAATAAGAACTTGATCTTAATTGAAATGTTTTTAAAATCAAGATGTGTTCTCTTTATTTAAGAATTTTATGTTCTCGACGCATTTTTTAGACCAAAAATCTTAGTTCTAAGACCAAAATCCTGATTTAAGAACATTTTTTTATCAGTGTAGGCAACCAGGCAAACCGGGCATTCAGTCAACCTTTTTGGCCAACTGTCAGCATTTAGCCACGTTACGTTTTGTGTGTCTGTGTGCTTATGTGAAATATCAGCAATGTACTGCCTGTCATCGCATTTGCATTTGCAAATTGGTAACACAATACGTTGACATCAGCTTCCTGCCACAACCTGTCTCAGTATATATCCATCATCATGATAAACAACAATAACAACAACAATAACAACAACAGCAGCAGGTTTAGCTTCATTTTCTGATTGAATGACAATCAGCCGCAGTATTAAGCATAATTATAATAATAACAATTTTCGTACTAATAATAACAGTTTATAATCATAATAATAATAATAATTATTGGTTCGTCTGCACCTGGATTAACATAAGCGCATCATTTTACATCAAATTATAAAATTAATTATTTGTGAAGCACTCACACAGCTGATGCCATAAGTACTCTGTACTCGATATTTATTTCATTTGAATATTCACTCATTTGAGCTGTTTAATCTGGCAAAACAGTTGCCAGACAAAATTCCAGAAAATAAAAATAAATAAAAGTTAAACAAAATCGGTAAACAGATTTTGCATTGGAAGGAGGAAAAAAGCTTTATATATATATTTTTATTATATATTTTTGTATATAGTGAGTGCGTCTTTATAAAATGTGGCAGTGCAACAACCTTGTCACAGTCGCAACTTGTATTTGCCACACGTTGGGGAAATTTATTGAGCAATTAAGGCAAAAGTCGAAAGTTACTTTTATTGAAGACGAACTTGATTTGGATACATTTTCTTAAAGTGTTTGCTGTGTGACTAAATGCCTCGAATGCTTAATTGACAAAGTAAGTTTATTAGATATTTTTTATCTTAGATATCATACTCGACTTCTCAAGTAGGATGTAAAAAATAATGAATTTCAAATATCTTCTATATTTCATTCGCCCCATTTTCTTATTTATTTAGAAACGTTGTCTTTCTCAATCATATCAGATATTTATATTAGAGCTACACTGATAAAAAATGTTCTATTTTCTTATTTATTTAAAATCGTTGGCTTTCTCAATCATATCAGATATTTATTTTAGAGCTACACTGATAAAAAAAATGTTCTAAAATCATGATTTTGGTATCAGAACTAAGATTTTTGGTCTAAAAAATGCGTCGAGAACAACAAATTTAAGAGAACACATCTTGATCTTAAGAAAATTTTAAATACCACCAAGTTCTTATTTTAAGAATAAATGTTCTTAAAATTAAAATTAAAAAAATAAAAATATATTTAATTTTTTTATATTTATATTTATATATTTCTTTTTTTTGTTAATTTTGATTTATTTACATTTTATTCGAATTTAGTTTTAGTAATTTTATAAATGTTATTTTAATTTGTTACGGCCTCTCTAACCATAGCGCTACGGGGTCATGATTTGTTTGGCATATAGTATCTATTTATATTTTCTTAGCAGTTTACGATTTGTATTTTTATATTAAGATTTTAAAATTTTTTGGATTAATCATCTTAGTTTTAGTATATTGTTCTTATAATAAGATGAATGTTCTTGATTTTAGAAGTTGGTCTTTTTTTTCAGTGTACATCATGTGTCTAAAGATCTGCTGCTGTTGCACAAACTTATCAAACCGTCAAATACAGTCCCAGGACATACAGCTGGAGGAATTGCACACAGAAAAGAATATTACAATCACTCAACAGCCGGTCGACAGAAACTGCAATCGGATATATAATCCCTGCTTAAAACTTAGTTTAGCTGAGCGACCTTATAGCTGGAACTGCGAAGACGATGATCAATATAATGTAGATGATCATGAAACACGTACTCCCACCTTGTGGCGTGCCTGGTGGTTGACGAGTGTCAGCGAATAGAATGGTAAAGAAGAGCTTTCTTTTTTACAGAAATAAATTCAGATACAGATATGTATAGGAAACATGTACATATGTTGAAATATGGATAAAGTTCCAAGTAGATATAGAAAAAGGTTCGATTCCTTGGTTATTTTTCCTTTATTTCTTAAGCGTATACAATTATTTTCTTTTTACTTAATTTTTTTTATTTGCCAAATAAAAAATGTGTAACTTTTTAAAAAAATCTATCTTACGAAACCGGTATTATTTTTTCTTTTGTTCTGCTATTTGAAAATCAAGCTGAAATTACACAATTAAGATACTTATAATTTTTATCAATAAATGTAAAAATCCAACGCTATAAAAGTGACTTTATACTGCGTTAAGCAATTTGTGACTAAATTATAATACCCCCTGCAGGCGTATAATAAAAAGGTACCGAGATTAAGATACAGATACATTTTGTTATTTGTAGCAGCACCCCGAGGCTTGCAAAATTAAATTTCATTAAAAAATAAGCAAAAACTGCGATTGCTTGCATGAGATATACCCTGTAAATAGATATTTAAATATAAAAACTAAACAAATAAATTCAGACTTTTGAAACTGATCGTATCTGAATCTAAAGCAAAAGAACTTTAAAAAGAAAGTTGTCATCATAAGTTACATCATACCATTTAAGTGCACACTTTACGGGGTATACAAAAATGGGTGAAAAAAGCCGCAGCAAACAAATATTTCGCAAATACCCTTGCATGAGAAATACCCTATAAATAGATATTTAAATATAAAAGATGAACAAATAAATTCAGACTTTTGAAACCCATCGTAGATCGTAGAATCTGAAGCAAAAGAGCTTTAAAAAAAATGTGGTTATCATAAGTTACATCATACCATTTATGTGCACACTTTACGGGGTATACAAAAATGGGTGAAAAAAGCCACAGCAAACAAATATTTCGCAACTGACTTTGTGTCTGCTTTTGCGTCTGCTGTTTCACCCAAAATAGTTTAGTATAAGTTGCCAGCCAAAAGCAGACACCACACCGCATACACACACAAACACACACACACACACACACACACACACCGCACACACTACTCGCACATACACGTGGCTGTGTGGAGCATGCATTTTTAAAATGAAATTACGCCACGTTTAGTTAACTGTCTGGCTGGTTGGTTGCCTGACTGGGAATGGGAATGGAAATAGGACTCTGGAATGCGCTTGGTTAAGACTATGTAATAAAAATTTGATTAGCTGCTTGTTTAACTTTAATTAAGTTGATTTCATTGCGCACAAAACTGTGCAGCATTCTTCAACCAAAAAAAATACATACGTTTATACTTTTATATACATACACCTATGTATGTAAAGCAGAGTACAGAGTAAAAAATATCAAAAAAAAAAAATAAGAAAAACAAACAAGCTGAAAAGGATGACGCCTGGCAGCCAAAGCTAATCAAATATTTAGCCACTGCGCCTGGTTGTTGTATGCCACAAGTTTTGAGGACAAAGCTGCCTCAGCATATTAACATTTTGTTCAGCAAACAGTGTGGCAAACTAAACAGTTTGCCCGTAGCTCCTAAAATACACCCAAACAAGCACCATAATATTCATGATTATCATTAACACACACACATACAAAACACACACACACTCACATATGTAGTGAACTGGCTGCATTGTGATTTTATGAGATTTGCACGGGCGGTCAACAAGTATCCTGCAGGAATATTGCTGCTGACATTGCCGCTAACATTTGACGCCTGTGCATATCACATATGCAAGCTGAAAGGCATGGCAACAGGCAAACCCATAAAACATAGAGAGAGTGAGAGAGAGAAAGGGGCAGAGAAAGTGATAGAGAGTAGTAGAAAAACAGAGACCGACTAAATCACTGCAGTATACTTAATGCTTGGGATTTAAATTCTATTTAAGTCCCTTGCTTTTTGTGTGGCATTCGTAAACGTTGAAAAAGACTTTAGAAAATGATGATTGATTAAAACATATCTTTATTTCGATCTAATACTTTTAATACTTTTTCAAGGCATTCGTAAATGTTGCACTGGCTGATTAAACATTTCCAATATCTACACTCACAAAAAAAATTGAAGATTTCCGTACTTAAACAGAGTTTTTCCCAATCCTTGCAACAAATGTTGAATCATTTATAATTTTTGAATACCCCAGATCTAATTCTTATCCTAATTTAAATCTTTTCTTTACAGTTCAAATTTATATTTAATTTTATCTCTATTTTTTAATCTTTAATTTAATTTTTATACATATATTTTTTTGTTTCTTGCCGACTGCTTTTAGTCGTCCATAAATAAATAAATAAAATATCAATTACAAACGATCTCAAAAGCTGTCTAAGCTCCAACTTTCGAAAGTTAAGAACAAAAATTTTATTTTAAGTTCGATTTTCGCAAGTACGAAAATCTTAAAATCCTCCCTTTTTTGGGGATACTTTAAGTACGTTTTGGGCTTAATTTAAGTCTGAAAAAATTTAAAACATACTACTTTAAGCACACAAAAATCTTGAACTAAGCGCAAAATGTACTTGTTTCTAGTACAAAACATTGCCATAAATAATTAATTTTAGTCTTAAAACATACACCAGTATGTGTACAAAAATTATGCAAAGTACCAAAACTAAATACCATTAAATAATGGTGTATTTTCTTGGTTAGCGACCTTTGGAAAAGGTGCTGATTTTACCAGCGTTCCAAACTTAACGTCATATTTGCGTCGATAGAACCATTTGAAAATTCTAAGGTGCGGCAATGAAAAAGAAATATCCCACAACGTATGTAGTTGTTTTTAGTACAAAAAGTCCCCATTCTAAATTTCCTTTCAATCTTGAAAAAAAACTATTTTAAGTGCAAAACAATCTTAAACTAGTTTAGTTCAAATAACTCAGTTGTTTCTGGAAGTATCTTTACGAGACTCACGAAATATATATTTGCCATGGTCCTATGTATTCTGACTAAGTTTGGTTAAAATCGGTCGACTATATCGGATAGCTGCCATAGGAATGTAAAGTCAGAGTTCTAAATTTAAGATCGATTCATACTTAATTTAAGATTTTTAGTACACAGCATTCTTAAAATTTTAAGAACGAAACGATTAAATTCAAGTACGGTCGTACTTAATTTTAGTATGGCATATTTTTCTTAGTATATAATTAAAATGTTATTATAAAAAAGATTTTGGAAATAAACTTATATTTTAAAGTCGCTCAGGTTTGTCTATGTTATTACTTGCCAATCGATAAATAAATCTTTATGACTACCTCGAATAATTCCAGCATTTTTTGATGGCATATTTTTCTTAGTGTATAATTAAAATGTTATTATAAAAAAGATTTTGGAAATAAATTTATATTTTAAAGTCGCTCAGGTTTGTCGCTTACTTGTCAATCGATAAATATATTTTTATGACTACCTCGGATAATTCCAGCATTTTTTGAACTTATCAGCGTTTAAGTTTGAGCAATATGATGAGTAATAAAGAGCATAAATTAAAACACACACACGCGTACAGCATTTCTGCCTCTGCCTCAATCTCCTTGGGAGTTGGCAACATCTTGAGTGCGCTGTGTGTCTGTGTGGCATGCCATTAAAGGACGATGATGCCTTGATGCTTGCCACTTAGCCAAACGCTGCGCGTATTATCGATGTGGCCATAATGCGAGACAACAACTTGCGGCGCCGATGCTAAAGTCACTTATTCTTCAAGTTGTTGTTGTTGTTATTGTTGCTTTTGCTGCTGCGTTAGCCATTAAAAACTTTCCGGCAATGCCATTAAAATAAAAATCGAGAGCGTGTTAAATGATTTACAAAAGCAGCGCAAAAAGCAGCGCAACGAAACCAAAAACAATTTCAATGCTTGCGGGTTTATCGCATGGGCATAATGTGTTTCAGGCTATACCCCATAATATTTCCCCATAATATCCCCTCTCTGTTCTTCTTTTCTCCATCAACGTTATATATTTTATTTTATGCGGCTCTTGCGACAAGCTAAAGCTTTCGCTGCACACAGTTATTGCCACGCCTCCCGCCTCCTGCCCCCAAAGACATTATTTTCTACAATACTTTATGGCCTTTATGACTTTTCAATAAGTTTTTCCAGGTTGTGCTAAAAGTCTCTTCAAGTTTCTCAGTTTCGAGACTTGTCTATCAATTCAATTGATGATGTCTATGTATGCAAGATTTGACATGTCCATAATTTTATATCAATTACTTCAGCTTATTAAAAGTCAAGAGTTTAGCAAACTAATGAAATATGTTTAGCAAAAATCAGAGATATTTTTAACAGTATTTTTCTATCCATCAAAGAGTCAAAAATGCACTTGAATCAATAGGGAAAATAAAAGAAAAATATTTTATGATATTTGTATTTTGTTTTTTTTTTTTTTTGTAAATTGACGCTTTTGAAGGCGCCTTCATTTATTAGATATTGTGATGATACTGGTGAACTGTTCGTTATTAGCATAATATTAATTTAAAAGCGCAAGTATATGTTTTAGATAATTAGCTTAATATATTAATGTGAAGACAAGATTCTTTACAGAAAGCCAAAAAAAAAAATTTTTTTTTTTCTTGATATTTATGTTTATTTTTGACATGTGCATTCAAGTATTATTAAAAACAATAGTAAAAAAAAACATGTATTTTCAATGAAAAAATAAAAGAAAAATAAAAACAACTATCAAAGTATTAGTTTTAAAATCGTCTAGCTTAAAGTTTTTCAAATAAAAGAAGCTTTATTTCAAACTAATCGGTTCACAAATTCAAAAGTTATTTACATTTTAATGAAGTTACTAAAAAATTCTTTCATATGATTTTCCTAAATTATTTTTGTTTAGAAATAAATTATAGTTTTACTCCTTATTGGCCGATTTTCAAAATTATATGCTTATTTTAGAGATGTATTTGTTCCCTTTGAAAAAAAATATAATTTTGAAAATCGCTCAATGAGGAAATAAAACTATGATTTTTTTTTAACTTTAATTGATGGAAAAAAGTAAAAAATTCGATAGGTACCTGTAACTGATGGAGAAAAATAGATATCAGATTTAAAATCAGCTATTCCACATTATAAAAAAAACTTCTATACATTTCAAATCAACACACAAAAAGTTCAATTGTGTTCCCTTGTGTTATTTAAAATCATCAACTACAAACTTCAACAGTATCTCATAGATAGACATAATCAGATATTTTGTCATATTTGTCTATCAGTATCTGATGGTCTATCAAGGTTTTTGGTTTTGACACTTCAATTGATAAGAAGCATGAATTTCCCCTTACGCTTGCTATTCAATTACGCACTCACTCAATAAGAAGAGGGTCAAACATAAGAGAGTGAGAGAGAGAGTCTAGGAGAGTGAGTGAGAGAGAGAGAGGGAGAGAGAGAGCAGACTTGGGGGTTTTGCTGGTCAACTTAATGCAACTAATCGCCTATCATTAACCGCCAATGACACTTTTATGCCACTTTAATAAACTTGAGATACACACAAGTGACACTGAGGGTTGGCTAAAGCGTGTGTACGAGTGTGTGTGTGTGTGTGTGTGTATATTTAGTGGTTGTTTTTTGTGTTGGAGGATACGTGTGACAGACGCTCGTCCAAGCATCACAAAACTTTCGGCACGTTGTGGCAATGTCTTAAACGAAAACATTCTACCCACTCTCCCCCCAACCATTTGAATGTGAATTGTCTCCCTGGAGGTGGGACAAGTTGTTCCTTGTTGTTGTTGTTTCAGCTGTGGCGCACTTCATGTCATCCACAGAGAAAGAGAGAGAGACAGAGAGAGAGAGAGAGAGAGAGAGAGAGAGAGAGAAAAGCAGGAGCGAGTGGTATCACTTATATCAATAATAATTCCCATTTGTAATAAAGCCAGCTAAAGGACGGCCTTTTGAGGCGACTCTCAGACATTGAGGAGGATTAGCTGGAGGAAAGGAGTTGCATGCAATAAGCATCAAGTGAAATGCATAAATAAACATCAATTCGAATTGAACACAACACACCACACAACACAAAGGGGGGGCTCTTTCTCTATATCCATATCCAAAGTAAATTGATACAAATTGTTCAATAATCACGCCATTGCATTTTATTTTTGTGCCATGCCAATGGCAGCGACAACAAAAATAGCTGAAACAATGGCACGTGTGGTTTAATGGCAACAACAATAACCCCAACAATAACAACAACAACAACAGCAAACAACCACAACAAGAGCAACAATATTGCGTTGTGGACAACACCAAAGTGCTGTGCATTAGCCTGGCGGCAATTTCATTTGTTATTAATAGCACATGGTCACACTGAAACATCAGAACAGAACGACAAAGTTTTTACGACAGCGACAGCAAAACAGACAGGAATTGCAGAGCGAGACAGCGATATAGCGAATAAAAGAGATGGGGAGTAATAAGTGGTCAAGCGTAATGCATTTAATTGCACTCCGGTAAGTCCTTGTAATGTTTTTAAACAATTTTAATGTATATTTATACAATCAAAATTAAAACACAACAATGTTAACTTATTTTATGTTGATTTTTCAAATTTAATTTTTTAATTTAAATTGCATTATATCGCATTTTATCGAGATCAGTTTGTTTTAAAAGTTTGAAGTATATAGGAAATTGAAAATTGGCTAGAAAAACTATAAAAGAGTGTTTTTGCATTTAATTGCACTCCGGTAAGTCCTTGTAATGTTTTTAAACAATTTTAATGTATTTATACAATCGAAATTAAAACACAACAATGTTAACTTATTTTATGTTGATTTTTCAAATTTAATTTTTTAATTTAAATTGCATTTTTATGGAGATCGAGTTTGAAGTATATAGGAAATTGGCTAGAAAAACTATAAAGGAGTGTTTTAAATTTAAAACAAAGCATATTTCATATTTTTTAGGCAGACAAGATGCGCGTTAAGTTATAGTATAATAAATCAAGATATTGTAGACATAAAATTAAAATTTTGTTCGGAACTTAGATAAATACATGAACAGATTCCGATGCAGAAAAACTCTTTAAATCACATTTCGTCACAAAAGTAACATTAACAAACGGATGTATTTTTTTTTTCAAATTTATCAAGGGATAGAAACTCGATTAGAATATTATTCAAAATATTTAGTTTTTCTTCGTATCTACATATTCATATGGATTATCTGCAGATAAAGATATTATCTTTGGATATAAATATATCAAATAACTTAACTATTAAAATGGAACAAAATATATAAAAATTGTTACAATCATTAAATTAGTATATAAACATTTTTTTTTTAATAATCACAATATAACTTGTGACTACCGCACAAAAAATATAAATAGTTATGAGCTCTAAGCGAATGTATTTTATATTATTTTAATTTGATTTATTCAATACTTTCAAAATATTTAATCAGTATTTCTTATTAAAGTTAAGGTCATTTATTTATTCTAGCATTTTGTTCCATTTACAATCAATTTAAGAACACTTGATAAATGAGCGTTTGATGGAAGAAAATTTGGCTTGTGGTTCTTATGAGACTCATTGTTTCAATCCATTTGAAGTATTTGCTTAGACCGCCCCTCTAAACCACCCATTCGATGTTATTTATCATGTGGCAATGTTGTAATGCATTTTGTAATCGATACAAAGCAATCACACTGAATTGAAGACCAGCCCCCTGTCTCCTCCCTCTCTTCCCTCTCGTCAACATTTCCCTGATGTGTCGACCGTGTGCGAGGCACGTGACCAATCAGTATTGGGTATGAGGTAAGGGCTAAACTACGTTCTCTGTATTGTGCCGCAAATTAATGGAGCTGAGGAAGAACAAGAACAAGAATTGTCAAGTCTGGCAACCACGTACCACAAGAAGACAACGCGAATGCGAACGCATAAATGCAATCACAAAATAATTCAAAGTTAATTTCGATTCCATAGATTAGAACGCGACCAAATGAGCAATTCGATAGACCGGTCATAAAATTGGATTATTGCAAAGAGGTTTAAAATTGATTAAATATATAAAGTGTTTAGTGCTTCACTAAAAAGGTTATTTATTCGAAATAAAACCACTGCTCAAATAATAGTCATTGAAATTACTTGAAAAAATTTAAAATGACACTCCCAAAATTGTTATTCTGTTGATTAGAAGAGCTGAATAATAATAAGTCCTAAGTTGATAATGATTCCAATAGAGAACAATTTTTGTACTATTCAAAAACTTTACATAAATAATGAAATATTATTGTTTACATATTTACCCACAAGAAAAAGTTATACAACAATATATTATTAAAATGTTTTTCAATTGTCAAGTTCCATTTTAAAGCTCAAAATTTTAAGATTATTAAAGAATATTGCACAATTTAAAAAAAAATCAATTCCATTAAGAAACCACGAGTTCCTCGATTTATGTTACCGTATCAAACGATTGATATTTGTTCAGCAACCAATTTGAAAATCAAATAAACTGTTTTTCTGCTGACTTTTGAGTAATTTTTTTCCAGGATGTGGGCAGGAAGAGGATAAAAGCTGCGAGTTGTCAATGTGACAAACTGAATGGCCCAATAAAATGCGTATTCAAATGCCAAAAAGTAGGCTACAATTTTTGGTCTGCAGACCAAATTTAGGGAAGAGTTTGCTTAATGCACTATGGTCTGGATGACGATTTTTTTGGAATAAATTAATAACTCGAGAACAAATGAAGATTTTTTGGTCTTGTTTTTTGCATTGGGCTTCATCCAAATCGGACAATAAAATAATCCAAAAAGTAATATTTTTCGATCTTTTTATGCATATGTTGTCGCCTCACTTTGAAGCTCTTCACCTTTTTCAAAGTGAGGTTAGCTGCAATAAAGTGAAAATATGAAAAATGAGCAAAAATGCGCAGCTTAAGCTTAACAGTACAATTTCAGAATTGATAAATTTTGAAAATTCATATAGTCACATTGATAAATATAAAATTTGATAAAGATGAAATTGTGTCGAAACTTTTTTTTTTTGAGACAAGTTTTTTAATTACCAAAAAACAACATATAGCACGTTTATTTTTAAAAATGCAGATATACTAACGCAAAGTACAAGCCACAAGAAATATAATTCATAATTAATGTTGTTAAAAAAGCTTCTGAATTAGTGTAGTAAGACAATTAAATTTAACCTAAAAAACGGGAATAACAGTTTCATGTGCATTTTGCTCAAAAAAACTATGTTTAACAGCTGTTTGTAAAGCAGTGTTGGACAATGCTAGAATTTTGAGTAAGTAACATTAGAACTGGATGTATTTTGAATGAATTTCCATCAAAAAATCGTTAATTTGAACACCTTTAAATAACGACTTTATTCCAAAATAAGTCGTCATCCGGACCATAGAGTAATGTTCTCATTACTATGAGAGCAATTTTCAGTGTTGTTTTTGTGTGAATTTTGCTTTCGAAAAGTTGCCATGAATATTTTTTAATTAGAGGTGACTTGCTAAATAAACTGAACTATATGCATATGATAAAAAAAAGAACGGTCATGAATATTTTCTTAAAAATTTTATTTAAAAATATTTATTCCAAAATAAATTGTCATCCGGCCCATAGTGCATTGGTAGGGGTGGGGTGGTGGGTGGGAGGTTTGAAGAGGGAAAGAGCGTGCGCGTGTTTTTGACTGATAACAAGTGACAGTCCGCCCCACTGAACCACTGAACCACTGAACCACTGCTCCACTGCCCCACCGACATGCTCGGCCCCATTTGCCCCATTTCCATTGATTTTCGTGCTGCGGGTTTCGGGTTTGTGCTGAGTTTTCACTTGCTGCGACTAATCAGCGGCTTTAATAATGCATAAGGGAATTATAAGTGGTGAGAAGGTGGACGAGGGAAATGGGGGGATGGGGGGATGTAATGTATGCTACATAAATTGGAGCAGCAGTTGATGCTTATTTATTTTGTACATTTTCCCTTTTTAGTTTGCAGTTTAATAACATTTGGTCCAAGCACTTGGGCAACTTTTAGAGCAACAGCTACAACTGTATTAATTTGTTGGCATTAGCAAGAGAGACAAGTCGAAAGGGAGAATGGGTAGAAAATGGGAAAATAGAGAAGGGACTGCAATCGTATTGAAACTTTAATGACTTTATGCGCCAGTTGCAACTTGCAACTTGCAACTAGCGACTTGCAACTTACAACTTGGCAGCGGGAAAAAACTTGACCAAAGCCAAGTTTGTAACTAGTTCCCTCATTTCCTGTTGCCCAGACAATTAAGTGTGCAACTTTTTGCACAATTGTACTTTAAACTTTCGACCTGCCACGCCCACTTGCAACATGAACTGATGAAGCTACCGATGCTGATGACGATGATGATGATGATGATGATGATGATAATGATGCTGCTGCTGATGATGATGATGATGACGATGCTCTTGCTGCTGCAACACGTTGAGCAGATTCAATTAATTAACTGTCAATATTCTAGCAAGCACCAAGCGCGCGTGCCACGCCCACATTGCCACATTTCGCCTACATTTGCCGGCACTTCGCTTCGTTTTGCTTGCTTGCTAAATAATTAATGAAAAGACAAATTGCTGTTGGCAGCAGCAGCAGCATGACGCCGTCTCCCTTTCCCCTTTCATTCCCTTTCACTCACTCTGCCACAGAGTGAGGCAAGCTCAATTCCCATTCCCATTCTCAATCTCATCGTATTCTCTTCTATCTGTTCAATCCTAGTTCAATCTTCATTCCACCCATATTTCCACCCATATGCTTTTCATTTGCCATTGCATACTTTTGTGCGCTGCTTTGATTTTCTTTTATCCTGCATTTTCATTATATTTTTGTTTTTCCTGCATTATTTTTTTTTTCTTCTGCTTTTTTCGGTTTTCATTTCTTCACAGATCTCGCTTTGGTAATTGCATTACTAATTGGTTTCACATACGCGGAATGTGCTGTAATGATTAGTCAATGTTTGCTGCAAATGCATTGCTAAATATCTTTAGTATCAATGGGCTTGAATAATTGTTGCAAATACATATAATTTGTATGTATTTGAATGTACACATGGTGCAAAACATTTTGTGATTGGGACAGTAGTTATGTTAAATATAAAAAAAAGTGAGCGGTTACAGTCGAGCACGCTCGACAGTAGGATACCCTGAGGCCAGGTACTCTACACTGAGGTTGATTTGTTGTTGTTGTTCCTATGGCAGCTATATGATATATGGAACCAAATTAAACCGAATTTGGTCAGAATGTACAAAATCAACATTAATGCATATTCTATCAGTTTGGTTAAGATATCTCTAAAAAAAAACTTCTTCATACTAAAACTTGATTTTCATCCGATCGGTCCTATGACAGCTATATGATATAGTGGACCGACTTAAATCAAATTTGGTCAGGATGTATAATACCACCCCAGATGCATATTCTATCAGTTTGGTTCAGATATTTTAACAAACGATGTATCGATTTATTGTTCCTATGGCAGCTTTATGATATAGTGATCCGATCCAAAAATAAAAACAAACTTGATCTGCGTATGGTATCTAGGAACCTACATACTAACTTTGAAGTCTCTAGCTCTTATGGTTTCTGAGATCGACGCGTTTAAACAGACGGACAGACAGACGGACATGGCTCAATCGACTCGGTTGTTAATCCTGATCAAGAATATATATACATTTTGGGGTCTGAAACACGTCTTCTACCTGTTACATACATTCTGCCAAACACATTATACCCTTTTTTGACCATTTTCAATGCGCTCAGGGTATAAAAAAAATTTTAAAATTAAGAAGAACACAAAGAAAAGGAACACTACATTAATATTTGTAAATTTGGTTAACGAAAAGATATTTTCTCAAAAAAATAAAAATGCAAACAAAGCTCTAAAAAATCTCTTTATCTCTTTATCACATAAAAAAATATTATAAGCCCGTTCAATATTGGCTTTATTATTATATAATATTGTACATATTTCAATAAAACTTAGTATTTAATATTTAACATTTGCCTTTCTGCTCTGTTGGCTTCCATTTTATTAAGCTTTTCCAAATTAATTTGTAACTAAAATTATATTTAAGCAGATTTTATATTAGAAGAAAATTAGAAAGATGGCATATAAATAAAAAGTTCAGTTAAAGTTAAAGCATATTCTTGGAATAAAAAAGACAGAAGTATCTATCTATCAGCTTATTTAACTTTTATTTTTATTACGATGATAAAGTGTACGATTTTACACACACTCTCGCCGCATGATCATTGGCAGATCAATTCGTGGCATTAGGCCAATTTTAAATGCAAATCTCCGTAAGGACTCGCACCTTCCTTCCATTCGACTCAATTCGACTGAGTTGGCCAGAATCATGTCCTGTGTTGATTTAGAATGCAAATGTGGTAGCGCTTTCACAGCTTTGGGCCAAGACCCTATGCATAAATCATTGAGAGCCTGCAAAGAAAAACACACACACACACACTCGGAAAACAAAAAGAAAATAAAAATAAAAAAAATATAATAATAAAGGGGTTGCACAAGTGGCAGCTTTCGCTTTCGCATTTCTTTACTGGTCTGGCCAAAAGATCTGCTTTGATAGGATTTTCGGTTGCGCAGATTTGCGCCAGTTTTTGTTGTTGTTGCTGTTGCTGTTGTTGTTGTTGTTGTTGTTGTTGTTCTTGTTGCAATCGATAGGCGTCGTTTTTATGCCGTCACTTTTGGCTTTAGCACGTTCAGCATTTGCGCGCCACAAAGTATGCTAAGCTTATTTATTATTTACACGAGTGAAACGTGTATGAAACCAAAAGAGCTGCTAAAAACCTGAACTGCCACTGGGAGAACTCTGTCCAACAACAACAACAACAACAACAGCAACAACAACAACAACAGCAACAGGAGCAACAACAACAACTACTTCAGCAACTCGTGTGTGTTTGTGGTTGATTTGATTGCTTTATGCACCCAGTGAGTGGCCGCATGAATTTCAAATAAGCCGCTTCAGCTTCAGTTTCTTCCATGCCACACGCTGCTGCCCCCTGTCCCACGTACCCCACCCCATCACTTAAAACAGTGGGCCAAACGATAGTTGTAGCAGAGTTTAATTTATGTTTTAAAGTCTTTTAAATTCATAAACATATTTTTTGTATCGTTTAACAATAGTTTATTAAGTTTAAAAATATATTTTTTTAACAGATATGATTTATCAAACCTAACAAAAATGTGTTTTCAAAAATATTTACAAATGTTTAATATAAGCTACCCCTTAATTAATCTGAGAGACTCAACACGACTTTCTTCTTATGTATTAACCATCACACAGAAAACTCAATTGTACTATAAAAACTTAAGGTAAAAAACAATTTGATGTAGAGTTTCTACTACAAGTCCTCATACGTCTAGCTTAAGGTTTGGTCCTATTATAAATTACTATAATTGTGTTGTTATGTTATTATTTTTTGTATTGTATGGATTTAACGCTTAATAAAAAAAAAAAAAAAAAAAAAGCGTTTCTACTGAGTAACAATTCTAGTAAAGTTATTATATTAAGGTACCTTAATTATATTTCACGTTGCTTACTTTGTTTCGATAGTTCAGCGATTTGGACCACTGTGCAGCTCCCACTGTTGCCTGAACGACCATCTGTGGGCTTCACTTGTTCGGCTTGTGCGATGGCAACAAAAAGGTGCCAAATAATACCAAAAGGCATATGAAACAAGTGGAAGGTTACAGTCGAGCAAGCTCGACAGTAGGATACCCTGTGCCCAGGCACATTGCAATCAGGTTGATTTTCCAACAATTGTTCAAATGGCAGCTATATGATATATGGAATCGAACTAAACCAAATTTGGTCAAAATGTACAAAAACCAACCTTAATGCATATTCTAACAGTTTGGTTGAGATGTCTCAACAAACAAAAAACCTTTTCATACTAAAAGTGGATTTTTGACCGATCGGTCCTATGACAGCTATATGATATAGCCGAACCCATATTTTAACAGTTTCGTTAAGATATCTCAAAAAACAAAAATCTTTTTCATACCAAGAATTAATTTTCGATTAAGGAGTCTATTGCAGCTATATGATATAGTGAACCGATTTGAAGCAAATTTGGACAGGATGTATAATACCAGCCCAGATGCATATTCTTTAAGTTTGGTTGAGATATCTCAACAAACAAAAAACCTTTTCATACTAAAAGTAGATTTTTGACCGATCGGTCCAATGACAGCTATATGATATAGTGGTCCGATCCAAAAATAAAAACATACTTGATGACAGTCGCACGATTTGAATGAACTTCGGTCAGGATGAACAAACCCAAGTTATATGCATATTTTAACAGTTTCGTTAAGATATCTCAAAACACAAAAATCTTCTTCATACTAAGAATTAATATTCGATTAAGGAGTCTATTGAAGCTCTATGATATAGTGAACCGATTTGAAGCAAAGTTGGACAGGATGTAAAATACCAGCCCAGATGCGTAATCTTTCAGCTTGATTCTGATATCTCAACAAACAAAAAAAATTTGTATACTAAAACTTCATTTCCGATCTATCGTTCCTATGGCAGCTATATTATATAGTGGTCCGATCCAAAAATAAAAACAAACTTAATCTGCGTATGGTATCAAGGGATCATACAAAGTTTGAAGTTTTTAGCTCTTAAGGTTTCAGAGATCGACGCTTTAAAATAGACGGACAGATCCTGATCAGAAAAATATATACTCTGGGGAGTTTGACACGCCCCCTTCTGCCTGTTACATACATTTATCCAAACACATTATACCCATTTTTGCCCATTTTCAATGGGCTCAGGGTATAAAAAGGTTTAAAAATGTTAAGATACGGCCACAGCGCAGTCATTAGAGGTATTCCCCATTCCTTTGACTCCTCCTTCTAAGTCCCAGCTTGCTATATCTAACGTGTTGCACACGTTTCGCCTGCCAGTCAAGCTGTGTGTGTGAATGGAAATGGAAATGCGAATAAACATGAGAATGGCACTGGAGTTGCCGCATTGAGAGAGAGAGAGAGAGGAAGAAAAAAGAAAAGAAAGAGAGGGGTATCTGGGAATGGGGGAGAGTAGGAGAATCAGGCGGATTCTTTGACTTCTTATTCTCCGTCTCTTTCAGTTTCTTTCTCTATATATATATGTATATATCTCTCTCTCACTCTCTCTCTCTCTCTCTTTTTCTCTTCCTTCCTCTCTTTCTCTCGATGTGCCGGGTCAGCGTTCACACGTCTTTGTGCAAGTCCTTGGACAATCCTGTCTACCAGGGATAAGGAAAGGGATAAGCCAGAAGGGAAACGAAAAAAAGGAGATAAAATAAATGGAGAATGGGGGAGGTAGTTGGTACGCCTGATTCTGTTTTGTCTGTGGTGTTGTTCCCACAGTAATTTGAAATTCATGCGCTTCGTATGTGGAATAAATTCAAGATTTTGATTTGCTGCTACGTGTAGCATCTTATTCCATGTCTGCTTTTTGCCTCTCGCTGTGTGTGTGTACAATTCAAGGTGTGAAATCGTACATAAAGGATAATAAAAGTGAAAAGCATGAGAGACTTCAAATTGCCCTAGTCGCCTTGCCCCTCTTTAAAGCTTAAGCAAACCCAAAAAGCTTCACGAAATATTTAATAATATTTTTTAGCATGTATGGTAAAGGCAATAATTATGGCCATTATGACCATCAATGTATCATTGAAAACTGTAATAGAAACTTATGGATTCGATCAAGGAAAATTGGACATCGTATACGTGTTAAAATAAAACGCATCATCAATTCGATTTTAAAATAATAAATTCACCTGAAAATAACAGTCTAATAAGGCAAAAGTAAATTGGCAATTGGAATTCCGTTATTAAAATAATGAAAAAAATAAAAAACGATTCGAGCGCGACAAGAATAGTAATTATTTTTGAAAACATCTATATAAAAGTTGCACTATTCTATAGCTCAAGTGATTTTGAAATCCTAAGCATTAATGGAATTATAAATGTAGGTAGGTGATTGATCTGATTGAGTTTTCTCACACAAATTTCTTCACACTTTTTAATTTTATATCCCATCACTGGCAAATTAAAGATTATAAAATAATTGTTTTCATTTTCTTGTTAAAAATAAAATATTTATAAATTACTTGTAGAAATTCTTGAAAAAAAATGTACTTAAATATCTTAGCCGTCTTTTGTCTTAGACTTTTATTATTCTTTCACAATTTCAATTATATAGCTTTAAGATATCTTTCTTCAAGTTCACTTTTGCTGCAATACCTTTTAAATTTTTATGATACACTTTTTGGCGCATTAGCAAATATATTTTGTGAAAGGTATTTAAATCTGGTATTTCAAATTTCTAAATTGACACAAGCTTGTTATTTTACTAGAAAAGCAATTATGCATATATATATATATACTAATATATATATATACTATATATATATATATATAAATTCAAAATCACACACACACACGCACAGTCATACAAGTGTGCGTAAATTTCAATGGCTTTGTTCCTATTTTAGCTATTCGAAAAGTAATTTATAGCATTTAACGCCCAACAGCACACTAGCGATTTCAACAATTTGCCCCAATGTCGCGTCGATAGCGTGTTTATATGTTCCCGTCGCCCTCTTACCGCTTCCAAATCTACACTCCCCACTCCACTTCTCGTTTCCTTGCCACATTTTCTTTGCCTTAAGTTCATTTCCATTCTGCAAAGCTTCATGACGCTGTTGTTTGCAATGGGCTTTGTCGATGTCAGAGCGACTCTTGTTTTCAGATTTTTCAAATGATGCCGAAAAGTAGGCAACAAAAAACACATATACACACACATACACACACACACAAACACACACAACAAGCAAATAAACACGCGCGAATATTACGAGCAGCTTGACTGTTGACATCGCTCTTTCTTTCTCTCTCTCTTTAGTTTTGTCTCTCTCTCTCTCTCTGTCTTGCATTCTTTTCGTTCTCTTATCTGTATCTTGTGCTGTCTTCGCACGGACAGATGTGCGTTTATTTTTGGCATCGCGGCATGCGGCATGCAGCAATTGTGGCAACAGCGAATGCGGCAGTCAGTGGGAGGAATACATGTCAATGACTTTACAGAAAGCGGAAACTCATAAAGATAAGTGTTGACATGGCTGCCAAGTTGGCTAGGCTCCGTTGCCACACCTCTCTCTCTCTCTCTCTCTCTACCCCTCTATTTCTCTCTCTCTCTCTCTCTCTCTCTCTCTCACTTGCCCCTACTCTACACTGAAAAAAAAGACCAAGTTCTAAAATCAAGAACATTCATCTTAAATATTTTGTTCTTAAAATAAGATTATTTTAAGACCAAATTACTAAAACTTAGATTATTAATCTAAAATATCTTGAAATCGAAATATAAGAATAAAAATCTTAAATTGTTAGAAAAATATAAATAGGTACTATTTCGTATCAAACAAATGGTGGCACCATGGCGCTCTGGTTAGGGAGGCCGCTTTAATTACGATGCAGTAGGCGGCGGTTCGAATCCCACTCGTATCAAATTAAAACAACATTTAAAAAGAATACTAAAACAGAATAAAATGTAAATAAATCAAAAATGAAAAATACAAAAAAAAATATAAATATATAAAATAATTTATATTTATTTTATTTATTAGTTTTAATATTAAAAACATTCTTAAAATAAGAACTTGGTCTTAATTGAAATGTTCTTAAAATCAAGATGTGTTCTCTTAATTTAAGAATTTTATGCTCTCGACGCATATTTTAGACCAAAAATCTTAGTTCTGAGATCAAAATCTTGATTTTAGAAGTTGGTCTTTTTTTCAGTGTACAGCTCCTTCCTTTCTTCCCTCCTTTCTAAGTGGCAACTGTCGTCTCGTATTTATGTCACTCCACTGTGCGACTTACACTACTAACTTAAGTGTGTGAGAGTGTGTGTGTGTGTTTTTGTGTGTATGTTCATGTGTCGCACATCTCACACTTTCTTAATGTACCTGCAACAACAACCGAGAAACAGTTATTTGAGCATACAGAAATTCGTTGAATATTAAGTGACGCCTTTAAGGACCTTTTAGCAAAGTTAAATCAGACAAAAGAATCAAACGAGAAAATATGAATAAAGCATTGGGGTTTTTAGCAGTGACTTTTAATTGAAAGACAACTAAATTTTATTTATTGCAAAATTGTTAATGCAACTAGGCTAATCATATCAATATATAAGTTTCATTCTATTGTCTATACTTAATTAGTACCTTTCCTTTAATTTCTGACCTTAGTAACACTAATAACTTGTTTTATTACATTATTATTATTCTAACAATTACTAATAACAACACTAATCCCTAATGATCTGATTGGGTTTTTCTGGGTTTTCCAAAATCCTTGCAACAAATGTTGGATCATTTATAATTTTTGCATACCCCAGATCCAATTCTAATTCTAATTTAAATCTTTTCTTTACAGTTTAAATTTTTATTTAATTTTATATTTATTTTTTAATCTTTAACTTAATTCTTATATATAGATTTTATTTTGTTTCTTGCCGACTGCTTTTAGTCGCGCATAAATAAATAAATAAATATACAAAGCAAAAATTCATTCGGCTCGGTTTAATTAGTTTTGTTAAATAACATGATTTTAATTGCTACTTTTAAAGAATATAATTTGAGAACATACTTTTATATTTTGATAGCTGATAATTCGTCGGAATATTTTTTGTTCTAAGACAACTATTTACATAATTACAAATGGAGAATGCAAAAAAAAAAATGTGTAAGAATTTGTTTTCTATTCTCGCACTATATAGTTTCGAATTTAATGTTATACATTTAGCACAACTTAAAAGTGAATTGCAATAAATATAAAAGACTTTCTGTTAAAAATTTTTCTTTCAATCTGCTGGAAAAATATCGATTTTATTGGATGACAATTTGCATAACGCCTAAACGCAGGCAACACTTCAATTTTCTACAAAATCTACATGAATTATGACGGCAGAAGGAAGCCAAGTATCAATTAATGGTAATAATGCTACAGATGGGTATTATTATTATTGGCAAAGCTATGCAATTAAGCCCGTATACTCGTATACTTGATATGCATGACCCAAGCGAAACCACAAGGCGCCAATTGGCAACGGACTCTATTGTTTGGTTGTGCGTTTGGGCCAGCGTCTAAGCCATGGCCAAAGTGAGAGCGTCGGATTCTAATTAATGTTATCGCATTTCATGCGTCACTGCTAATTGTTATCGATAAATAATAATGCAATGTCAGGCGGCAACAATTCTGGTTGTTGTTGTTGTTTTTTCTTTAGCTCTGTTCTTGTCACATTTGCTATAATTGAATTTATCAGCGTGCAGCAAAATTCAGGCAGTCAGTTTGCGTGTAAACATATGAATTCCTAAAGGCAATCAAAGGCATATTAGCCACATGCGAGCGGAAACAATAAAAATATAAAACGGAAACGGAAACGCATGTGGAAATTGAAACAGTTTATGTTTTTATCGCTAAATACCTTTAGTTTCCATTTCCTTGGTTGGGGGTAACCTTTTTAACTAGCTGTAAATTCCCTGAAGTTGGATCAATTTATGGGACACAAACGTGTCAAAGTGACAATTTGATTGATTGATTAACAGTTCTAATGCAGTTACAAAAGTAGATAAAAAATACAGTCAAGTTGACAATTTACTAAAAATTTATTACTATTATCAATTCTAGAACAGTCTAAAGAGCTTCAGGTAATTTAACCAGGGACCATAAATAAAAATTATTTATTTTTTTTTTATATAAAAATCACTCGATAATAATTTTTGAGTATCAAAACAAAAATTATTATTTTTGATAAAAAAAAAAATAAAACTCAAAAAAAATGATTATAAATGATTTTTATTTTTATCGCCGATATGACAACATATTCTTGATGTATGATTTAAAACCTTTTATATGATACATCACATATTGAAAAGAAGCCATAAACTATTGTTGAGTTTTATTTTGAGCGAAAAAATATATACCGAATATACCGGAACCGGAACCGAAATTGATAATTCAGTTGGATTTTCTGCTTTAAATGCATCACAGGTCATTAAATATTCAATGTCAAGGCTCCAAATATTTTCTATTACTAATTATCTAATCTTATTTACTCTCTTTTTTCTACTGTACTTATTGTAAAATTTGTTTGAAAACCGAATACCTTAATATACCTATATATAAAAAATACTAAAGTCATAAAAGATACCAATATAATTGTATATCAGATATAGGGTTAAACGTATGCGTGGGGCAATGATTAATATGCTGTGGCACGAACCTTACCGCATGCATCAAATGCCACGAGGCTATTAAAACTCATTATAAAGTCATGTTAAATGAGGGTTTTGGCAGCACGGAAGCATTAATTAAAACTGAAACTGAAAAATAAAATGCACATCATAAGCTGCCCCAAGCTATGCCTAAGACCCAACGCCGAAATTATTAAATTCAACAAAAAAAAAAAACCAAAAAAATAACAAAAACACAACAGAAAGAATACTGTTAAAAACTTAAAAAAAAAACAAACAGCAAGAAAATAGAAACAAAAACAATAACAGAAAGGAAACTGTCCAAAATAATTACGAGAGTCGAAAAAGCTGCTGTGATTTTGTTGCTGTCCGAGGCAAACAAAAGGTATAACAAAGATTTATGCCTTGTCTAAAGGTGGAAGCATAAATTTAATGCGCCCAAAAATGTAGGCAATGCTTCTAGCCAAAAAGGAAGCCAAAGGAACAACAACAGCAAAAACAATTGGCAAAGCCACAGCGAAAGTATTAAAGCAAAAAAGTTTATCCCCGAGCAAAAACTCTCGCCGTTACTTTTTGGCTAAAACTTTTCAATGTTGTTGCGATTCTTGTTGTTTTTGTTGTTGTTGTTGTTGTTGCGGTTGCATGATACGGAAATTTTTGTGGCTCACAAACTTTTTGTGGCCAGCATACATAGATTCAAACTGGGGATATAAAGATACACAAATACATACACACATACACACCCACACATGCATATGCAGCTTCCATGGAGGTCGCTTTTAACTCGAAAAGAGTATTTAGCCGTAAGTGGTAATAATTACGAATCTGACTGAATTTTTGCTGGATTCTCAGTTGTTTGGTATCAGCGCTGCCGCCAACTGTGCGACTGGTTTACAGTTACTCACACACACACATATAAGTTAATTAAGTTTAATTGGATTAAAATTATACAAAATTATACGCACGCTCAGCTGGACGCGGTCAAGAGAAAATATCGCATTCAAATTTAAAAGCAACTTTAAATTTAACTAATTTAAAAGGATACCCATACAACACTCGGAAATAAGAAACAAATTAATAAATAAATAAATATATTCTTAGGCTTATTACGATTTAATTCCTACAGACATGTGAACATATCTATTTGTTTTCAATATTTAAAAAAATTACAAGCTGCTAAGCAACACGACGAAATAAAAATTAATAAAAAATGGAATAAAATACTATTGCCTAAAAACTATGTTCAAGCTGTTTTCAGTGTGTCTCATAATCAAAAGGGGCTTTACACAATTTATTATAATCCAACAATCTATCAATCCGCAAGAAGTCGCGAGATTGATTGATTGCTTAAAAATAGAGATTCAAAATTGAAACTTTCGTCTTTAAAATATTATAAAGTAGAGATAGCAAAAAAAATTAAAGATATATCTTGTTTATAAGGCTATTTATTAGTTATGTAAAAATACATCGCAATATCGACAACTCGATTTTCGCGGGAGCGATTATCGAGTACTTCAACTCGATCTTTTTGTTTACGATCTATTGAGTAAATTAAATCGATTTCCATAAAAACATGGACAACTCGGAAGCCTAGCCAAAAAAAAAAAATCAAATACAAATAGAGGGCGTTTTATTAGAAATTTAACCATCAATTCATTTTAAGACAATTAGTTTATTAAATAAACTTTATTTTTAAAAAATCGTTGAAGTTTCTGACTTGATATAAAACTTGATATATCGTTATTATTTTCGATATATCGACAACTCGGTGATTTTTTGGGGCGATTTTCTATTTCGATATTCAACTTGATCTAAAATTTGGATTTACATCTCTACTATTTGGGATTTGGGGGTGTCACATAAAACATTTACGGTTTTATTTAATTTATTTTCTTATTTTAATTTACTATTTAGTTTAGATTTAAATTTAAATTTATATTATAAAACTTTTTGGTTTTATGAGATATCATAACCAAACTTATAAAATATGCATTTAAGTTAGTCTTATACATCCTTAGCGAAGTTGGTTCAAATCGGACCACTATATCATATCGCTGTCATAGGAAAAGCTTTTTGTTCTATGAGATAAAACTAGCAGAATATGCGTTTAAGTTTGTTTTTCACATCCTTACCAGTTCAAATCGGTTTACTATACCATATAGCTGCCATTAAAACAAGTAGTGAAAAATGTAATACAACGTTTTGCAAAGTTGTCAAGTAAGCAGAATATTTTTAAATTTTTAGCAGTCTTAGCTTTTTCCATAGTAAGTTCGAGTAAGGGGTCTCCGACAGTCGAGATTTTTTGTGTGAAGGTTGGCTTTTTTGTTTTTTTATTATGTCTATTCTAGCCACGCAGGTAATCTGCTAGTTTAACCAGAATTGCTGCAGTTTATCGAGCACATTTTTTAATACTTGACTCAATTACAGTCTGTTTTTGAAATGTGTTGCATATTTTTGTGCGCCAAAAGTATGTCTCTCTCTCTCCCTCCCTCTCTCGTTTTCTCTGTTGCGCTTAATGGAAAATTCTATTAGGCCAACGTCAATGTGTACATCAAGTTTTCATTAACAAGCCAACTAATTTGACCGGCGTCTTGCAGCTTAGAAAATGTCGTCAAGGGAAAGACTCCCTCGTCTACTTTTCTTTTTGTTAACGTTTTTTTTTTTTCGTTTTTGGTTGCATAAAAGCTAAAACACTCCCTGGTGCACTATTGTAGGGCGGGAACAGGAGGTATGGCTTTAATTTGATGACACCAGGCGATTGTCAACTCGCTCGCACCGCTTTTTGGGCCTTTATTGAAATATTATGCAACAAAGTTGATGAATTTTTAGCTCGACAAACTTCAGCGCTGCATGGGGACTGCGCATTAAGCAAAAACTTGACTCTTACAGGGCGACCCTTTGCCACATGCCACATGCCGCATGCCCCAAATGCTCCATGCCATTGGATCAGGTGTTTACCAAACCCAACAGGGCCAACGACAACGGCCAACAACGAACAACGAACAACGAAAAGCAAAAAATATTATAATAGCAATTGAGAATTGCTGATGAGCTTTGCCTGCCAACGTTGACGAAGACGAGGAAGAGAACGAGGACGAGAACGAAGACGCAGGCAGGAAGAAGGCTCGCCAAGACATAGCAGGTGAGCCCCTTATTCTGTTTCCTGCCCCCTTCTAACCCTCTACACTGAAAAAAAGACCAAGTTCTAAAATCAAGAACATTCATCTTAAATATTTTGTTTTTAAAATAAGATTATTTTAAGACCAAATTACTAAAACTAAGAATATTAATCTAAAAAATCTTAAAATCTTAATATAAGAATAAAAATCTTAAATTGTTAGAAAAGTATAAATAGGTACTATTTCGTATCAAACAAATGGTGGCACCGTGGCGCTCTGATTAGAGAGGCCGCTTCAGTTATGAAGCAGTAGGCGGCGGTTCAAATCCCACTCGTTACAAATTAATATAACATTTATAAAATTACTAAAACAGAATAAAATATAAATAAATTAAAATAAATAAAATAAAAATATATAAAATAATTTTTATTTATTTTATTTTTAATTTATTTATATTTTATTCTGATTAATTATAATGTTATTTCACATTTATAAAATTACTAAAACATAATAAAATATAAATAAATAAAAATTAAAAATCTATAAAATAATTTTATTTATTTTATTTTTAAGTTTTAATTTTAAGAACATTTATTCTTAAAATAAGAACTTGGTCTTCATAGAAATGTTCTTAAAATCAAGATGTGTTCTCTTAATTTAAGAATTTTATGTTCTCGACGAATTTTTTTGGACAAAAAATCTTAGTTCTGAGACCAAAATCTTGATTTTAGAACATTTTTTTTATCAGTGTATAAACTGTCGAGTCGCTGGCACAACAAGAACAATGCAACAACAGCATGGAGCATAGGCAGTCAGTCGGGCTCGAAGCTGAGGCAAAGACAAGCTCTAGTCTTTGCACAGACTTGTTGTCGAGGGAGCATTTTAATTATTCAACATTGTTGACAAAGTTTCAGCTGTGACTGAGCCAGCTAAAAAGAGACAGCTCATGAAAATGACAGAGAGAGAGAGAGAGTGAGATAAAGCAATATGATTTGCTGCTTGAACAGTCAAAAGTTTTGGGGCACAAAAATTGGTCTACAACAAGAGCAATCTGCGGCTGTTGACAGTAAAAAATCCAAAGGCTCCAGAGTTGACAGAGCTACGACCTGACATTCAGCTGCCTTAGGGTAGAATTTATGGCAAGTTACACCATGATATTTTCTTCAGCGCTTTACCTAGCCAATTTTTATGACTGAAAAATAAGTTAATTATTAACTTTTAGCCTGAAATAGGAATTCAATGACATAGGTATAAGTACATTTCAATTTGGTGTGTTAACCAATTACTAGAGAATTTGATGACGATTGCTTTATTTATTTTATTTTATTTAGCATTGAATATTAAGCTTTTCAAATTCAAGCTGCACTTAATCTATTTCAAATTTCAGCAAAAATAATTAACTATAACTATTGTAATAATTTATGGTATATTTTATTTGACAAGCCAATTAATTTAAAATGTATAAGAAATAATATGTAAAATAACCTTTATCAAATCTCTCCATAAATAAGTATCATGACATTTGAAAGCACTGTTTGTTTGTAGTTGTATGTAGTTAATTTTTGTATTTTCTTAAAACCATCTCCTAGCGTTTCGTTTGATTCGGAATTTTACCCCAATAATCTTCATAGAGAATTTCTGATCTTCCACTTTGATCCATTAAAAATCCATTTTCAACGTTATCAGCATCAGCTGTAAATAGTTTATGCAGTCAGTTCACCAAAAAAAAACAAATATGAATCTCTGTCATATTTTTTTGTTTTTTTTTGGGTTTTTTGCATCACAGTTGACTGTTCAATATTCCATTTATCGACCTGACGCGCCTCACTGAAAGTCCTGACGAGTCCTTTGTCATAACGTCCTGTAATTTAATTCTTTTACAGTGACCCAAAAGCCACAGCAATGGCCGCAACCGATGTCGATGTGAATGTGAATGTGGATGTGGATGCTCTGTTGCCAATGTTGATGCTGTTGCTGTTGCAGCTGCAGCAAACTGTGGCAGCAACATTGCAAACGATGACGACGTTAAGCTAAGTGAAGCGGATGGCCGCACAGTGGGTTGACGGAAGCACGGTGGGTTGAATGTTGGTTCGTTTTTTGGTGGTTGGATGCTCACATGGCTACAAACATTTTTTTGGACAGCGCGCTTCAATAATTCTGTTTGCAGTCACACACCCACACACACACACACACATGTAAACACACTCAGGCACACATACACACACATGTAACCGCACACCAATACGGGTGCAGCAAGCATATTTCGAGTGGCTTTTGTGGCATTGACGTCGACTGTTTACAAAAGACAAAAATGCCAGCAAACTGCAGTCCAAGTCGACAACAACAACAACAACGACAACAACAACAACAACAACAGCAACAATATTGCTTGTATGTGTTGCTGAAAAATTACAATGCAATTGTTTGCCATTGGCACCCAGTAAAAGAAGAAGAGCCAATGTCTGGGAACTGCAAGCCGAACGAAGCCAAGCCAAAAGTCGACCAGAACCGGAAGCGGATCCGGACCACACAGAGCAGACATTGGCCAAGCACATTCCCTTTGCCACTTCCACACACTACACTGATAAAAAAAATTTTCTAAAATCAAGATTTTAATCTCAGAACTAAGATTTTGAGTCTGAAAAATGCATCGAGAACATCAAATTTTAAAATTAAGAGAACACATCTTGATTTTAAGAGCATTTTTAATAAGACCAAGTTCTTATTTTCAAAATAAATGTTCTTAAAATTAAAATCAAAATATAAAATAAATTAAAATTATTTTTTTTATTTATAATTTTTATTATTTTTGAATTTTTATCTATTTACATTTTATTGTGTTTTAGTTATTTTTTAAATGTTATTTTAATTTATTTAGGAGTGAGTTTTGAACCGCCGCCTACTGCTTCACAACTAAAGCGGCCTCTCTAACCAGAGCGCCACGGAGCCACCATTTGTTTGATATGAAACAGTACCTATTTATACTGTTCTAACAATTTAAGATTTTTATTCTTAAATTTAGATTTTAAGATTTTTTAGATTAATAATCTTAGTTTTAGTAATTTGGTCTTAAAATAATCTTATTTTAAAAACAAAATATTTAAGATGCATGTTCTTGATTTTAGAAGTTGGTCTTTTTTTTCTGTGTACTTCACATCAGGACGGGAACAAAAGTCGGGGGTCGACAGAGTCATTATCGATTTAAAGTCCTGCACTTTTATTATCAACTAATTGAAACTGTATTCCATGCCAAAGGCTGCCTTGTTAGTGGACATTGCAATAGCTTTGTGTGACTTGAGGCGTCTTTGAACTTTACTCTCTCTTGCCAAAAGCTGTGAATGTGTTCAGTTTGCAACAAAAAAAAATATTTATAATTATTTAAAACAGTTTTATATTTTACTATCTTAAATATTTCATATGTTTTTAAAAAAATAAATCAAGAAAATTTGTTGTATGAAATTGAACCTATATATATATATATATATAGAAACAAATTTAATAGTTCAAATGACCACTTTAAATGCATATTCGTCAGTTTTTTTTAAATATTTCAAAAACCAAAAAAGTTTTTCATACTAAAACTTGATTTTCAACCGATCGTTTCTATGGAAGCTATATGATATAGTAGACCGATTTGAACCAAATATGGCCAAATTTTGTAAAATAACAACAAATTGATATTGTGTAAGATTGGTTAAGATATTTTAAAAAAAATTTCATACTAAAGAAGTCATCTAAGTCGACAAAAAATGACTGGACACAAAATAATATTATATCGCCGTTTCTCCATAGATTTTATTGAATCAAATCCTAAACGACGCGTAACTATGCAAATAAAATAGAAAATAAAATGTTATAAATATTTTTCGACTTTTTCTCGAATTTTAAAGTAAAATAAGTTTAGAAAAAAGCTAAAAAAATCATCATTCAAGAATTGATTTCTCTTAAATTACTGCTTCAAATTAATGAATTATAGATATATTCATTAGCTTTCTAAAAAAGTTAAGCTTTGGAAAATCGTTTCTTCTCAAGTAATAATGACAAATGAGGGCGCACTTTTGAAAAAAAGTGTTAAGAAAAAGCCAAATTTTCAAAAATTCTAAAAATTGGGGCCCCATATCTATAAAAAAAAATGTGGATTTGATTTTTGTAATAGCCAAAGAGTTCAAATTTGTTGCCTAGTGTTATTAGTCACAGATTACATGATAAATTATTGTAATTATATTAATTTACTTATGAGTTCATTTATTTTTATAGTTTGAGTAACAATAATTTAAAACTGTTTTCATGTTCATTTCATTACTTAGCTAATTTATTATTTGTCTCTTGAATTATCACGCATGTTCGTGTCACGACACGTGTCCAACTTCACTTTGCACGCAGTTACTTAAAACTGTGCGTATTTTATATGGCATATGTGTGTGTGTTATTGTATGATTGTGTGTGAAAAATTGGCACACACACATACGCAGACACGCACTCAGTGTGCATATTTAAGCACATGAGCCGCAACACTTACATGTGTGCGCTATTCCTTCTACCACCACTCCCCTACTTCTCCCCGATCAACCCCTAACCACCCTCCATTATCATCTCTCCTTCCCCTTCCCTCAGCAACGCCATCTTGCTCCAACTGCTTGACAGCGAACCAAACAATGAGGCTTTTGTATGTAACAGCGCGTTTGCCTTTTTGTGGCTGCGACATTCACACACACACACACACACACACACACACACACACACACACACACACACACACACATACACATACAACTGGCCATTGTTTCGTATTGAACCACAGACTTTACTTGGGAAGGGGGGAAGAGGGAGAGGAGCTGCTGTCTTGACTGTTTGCTCCCTTTCATTTGCCGGCGTTTTCATTTGCGCTTCAAATCTAAGAATAATAGCTGCCTTGATTACATTCACGCCGCTTTATGACAAACGAAAAAAAAAAAACAAAAAAAACAACAACAACAATAATGGCAACAATGAAATGTAGCACAGTGTTGGTAAAAGTGTTGTAAACAACTTAAATTGGCAAATGCTTACAAAAATGCAGCAAACCATATCACATAACTATTACAAAAGCATTATACTAATAATACTATACCATATAGATTAACTTGTATGAAACAATAATAAACAAAATATCATTTATTTATTGGTTTTAATAAAAAAAACATAAAAGTTATTAGCGGTGTTTTCACAATTACCTTTGGTTGCTTTCGAATATCAAAATATTTTTTTTTATGAAATTTGTTGAAATATAAGAATTTATGAATTAAAATCAATTTATATATTTAAAATGAATGAAAACGCATCACGAATTTAAAGTCAAATTTTGAACATTTAAAATGACGGATCTAATATGGCAAATTTTTAATAAGAACGTATTTAATGGATCCGCCGTTTTGAATTTCTAAAAATTGACTTCAAATTCGTGATCAGCGACCCCAAAAACCCCCGGGTAACGAGTTTCATACGAATCCGATGATTTTTTCTAAAAAGTGTCCGCCTTTTTGCATCCGCCATTTTGAAATATTACAAATTGACTTCATATTCGTGATCAGCAACCCCTGGATAATGAGTTTTCTAAGGAATCCGATGAATATTTCAAAAAAGTGTCCGCCATATTGGATCCGCCATTTTAAATTTCTTAAAATTAAAGTCAAATTCGTGATCAGCGAATTCTAAAACCCACCGGTAACGAGTTCCAACCGAGTGTGATAAATTTTGCAAAAACTTGTCCGCCATTTTGTTGTTTTGGGATGATATCCAAAACCTGACGTGCTGGAATAAAATTGACTTCTGATTCGGATTCAGCGGCTCAAAATCCATATAATAAGCATAGTCAGACTGTGTTATTAAAAATAAATTTTGCTTTTCAAAATTATCTATAAATATGTATATACATTTATATATTAAATAACATTATTACTATGTTTTTGTACCACTGTGCAATATATGGCTGCCAAAATGAAAATAAAAGAAATTAAGTGGCATGTTATTCTTTGTGTGTGTGTTGGCGAGCGGAACGTGGCATGTGGCATGTGGCATGTAGCATGTAGCACATATTATACATATACATATATATGGTCAGGCATCAACTTAAGCCCACTGTTAAGGCCTGTTTAACATTTCAAGTGTTAATTGTGTGCGAACAACAAAACCAACAGCTGACAGACAATTGAACAGACAGCAAAGACAGCCTCCCACCTTTGTGGCAAGGAAAAGGGGCAACGATGTGTTTTGTTCAAGAGTCACTTGCCACAGAACTTTAAGTCAGATCAGGTCAGAGACGGAAGCAAGTGTAACTAGGCTGTTGAATGAATGTTTGAGTGCAGTTGAGTTGAGTCTGAATTGGAATTCAATTATGCAACAAGCAGGCAAGCAGCAACAAAGGGCAACAATTGTTAACATATATAAAAGGCAACGGCAAATTTTTTTTGGTTGCATGAAAAATTTTAATAATTTCTTATGGTTACTTCCGCTTGCCACTTTGCCACTTGCCACCGCTGCTCCCAATGGCAAATCAATTTACGCTTTACATAAAAATCAACAAAAGACTAAGTTGTGTGTGTGTGAACAGAGGGTAAAGCTCTTCAAAAATCACAGCACATAACCCATTAACCCTACGTTGCCCAACTACTTACAATATGCATGAATTGGTTTAAAGGGCTGTGGCGGTAGGACGGCGGTGAATTGAAAATGAAAATGGAGCAAGCCGGCAACAAAAGGCGATTTTCATACACAATATTCTTTGACTGTCGTTGTCGTTGTCGTTGTCATCATCATCCTTGTTGACGTTGTCGCATTTACATAATGAATTCATATGTTTAATAAAATCTACACGTGAGCATGAATACTCGTATACGCGAAAGGAAGGCGAACACACAGCACAAAAGGGCAACTGCGATTCTCGCATATATCTCTCAAAATCTCGGATCTGAATCGCAAAGGAAAAAATACAAATAAATGTCACCAACTATGAGATACCCATTACTCTGTTTACTTCTCTATGTATTATATTCACTTATGAATTGTAAACTACAAAAGTATACAAATTAATGCTTATCAATGCTTAAAAACTGACAAAACATCCGTGATTTCCATTATTATTATCAGATCCTTATGCAATTTATTAAGATGTTTGACAATAATATAAAAAAACGTTGACTTTTGAAAGCCACACTCTCTGTGTCAAATTTGGTTGCTCTAGCTCTTATAGAAACATAACTTGAACTTTGTATATAAAGGGTATGAGAAGTCTCCACCTCCATGTTATAGATAATGCAACGAATTCAATATATCCTTGTACTCTACGAGTAACGGGTATTAAAACTCAAATTGAATGCAGCAGCGCACAAAAGTATGCTAAATAAAGCGAAATTTTTACTTCAGCTCTTCTACTACTTCTTCTCCCTCTCCTTCTCCATCATCATCTTTATCGACATTTTTTTTTCTGTATTTCATCATTTCAATAGTTTGGATGATGACAATGACGGTGCTGAAGACTGCAGCTTTGCAAATCATAAAATGTACAGATGTGTAAGGTGCTGCTTTGGGGGAATTAAAGAATTATTTTTCATTTTTTGATGAAAAAGGTTTTTTTGCACTGTTATCGATAAATCACATTGTCGATTGATATTAAATTTGTCATGTTAATTTCATAAATTATTTTCATTTCAACTAAATTTCATAAATTATTTTCATTTTAACTAAATGTCAAATTTGTTAATCATATTATATTGTTAAGCTGGGTATGGACATAAGAAAAAAAACAGTTCCTAAATTAGCTAGATAAAGTTTAGCCAGCGTTTTAGCTGGTTTCTTCGGAGAACGGATAACACAGAGTTACCAGATCAAGAAATTGTCGTTTTTTAACACTGGCAGCTTTTAGCTCGGGTGATTGCGAAAATATGGAATTGTTCAAACATTTTACACCTGACAAGCTAAAAATGGCCGTTATTCATTTGAAAACAAAACAAAGACGTCTGTAGTTTAACAACCAGGACAAAATTGAAACAATCTGTCGCCCCAAATTATATAAATTATGAATTTTTATTAATAAAATAGAAAAATTCACACATAACTTTTATGTTGCTTTGCATATTCTTTCTACTTGAATACCAACACATTAAATATCCTTAACTTTCGTCATTTTCCATTTCCTATGCCCCCTCAATGTAATCTAATCAGTTGTGTGTTATTAAAAAGGTAAAAAAGACACAGCTGACATAACAGAGTTACCATTCAAATTTTGGGTTTTATTTGTATTGATTTGGCAACACTGCTTTTGTTTACCGACAGATAAGTATTGAGCACTTTTCCTTCCTAACCTAAGCAAAAGCTATCGATAAATATTCAAAGAAATAACCTCGATTAATTGTCTCAATTGTTATCAATAAAGCCCAATCTAAAGAAATTACTGCCTCTCTCTCGCTCTCCCTCTCTCTCTCTATATATATATATATATATCTCTGCTTCGAGAGAGGACAAAGTCTCATAATTCAATCGCTGATTTTTGGCAAATTATCGATACTTTATTGCATCTATGGAGAGAACATTTCCAAGAGTCAAATAAATTTTGCGCATTAACCAAGAAAAAGTTTTCAACAAATTTTCCACCACAAAGCTGTCTGGGAAAAAAGTTTAAATGACCCAATCTCTAAAAATACACGCCAATTGTGTTTGTATGTGTGTGTGTGTGTGTATGTGTTGAGAAAAAGATGGGACCGTTTGGTTGGAAGAGAGAGAGAGAGGAAAACGAAATGATAACAACAATGCATTTGTACATGAAAAGGCCAAGCGATGTTGCCTTGTGAAAACTCATTTGGACACTGCGGTCAGAGATGGGCCAGTAACTGGGCTTGTTGTGCCAAAATCTATTTCAAAACTTGGTCAAGTTGTTGCCAGGCGGCACACACACACACAATAGCAGTCAATTGCCAATTGTGATAAATTGTACTTTTAAGCAATTTAAACCTAAAAACGAACAGCAAAAAATAAGGAAAAGTTAGGGCGAAGCAAACCGAAACAGAGGCGGCCCTTATCAAAGTCAGCGTCTAGCTACCAAAAAGGTTAACTCTCAGCTCGACATGCCAAACTTCAGAATACCCTGTTATGTGAAAAATATCGTTGGTAGTCTATTGATAAGTTTTTACTAATAGAGATTATTTATCAACGATTTACTATCTTAAAAAAAATACTTCTAATAATTAAGCAAAATAAAATTTTACTATTCTCTTTATTTGCAAATTATTATCGATCGTATTTATAAGCCATCAATTACATTAAAACAATCTCTTAGGAAAAATAAAAAACGCTTACTTGAAACTATTAAAAGAATCTGTTTAGATCAACTAAAACTTGACGATCATTTTAAAGTGTTCCTTTTTTTTGCAGGGCATCTGCTAGGCGAGCAGATCAGCAACTTTACGTTTGTTTTGGGTATGTAAAACTACTTTACTAATAATGTCTCAATTGTGCAACATTTTGAGGGCTGAGCTCGTCTCCGGCTTATTGCATAGGGTCCGTCGGCATTTCCGAGGGGTTGTTAGGTGATTTCGGGTTTAGGTCGCCGTTTCGGTTTGATTTTTTTCTCTTCTTTTTTTTTGACTTCACATATGTATGTTTGGCATTACCCTAGTTAAGCGTACACAACACTCGGCCAAGAGCATTTTTCCCAATTTTTCTTTTCTTTTTTTTTTTTTGGTTTTTTGTTGCTTGTTGTTTTTGGTATCTTGAGTATTAATCCTAATTGAAGGGAAATCCCTTGATGGACACGCACACAGCAATAGGGAGTGACACAGTGTGTGGGGAGTTGGAGCGGTTAAGCGGTAACCCTTTTTTCTTTCTTTTTCTTTTTTTTTTTTTGTTTGTTCTTACTTTGGGGGCTGCCCGAGTTCGTTAGTTTTGCTATTTTATGACGCTTTGTGTTTTCTTTTCTATTTTTTATATTTTCGTTTTCTCGTTTTTTTTTTTTTTTGCTTTTTTCGGATTTTAGCCATTTCAGAGAAGTAGCGCTTAAGGAAATCTGCTGTAAAGGGTTGCCACATGTGTGTATATGAGTGTGTTGCAAGAATTGCCAACATGTGGCGCAAGATAAATGCGTGGCGTCTCAAAATTAGCTGCCTCTATCAGTTTATCTCGCACTCCTCTCAAATATTTTTGCAGCTTTGCTCATAGATTTACACGATATGCGAAATGAAAATGATTCTCAATTGCTTTAAACATCATTCTTAAAGCTTTAAAGCAGTGGCATCGCATCAACAGCGGCATTACAGCGTAACAGCCCTTTAACAGCGACTTAACAGCGAAATGTTGTTTGTTCTGTACGTATGCAGGCAGCGCTGCGGCAGAGCAACACTGCTCTAAAGTTAACATAGCGAAAGTGTAAAAATGAGAGAACAAAAAAGTAACAGAAAGATAAAAAAAAGGATAAAAAGTTCCCTTTGCAAATCTTCAATATTTAGTTCTGAAGGTGATAGTTACACAAACTTGCAAACGAAGGAAGGCTAAGTGTAATAGAAAGATTAAATGAAGGAAATTAGAAAGACAAAAGCTAACATTTATATGAACTTGCACTGGAATGCAGGCTGACATAAGCTGACTGCTATATGTGCACAGAAATGACATGTGAAGTGTAAACGAAAAAGTGAAAGGCAAACACAAATAAAGTCGCATAAAAACAAAAGGACGCATGACAATAATCGACTAGCAAATATCCTGTAAGTCATGGAAGTTGTAGCTTCTTTGAAATGTGAATTTTTTTGAATACAAGCATTTATAAAACAACTTTTAGTTCCATTTATGTGTTTCTTAATTAAATAATTAAATAAATAAAATTATTATTTAAATGGATTTTAAAACTATTTACTATACTTATTACTTTCATTTGTCTTAGTTGTCCATATCCATTTTGATATTTATTTCTGTTTATAGGGTATAACAATGCGCAAATAGACATTTAATGATTCCCCATTGTCATTACATAAAGGTGGCTTATAAAAACATTATTTCACAATGGAGGTGTTGAAGGTATGTTTCTGTTGTATTGTTGTGTGATATGTGTATTGTATAAATGTTTGCAGACCATGCGGGCTACTTGCTCATTTGTTGGTTGCCACAGATCCCAGAACGAAGGCATTTCATTGCGACTAACGAGCAACATGGGTATAGCTAACATAGCTAACTCCTCAAACCCCCCGGCCATCCCCCAGCCCACTCTTCAAAAAATAAAATCCACCTTTTACTCCATTTTCTCCAACTTCTTTCGCAACGCAGACATTCAGGCAGGTAAACAGACTCCATTCCTTTCTATCTTCATACATGTTATTCTGCCTAGGTGTGCATAATTTTTACCCCGGCAAATTTCCAGTTGTGGTATATACATTAAATAATTGTCAGCTGCTGGTTCTGCGTAGCCTGCCATAAAAATGCAATTGATAAGGCCACCAACAAAGGAAAAAAACAAAAAAAAAATATCCATACTAAGGGACATTAGACAGATGCTACCAGTAAGTGTAACTTAGACCTTGAAAAACAAAACAAAAATGTTTTATATTAAACAATAATAATAAATAAAAATTCGAATTTCAAAATAAAATCAATTCCAAACGGGGCCAGAAGTTGGGTATTTTCGGACTTTCTTAAACAAAGTTCGAGTTTAACAACTCAGCAATTATTAGAATACTAAATGAATAATCACTAAAAAATAATTATTAGATAATAAGTTTTAAACCTACATAAGAAAAATGTTTTTCTGTATACAGATTTACTTGTATGCCTTATATCTAACTAATATATTTAAACATATTTAAATTTGTGACTTTATCGAACTTTACAAATATAAGTATGTATATACAATTTTAATAAAATAAATCATTAATTGTAATTATAATAATTATATAACAATAATTACTGTCATGTTTCAAATGCTAAAAACAAAAATTGTTTTATGTAATTATATATGCTCTTATATTAATTTTATTTAATTTTACAACAAATTAAATTTTCACAAATCATTTTTCTGATATTTAAAAACATTCTCCTCTGAATCGTAACTGGTCACACTTTTTGCAAGTAAAGCATTTTCAAGTTTGACTTTCTTGACTTTTCTATACAATTGCTCACGCTGTTAAGCTTTTTTTTAAGTCAAAAGTCAGCTTACATTCTTAAAGCAATGATGGTCCCACTACGTATACCTAAAGAAATAAAAAGCTACTTGATTTCTAAGTAAAACTAAATGTCAAACAGCTTTGCTTTGACTGAAAATGCTGATTCTGCTGAAAGATGCTTTTGAATAAGCCAATGACCGGCTCTACTTCAATTGCAGCTTTGTAAAATCAAAACTCAATAAGTATTAAATAGTGCCTTGCACTAAAGAAACGCTGCCCCAAAGTTCGTTGATAATTCTGAGAATGCTTTAAACTTGGCCCACAACTTGATAACAACTTTTGACTTGTTCTCGTTCTCGTTGTTGTTGTCGACCAAATTCGATTTAAGTTCAGATTCTTTTGGGTCGCCCTTTTTACATTTTCCACTTTTTGTCTCTGTTTTCGCCATTTTGCCTTTGAGCTCGTCATTCGTTTATTGCGGCAAAGTTTGTGCCCATTTCTTACGGTTCATCTAATTTGTGGGGCGCATTTTTGACAAACGTTCGGCAAATCGAAGCAAAACTTTGATTGTCTGCCACACAGACCACAGACATGGCTACCGTTCAGAAATGTAAATGTATGGCTAAAGAAATCGAGCTGAAACGTGGAGACGTGAAAGGTGTGCAAACAATGAAATGTCTGCATATTTTGGCACATTATTTAAATTGCCATTATGCACGCGTCTCGTTTGGAAAGTATGCCACAAGCAAATTGCAATGGCAAATGGCAAATGGCAATAGGAACAACCGCATTCCGGACTTAACAGTCCACGGCCCGTAGTCGGTAGTCGGTAGTCCTCGCTGTGGGCTGCGGCACATTATGGCGACCACAAATGCAATGCAGCAGTGGCAGCGGCAGAAACCGTCGCACCACCATTGATAAATACGAGGGCGGGCTTTAAAGTTATTGGTCTATGTAGAAAGACGTACATTTTTTAATCAAATTTAAATTTATTTGTCAGCACACCATTTCATTTTGACATTTATGTATTTTTAACACACAACTAATAAACAAAAAACACAAGTAGAGCAGTCAATGATTTTCAAATAATTAATTTTGCAATGATTGATTTTTCAAGAAACAAAAGCGATCTATTGTAGTAATATTTAGCACACGTAGTCATAAGTAGTATTATATTGTAAATAGTGTTATTTATTAATTATATTTATCGCACTGTAAATATAATTAATCATTTAGCGATTACTATAAAGCGCCCTCTGGCGTGATTAAGAGTTAGCTTAAGAACGCATGAAGCGACGCCGCCCGGTTAAGACTGAATAAATTATAAAAGATCGGAAATCTGAGTGTTTACTTATTAAAATAACCTCTGACTATACTATGTTTATGTGGAAAATTAAAAATAGTGTTGTCTCTCAGATTAAAACCACAAAATTCAGAACAAACGTTTAGTAATATATAAAGACAACCACTAAATAACAAATTATTTTTATGTAATGCCAAAAAAATAAAGTTTCTAGTTATAATAAAATTTGTATATTGGCGTCTCGAAAGACCTGCGTCGCTTTCTGAATTGTGTCGATAGCAACTTATTTTCTTAAAGTTAACGTTAAAATAAATAGGATAAAATAACATACATTAGAATTGTCTTATTAAATCAAGTAGAGAGCAAGTGCAGAACATTTTTCTATATTTAAAAAAATAACCGATGTTTGTGTAAAATGAATAAAAAAAATATTAAAAGGGTATCTGTGAACAATGTCTAATCTAATTATTTGGCAAGTGTAGAAAAAATTAGAGCATTTTCAGGTAAAGTAAATGGCTCTAAAAAGTTTTCTGTTTCGCCCTTAGTTGAACGACTTGTCAGCCTACCCTCGTACATACCTATAGGAATAGGTGTGCGATACCCCAACAACATCGACCCATTTGCAGTGTTTGCAAAGGCAGCGGCAATGCGACACTGCAACAAAAGGTGGCGCCCCGCAAATGTATGCAACGCTTTCTCGTTTCGTTTAGTTTCGCATCGTTTCGTTGTTTGCCACACGTGTAACGTGGAGAGTTCATTATCGCTAATAAAATGCAACCGGCCAAAAAGCTCGAACGATGCCGTGCAACAACAAATACGAGCAGGCCCTTTTCTCTCTCTCTCTCTTTCCCTTTCTCCTTTCTATTTCTCCATGTGTTTATAGGGCAAATAGTGTACACATAACCTCAAAAGCGCCGTTACGCTGCGTGCGTAGGGTTGCCAGGTTTTGCTGTGACCAGCCTGAGTTACTGTTGCCGCTTTCCTGCCACAGGCCATCAGTCATTAAGTCCGCTCGCTGGGCGCATTACAAATTTAAATTGTATGCATGCCTTTGCATGCCACACAAAATAAATACTACATATATATACTATTAACTCGAGAAAAAAAATTAAAGAATAAACTTGTCGCATATTATTTATGAGTCTGTTTTTGTTGTTTGCGTCGCGACGCTACGCTTAAAAATGTTAAACACGTAAAAAGCGTTGCATATATATGTATATATATATATACAAATTTTTTTATCTTTTCGGGGGCGCAAGTTTGTGTCTTGCAACACTTGGCAGTGCCACACGCTGTGCAACCGGACTAGGCTCAAGATTTATGACTACGAACATTGGCGGACAGGCAGAGAGACAGACAGACAAGCAAACAGACTGAGAGACGAACAGACAGACAGAATATAAGTGTCCAACTATATTCTGACGTTGATTAGAAGGGCATTCTGAGATTGTGTAAATGTTACAGAAACTATGTATAGCTTAAGAAAGAATGAATTACTCTTTAACAGCTCAAGAACTTTCGTTTTGTACAACAGAAGTTTCAAAAATAACTCATTTATCTCACTCACTTAATCTATCTGGGGTACAAAACTTATACATTTTCAGTTGGTTTACATTTCTGTATGTACAGGTCATGTTAAAATTATTTTACATTGCTTTGATGGAAGGCTTTAGGGTTGAATAGCAATACACCCGAAAAGCCCTTTTAAAGTTGTAGCCGAAAAGTTTATCAACTATTGTTTTAACGACTTTAAGGAACACTTCACGGGCTAAAAACTGGTGGAAAGCTCTTCTTTGTTTTGCAATGTAAATTAGAAATTGAAAGACAACCCTGTATATATATAATAAAATATATATAATTCAATCAGTAATTGCTTTTCAAATTATGATCAATGACATGATACTTTTTTATCAATACGTGGCAACTCCACGCAGTAATAAAAATACATTAATCTAAATTTAGTTATTTAAAAATACAGCATCAAGCACATTTGGACTCATTTAAGTAAATACACGCATATTCTTATTTAAGCCAAGAATCGTAAAAAACATAAAATCTGTTTTTGTCGTTAAGTATCAGTAATCGGTACTATGTATAACACTTTTTGTACAGTACATTTTTTGTGGTACCGATTAGAACAAATTTTGTATTTTTGACTGACGGAATTTTCCTGCTGAATACAAAAAGTAGTGAGTCAGGTATTATGATTGATGATCAGTGCACTATGCCAATTTTCGTTTTTTTTTTTTATTAATTTATATTTTTTATTTAAAATTTGTATATTAAACTCAATTTTGTTCGTCACAAAATTGGATATTAGAACTTTTGGGGCTAGAAATAGCTTTAGTCACTAGACTCTTACCTCGTGTAGGGGTTTTTTTTTGTGGGATACGTTAATTCAATGGGAAAGCGATTCTTACTTTTGGTACGTTGCTTTTAATTGCAAGTAGATTTGTTTTGAAGCTTACCTTACGCAGCATATCATCTAGGGAATCCACGTCGAGTCCGGCATAGTTGTTGTTGAATTGACTGGAGCAATTGGACGAGTTGCTGGTGTAGCGTTTGCGTCTGCCCAAAGCGGGTGAATTGACCAGCGAGCTGGGGCCACTGGAGCTCACATAGCCCAACTGGGCGGCGGCCATTAATGGATACATCGAATGATGGGCCGTCAGATGTGGCACATGCCCCATGGTCACTTGATGATGATGCGAGGATGCAGCAGCAACAGCAGCAGCAGCTGGCGATGTGCAACAAACGGATAGACAAGCATTTGGCGGAGTTGAAGGTGCTGAAAGTTGTTGTTGTTGTTGCTGCTGTTGTTGTTGCTGTTGCTGCTGCTGGTGACGCACTGTGGCAAGTGGAGAGGGCGGCGCTGTGTGATGCAATTGCAGCGTATGATGATGATGATGATGATGCAAACCATGCGAGCCATGATGCAAATGATGATGATGCAAATAACTGGCCTTTGCTGGCGAGCTGTTGCCCGAGGAGCTGGTTGAGGTGCCAGCGGTCACCGATTCACCGGCAACATTGCCAATTGAACCGATTGAACCGGAACCGGAACCGGTTCCAACTGGAGCTGGAGGATTACTTAAATCATTGCTTGGTATTGTTGTTGTTGCTGTTGTTGAGCTGACTTCATTTGTATCATGCGACATTTGAGCATTTAGATCGCCGCTCTGGCGTTGCAAGTGACGCGAATGATGTTGCAACTGATGTTGATGATGATGCTTGTCCGTTGTCGACGCATCCACCAGCATCAGCGTCGTTCCGGCCGCATCCATTTGAGACGCCACTTTTAAGTAATTCTCTGCTTTTTTTATATTTATATATATTTTTTTATCTTTTGTTCTTTTTTTATTATGAATTGTGTTGAGCTTTCACTTTACGCACTGCATTTTGCTTTTCATTTTATTTCTTATTTTAATTGTTTTGATTTTGTGTGTTGTTTTGTCGCTCATTTAACACTCAACGCTCAAGTGAATGCAATGCAATTTTGGCACTCGACTCTACAGAAATGCAAAATAAGAATTGTTGCACACACTTCACAGCTGCTGTTGCCAGTTGCCCCACCCCCAACCCCTCAATCTCTCCCACTCTCTTCTTTCCCTTGCACATTCCACCTCAACTCTCTGTGTTGCTGTCGTCTGTGCGTCTGGCGTTGCAAATTTATGTTGCAGTTGCGATTGTTTGTTTTTTAATTGCATGCCGCATGCTGCATACATTTAGGCGTCACCCACATGATTAATGGCTCCCCGGGGAGTCTGCCAAGGGGGGTTATGGGAAAGGAACTTGGTCGGGTGTTAACCGCAAATGCGCTGCAGTAAACTGAAACAGCTAAAAGCAACTTCAGATGCAACAGCAACAGCAACAGCAACTGCAACTGATTGTTGTCATTTGCCACTTGATGGGCTTAAATCGAATCGAAATGACATGCGCCATAAAGCAGACAACAAATAATACTATAAATAAATGCAATGTGATGCCAACAACATGCTAAACTGAATGCATAATAAATAAATGAATTCATGAAATGTCAATAGCTGCGGGATTAAAACAAAAAATCATTATAATAAATAAAATGAAGTGAACAGTAATTCAACAATCACTACAAAAGCATACCCTGATAAAAACAAAAAACGGTTTCTCAGAAATATTCGTTTGAAATATTTTATTCATAAAATAAAAACAACTTTATGAAAACTGATATAGAAATAAGTGAAATTTTTTCTTTTGTCTCAAATTCAGATATTTAATTTAAAACTTTTAATTTTCGTCTAAATGTACGAATCAGTGCAGACAGTAAACAAATCAAGTTTAATTCAATTTATAAAACATTTTTAGATACTATGCTCTTTGTTATTGCTTTTAACAAATTAGTGAATCCATTCCCGTAGTCACAATCATTTACAAGTTAAATTGTTTTGTCTCTCTATTCGCTCCATTTTCTTTAAATCATATTAACCTAAAAAAAAATTGATTCAGGGTATACAACCATAATTATGTAATGAATGCGACTCATATATTTAATTCATTGGCTAAACAGATATATTTTAATTGCACCTGATACACAAGCCAAAAATTGATTGCAACTAATCATTAATGTTTAACAAAACAAACTTTATTGCATTGACAAATAAAAAAAAATATATGCAAATAATACACAATAACGTTAATTAGGATTTTGAGAACTGTTCATCATTTGCCATTTATATATGTACAATTGGAAATCACGATACAGATCTCAATTAAAATATTATTAAGGTTAAAAAATTAAAAGCGGTTTATTTACTTTCTTAACCATGGGCTCTGATTGTCTGCCAAAGGTAACTTTATTATTCTGGACATTTTTCTTAAAAATCAATGAAGACTTATAATATATATTTAAAAGCATTATAATTACTATTTTTTTTATATAAAATAAAATCAATTAATATTGATACCTTAAATTTGACTAACATATAAAAAAAATTAAGAATTTCATATTTGAAAAATGGTTTATACATTTAACAGATGGAATTTCGTCATTTAATAAAAATAAATGGTTATGTTGTTTGCTTTTTTTTTAATTTGCAATTTCTAAATTATTAGAAGATTTTATAAAAGCCATGAAAATTAAAAACTGTGACTTTGGCTCTCTTTTTAATTCTTAAAATTGATTGCCTGTAAAGTTGTATCAAAAATTTAAGGCTCTCTGTGAATTTTTCTCTTATAACCTTTAAAACTTCAAATAATATTGATAACTTAAATTTGACTAACATTTAATCAGCACAAAAAAAAATTAAGAATTTCATATTTCGAAAATGGTTTATACATTTAACAGATGGAATTTTGACATTTAATAAAAATAAATGGTTTTGTTGTTTGCTTTTTTTTTTAATTTGCATAGTAATTGCAATTTCTAAATTATTAAAAGATTTTATAAAAGACATGAAAATTAAGAACTATGTCTTTGGCTCTCTTTCTAACTCTCAAAATTGATTGCCTGTAAAGTTGTATCAATAATTTTAGCTTCTGTGTGTATTTTTATATAATAAACTTTAAAATTTTGCTTCGAATTTGCCAGGCAATTTTGCCAAGGCTTCACTAAAAATAGCTATCAATTCAATTATAATGTTTATGATTTTTACTTGTGCTCAGCTTAAAATGTTCAACAAGCAAATAATTATATATAGAACTAGTTCTCAATTAGTTGCCAGGCGGATTAATCGAATGAGTTTAAAATTGAGTTTTGAGTTTAAAAGTATAGCATAAATTGCAGCACAAAGTGTCGCAATATCTTTACATGTGTGTGTTAGTGTTTGTGTGTAAGCACGTTCTATATTGTTATCAATGTTTGTTGCTGTTGTTGCTGCTGTTGTTGTTGCTGTTGTTGCTGTTTACCATGCTGCCACACGCTTGACTTGCTTGACCAGACTCGACTCGAGCTGACTGGACTGAACGTAACGCGATGGCAATTTACAACAAAGAGCAATCAATTCTGAAGCATAAATAACTCAATTTCTAGCATTAGCCATTGACTGGACTCGCCTCCTTCACCTCCTTCTTCTCCTTCTCCTTGTGCCTGGCATCAATAAATAACCAAAGGATTGAAGTCAAGAGTGAAGAGCAGCTGTCTGTTCAACTGGACACTGGACACTGGACACATTTCGAGTTTGAATATGGCAAATGGCTAATACGGATAGCATGGCTAAAATGCTGCGGCATTCGTGCCAATTAGTGACTGAAGCAGTTCTCTTTCCTAGCCTGCTTTAAAATGAAAAACAGAGCAAAAAAATCATCAGCAGCAAACAAATAGTTCAGGCATAAGGAGAAGGTGGTTTATCGAGATCTAATTTCAAGTTGCAACACAGCAAGAGTCAGAGTCAAGTAATTCGACACAGCGGCAGCTGCGGCAACAGACGGAGGCGACACCAAAGTGCTAGGCGACATGTTTGGCAGGCGGCAGGATATGTCTACGTTTTCACGTCCTGTACATCTAAGCTGCAAAGAATCTACTAAGTTCGTCCCAAAAAGAGACCAAAAAAGAGGCATCTTAAACATCTAAATATTATTATTCTTGATCAACGTTAGCTGATCTAAAAAAAAAAATTGGCTAGAGACATCAAAGTAAACAATTCAAATTTATAGGATATAGATTTCAAATTCTACACACATAAATCGTGTTACTTTGGTGATGTGTTATATTAAACATGACACTAGGTTTGTCCAAAAAGAGACCAAAAGAGAGGCATCTTTAACTCCTAAATGTTTTTACTCTTGATCAACGTTAACTGATCTTAAAAAAAAAAATTGGCTAGAGACATCAAAGTAAACAATTCAAATTTATAGCATATAGATTTCAAATTCTATTCTACACACATAAATCGTGTTACTTTGCTGATGTGTTATATTAAACATGACATTTTCTTTACTTAAGGATAAAAGGAAGAATAGCAGTACCGCAAAAATACTGAACATTTTGCAGTCAGCTCATTGGCTGATTGGTAATCAATTGAATTTTAATACAAAGAATCTTACTATTTTCAATATATTCTATATCTATATATATATTCTATATCTAGTGTCTATTAGCAATTAAAATACCAATATCCAAAGCAATATATATAAAATTCTTTGTCCTGACTTCCTGACTGAGCATTGCACAGCTCAAACCATCAGACCTAAGAGACTGAAATTTTGACACAACATAGCTGAGACAATTTTTTTAGTGGAATAAATAGGCGCTTTGCTCAATTTAAAATGCAAGGGCACCTAATTCAGTGTCAAAGTTCACACTTCGAGAAAATAGTTTAGTGTGAAAAACTTTGTTAGTTTTAAAGTTATTTCCCCCAGATTTACAGATTATAGATCTTAGTCATATAGAATTTTTACTAGAAAAATCAAAAATAAGTGTTGTTCTTGCGGTCCTGGACTCGAATTCCGCCTTACAATTTTGGTATTTCAACTATTTTTGTCAAATAATAATACTCGTATCATAATTATTTAAATTTTTAATTATTTTTTTGCGCTGCAGAGTAAGTACAGGGTCTTTGACGGTCGAGTTTCCTCGATTCTAGGCTTTCCTGCTAGTTCTTGTTGTGTGAGTTGAAGTTTTGTATCGTCCATTTAACAATGTGTCCCACAATGTACGATGATGATACACACACACACACACACACTCACACGCGCAGAGGGGCATGTTTAGCATGTGTGTGTGTGTGTGTGTGCGTGTGTGTGTGTGACAGACAGTCAATTGTTGTTGCTGTTGCTGTTTGTTGTAAGGACAAGCCGTTTTGGAATCTATACGGCCAGGCCATAATTCACCAGAGATAATATACATATGTCTGGCTGGCGGGAGCTAAAGGAGCTAAAGGACCTAGACCAAGACCAAGACCAAGGCACAAGCAGCGTCATGCAATTGCCCTGCACGCACGCACAACAACAACAACAACACAAAAACTCACACACACACACACACACAGACAGTTGGGCATATTAATGACACGCTGCCTGACTTGCAACTTAAAGTGGCAAGTTTAAAGCTATGCGTTGCACTTGCAAAATGACAAAAAAAAAAACAAAAAAACAAAGTATGCTAAATATTTTTTTTATACACACACATTTCTTGTTGTTTCTTTGCAGCTCATCAAATATTTATGGCCAGGCACAAATACACACACGCATTTTCCTTTTGGTTTCGAAAATACATCAAATATGCTCGTGTATTTGCTTCACTGCGCCAAAAATTATGCTACAAAAAAACAAAAAAAAAAAAAACGCGCACAAAATGAAAGCGAAAAAATCAACAAAAAAATAAACAAAAAAAAATACAGAAACAAAAACAAACACAAAAATAAAAATGAAAATGAAAAGCAAACAAAACTGAATGCTGTCAATCCATATACAGTATATAATGGCTATAAGAAATGTGAATGAAGCTAAGAAAATGGCGCCAGGCTGTCTGTCATTGTTTTGGCCCTGTGTGAAAACGATTGTCAAGTCAAGTTAAAGCCTCGATTTGCAGTTAGTAAATGAGCAACAATTGATTTTGAGAAATCACAGTATTGTAATAATTTAATTATATAATTTAACTATGCATTAATACACATATTACACACATTTAAATACACTAGGAAAAAAATAAATAAATGGCATAAATGTCGCTTTTTACTTTCTCGCGCACATCGCGATATTGAAGTTCTTATTTGTATTTGTATTTTTTTTTTTTTTAATTTTTCTGTTCTAAATTCGACAAGTTGCGACGAGTTTCAAGTATCACGTTCACGTTTATTCGTTCTCGAAACCGGGCTAATGCCGAGCGATGCCGTCGTCAAGCACGCAACGCGTTACACAGCCAAACACAAACTGACTGCCGTGTGCCGTGCAATGGTTGTGATTTACCGACAACCGACAACCGACAACCAACAACCGACAAGCAGCTCCAGTCAGTGCCATTGCCGGAGTCAGTAGCACACACAACAAGGAAACGAAACACACACACACACGCACACACACACACATACACGAGTCAGCACAGCTGTGGATTGTGCGCATGTGTGTGTGTGTGTGTGTGTGTGTGCGAGTGTGCGAGTGTGTTGAAAGAGCATCGCAAAATCGCATCGTGGTGAGTCGAATTTCCCTATTTTCAACTTGCCTAGAATAAAATATGAAAAATACAGGTTCAAGTCCTTATTTACCCTGGGAGAATACTCACAGACTGGTTTAATTTGTAGCAAACATAAATATATCACTAAAAAATATTAAGAAAATATAATATAATATATAATATAATATGAAATACAGATTCAAGTTCTTATATACCCTGGGAGAATATTCACAGACTGGCTTCATTTGTAGCAAATATAAATATATCACTATAAAACTATAAAAAAAAATTAAATAGTTTAAAAAAATATCAAGAAAATATAAAATAATATATAATATAATATGAAATACAGGTTTAAGTCCTTAAATACCCTGGGAGAATATTCACAGAGTAGTTTTATTTGTAGCAAACATAAATATATCACTATAAAACTATAAAAAAAAATTAAACAGTTTATAAAAATATCAAAAAAATATACGCCTAAATTCAAACTTATTTCTAAATTATGTTTCCAAAAAATATCGAATAAAAAATAGTTTATAAAGCAAATAAAAGACTTCAATAGAACTTGCATAAAATGAGTGAAAATTAAGATTAGTTTAAATATTTACCAAAGTTTTTGTGCCTTTATTTCATTTAATTCTTAACTTTGGTGTTCAAAAAAAAAAAAAAAAAAAATTTACCTCTTTAACGCAATACAGAAACAAGCAAAAAAATTTTTTAAATTCAGATTTAACATTCCTGATCTCAACATGTAATTTTATGATGTTTGATAAATAAATGTTTTTGTAAATTAAGACAATATGCCACTATGCAAAGAATTTACATCTTTGATCCAACTAAAAATATATTTTTCAAGAAAAATTAAAATATTGCTAAGAAAGTTTGTGTTTAATAATCATGAATTGTATACTTGATTTAAGAAATAAATCCGTACTTCTGACACTGCATTGGACTGATGTCAGCTCGAAATCCCGATATTTTTTGGTTTTTCTGTGCACTAAACTAGTTAAATAAAGATTTCTTCTGACTTTACTACGTTTAGTCGAAATAAATGCAATGAAAACGACACAGTGAAATACAATCAGATCAAAGTGCGATGCTGTAAACGAGAAAAGTCCAACAAACTGTTTGGGAAATCATCGGCAAAGTGATTTCCCTATATTTCCCTTGGTTAAGGTTATTTTTTGTGCCATGGTGTGTGGTGAACACAGATACAGATGCGTGGCGAGAGGAGAGTTTGTGAATCGGTTTTCCTGCTGATTTCAAACCCACCTCCCACAACACACCCACACACACATACACACACATACACACACTACCGTGATGAGAGGGTATGCGTGTAGCATACTTTTGTGCGCTGATTGTGTGTGTGTGTGTTTGCATTAAAGCCAAATTTAGTTAGCCTTAAAGACGTATCATAACGTCAAGGCAACGCGGCCGCAGTTGTTTTTGGCCGCCTGCGAATTTTAATGACTTTCTTCGACCTGTTTGCCAAAAAAACATGTTTCCATTTGAATTTTAAATTAAACGTAGCGTACGAGAATGCTAATGGCATAAGGATGCGAATTAATTTGCCGATGAGTATGAGAATGTTGTGGATATATATATGGTTCTGGATATGGACAATATGTCAGTTGATTTTGGTCAGCTTATCAGCGGATTTATATTGATTTTGGCAGTTGACCTTTTCTAGCTGAAATGCGGCCAATTAGCGTATGCCACATCAATGTGACAATGGAGGACGAACTTAAGTCATGTCAAGCTGGCAACCATTTTAATTGTGCTACCAAATCCAAATCCGCAATTGCGGCCATTCCAACTCTGTAGCTGTCAACAGCCAGGCATTAGATGTTGCCACACACACACACACCTTCACACACACTCATGCCGTGCCACATGTCACATGGCCTGGCAGGTGGCCTTTTATACAATGCGAGAAAATTTCTTAAATTGAATGCTACCCAGCGCGTATTTGTATGTGGCATGTTATATTCCACATACGAGTACACTGATAAAAAAAAATATTCTAAAATCAAGTTTTTGGTCTCAGAACTAAGTCTTTTTGGTCTAAAAAATGCGTCGAGAACATCAAATTCTTAAATTAAGAGAACACATCTTGATTTTACGAACATTTCAATTATCTTATTTTAAGAATAAATGTTCTTTAAATTGTAACTAAAAAATAAAATAAATAAAAATTATTTTATATATTTATATTTTTTTTATTTTTAATTTTTGATTTATTTACATTTTATTCTGTTTTAGTAATTTTTTAAATGTTGTTTTAAATTGATACGAGTGGGGTTTAAACCGCCGCCTACTGCTTCACAACTAAAGCGGCCTCCCTAACCAGAGCGCCACGGTGCCAACATTTGTTTTATATAAATAGTATCTATTTATACTTTTCTAACAATTTAAGATTTTTATTCTTATTATAAGATTTTACGACTTTTTGGATTAATAATCTTAGTTTTAGTAATTTGGTCTTATAATAATCTTATTTTAAGAACAAAATATTTAAGATGAATGTTCTTGATTTTAAAACTTGGTCTTTTTTTTCAGTGTATATATTTTATTTTCTTATTCCTCTTTTGGACTCCGGCAAACGCCACACGACGCCAACTTGTTGAGCAATTAAGCCAACGCTTAAAGCGACAAGGAACCAACTCTATGAATTTATGTAAAACTCCAAATGAATACAATTACAAATAAACACACACACACACACCCACACACACACACACATGTCATAAGCAGACCACCACAGAAATTTACATGTCGCATTCACAAAACATGCACTAAATATTTTAGCAAATCAATTTGGTTGTCTGTCAACTTTAATCAAATTTACAAAGCTCTCAGTTAAATCATTTGAATAATACAACACATCCAAAAGCATTAATTACAGTTTAATATTGAATATTTGTTGTAAATGCTATTCTAAAATTAGGTACGTTCGTACTTAAAATTATACCGTTTCGTTCTGAAAATTTTAATATTGTTGTGTACTAAAAATCTTGAATTTAGTATAAATAAATTAAATTTAAAATTCGGACTTAACATTCCTATAGCAGCTATCTGCAATAGTAGTCCGATTTGAACCAAACTTAATCAGACCAGGGCAAATATATAATCCGTGAGTCTCGTAAAGATACTTTCAGAAACAACAAAATTATTTGAACTAAACTAGTTTAAGATTCTTTTCTACTAAAAATAGTTTTTTTCAAGCTTTAAATGAAGTTAAAAATAAGAACGTTTCGTACTAAAAACAAGTACGTTGTGAGATATATCTTTACATTTTCGAACCTTTGAATTCTCAACTGGTTCTAGCGACGCAAATATGACGTTAAGCTTGCATCACTGGTAAAATCAACACCTATTTCGAAAAGTCGCTAACCAAGAAAATACAGCATTATTTAATGGTATTTAATTTTGGTATTTTGCTTAATTTTAGTACACATACTAGGAGATGATTTCAGATTAAAATTATGAATTAAGACAATGTTCTGTACTAGAAACAAGTACATTTTGGTTTCAGTTCAAGTATTTTGTGTACTTAAAGTAGTATGTTTTCAATTTTATCAGACTTGGATTAAACCCGTACTTAAAGTATCTCAAAAAAAGTACGGTTATCTTTCGTACTTGCGAAAACCGAACTTGAAATTAAATAAATTTTTATATATTTTAATATAAGTAAAATCACTCCATGTAATTATTACAGTTTACGTGTGAATATGAACACATTGCTGCAACTTTTAATAGTTGTTGAGAGTAATTTATAAACGACAGCTGCTGTAAAGCTCAAGGTTACCACTACAATTATGCTTTAAAAATTTGAATGGCAAAAATTTAAATTTCCCAAAGAACTGAATTTGTTATCAAGTTAAGAAGTTTGAAAATTTTTAATAGTTTTTGAGAGTCATTCAATAGCGATAGGTGCTGTTAAGCATATCAAACAATACGCTTGCTAACGATAACGATAACGCAAGGTATATTTTTGTCGCCTGTCAACAGTGTGGCATCTGTAAGTGTTATTGCCAGCACTTGTTTCAACGACAACTGGCTAATATCCTTTTTAATCCCGTTGCCATAAATATACATTCTAGTGCCTAACGAAACATTGAAACTACCAACACACAAGAGTCACAGTTGTTCCTTACTCTTTTGCCACACTCACAGAGTGTATATTTGAGTGTGTGTGTGTGTGTGTGTGTGTGTGTGTGGGGCGCGGAGGTGTAATGTATATGTATTTGGGAGTGCATGTGTGTGCACATTGGTCATAAGTATTATTGGTGTTTTGTGTTTGGCATTCAGTTTTGTTTGTTGCTCGGTTTTACTTTCGCATAGTTTTCATAAATTTGAGACTATGTATGAGGCGACTATGGACTTCTACCTCTTTCTCTCTCTCTCTCTCTCTCTCTTATTCTTTCTATCTCTCTTGCATTCTTTGTTCTGCGAGTGTCGTCTGGGGCAATCCGCTTAATATAATTTTTCGGCATTACTTTGAGTATCCCGTTAACAACTCTCTACACAACAACACCCGATCCTGGAGCAGCTGACATACGGCTCGCCATTGGTGTCAAGTGCCGTTATGTGTGTGCGTGTGTGTGTGTGTGTGTGTATGGGAGTGTGTGTGCTTATTGTTGTGTAGTCGTGTGTATTTCGCAGTTACACGTAACAACATAAACGGCTTAAATACGCAGCCAAAAGCCGATTAACACACAACTTTAGTGGGGTTTTTGCAGTGCGGGCCAAATGGAATTCGCGGCTTTAATTGCAGGCAAAAAGTTTTACGACTTTTGGCCATTCAGACAGACAGTCAGACTGTCAGTCCGCCTTTTAGCCTGTTCATAATCATGTTTTATGCTCGACGACCGCACCAAAAAAGTAGTCAACGAATTTCGCTTTCAGCTTCTGCAGAACTAAGCTACCGCTCTTCTTTCCTTCTTTTTCTCTCTCTCTCTTTCTCTCGCCCTGTCTCTCACTCCCTCCTCCTACATTCTGTTAAACACAAACACACACACACACATACACTTAAAAGCGACCGCAGTCTCTTTGCCCTTTTGTATTTATTAGCTTTACTTTTTTTTTGGTCAGGCATTTGAAATATGCCCACAACGCATGTAACTTGTTTAAGCCATGCGCCTAAAAGCTTACAACAAACGGAAAGTTAAGGTACAGTGCACTGCACTATGGTCCGGATGACGATTTTTTTGGAATAAATTAATAACTCGAGAACGACTAAATATTTTTTGATCTAGTTTTTTGCATATGGGCTTATATCAATACGCAAATGGCCTAGAAAAGTAGGCGTCGTCCCGCCTATATTTTGGATTCAAGTTAGGCGTGTTACTGTGCCCCTAACGTGTTGTCAAAATTTTATCCAAATCGGATAACTATATCAAATAATGGGAATAATAGGTTGAGAAGTCACTTTTTGTACAAAAACCATTCTTTTCCGAAATGTCTGACCAAACTGAACGTATATTAGTGATATTATGCTCCTCACATACTGGCAATTAGATATCAGATTTACTAACACAAAATACAAACCACAATTAATATAATCCATAATAAATTTGGTTAATAAAGCTTTTAAATTAGGGTTGTGAGATATTTCAAATTAACCCTAAAAATGAGAAAAACCGTTTCGTGTGCTCTTTGTTCAAATCAACTCTGTTTCCCAGCTGATTGCTGAACAGTGTTGAAAAATTTTCAAATTTTAGTTACGCAACATTTGAGCTTGATGTGTTTTGAATACATTGCCATCAAAAAATCGTTATTTTAAATAACTTTAAAAAATGACTTTTTTTCCAAAAAATCGTCATCCGGACCATAGTACAGTAAACTTCACTGCAGTGGAGCATATGATCACAAGCAGTTGAAATTATAATAAAATAGTTCGATCATCTTATCCATTCGAGTGCCTATATACACTAAAAATATATTTCAACAGAAATTCATTATTTTAACTTAAAATAATTTCAATTTCTGATCCCCTATTGACTATTATAAACGAAGAGCTTAACAGACTTAATAAACGGAGATTAAAATATCGTAACTTTTGATAGTTATCGCAAGCTTTTGAAGTAGCTCATCATTTATCGAATTCAAACTATTAAAAAACTTTATATTTATTAAAAATTATATAGATTTTATAAAATAATTAAATACCGACCTGCTAAACAAATTAATCCATACCAAAAAAAGTTATCTTTATTTTAAATGAACTAACATAATGTCTAGCAATACATTTTCATTGCCATTGTAGCATTGTCTTTTGTTGCTTCTTCAAGATATTTTAGCCTCAGTTGCTGTCCCACATTAAAATGCTGTCGTCAACAGAGGCAGCCACAAGTCAAGCATTTGACTCCCACAATCCTCCCGGCTAGAGACTCGCCTCAGCCCTAAATCAACTCACTTTCAGTTCAGCTCGGAGTGAAGCTGAAGCAAAAAACAGAAATGAAATAACCTAAAAAGAATAAAAATGCAAAACAAGACAATAGAAAAAATGTGAGAAAAAAATAACCGGCAACAAATATTTTTGTCTTAAAATATTTATTTGATTTTTATACTTTTTAACATAAAATAAAAGTGATCAAAGTGTAGATAGGGACCAAATTTAATATAATTTAAATATAATATATAATTTAATCTATATCCGTATCTACATATTTACAACTTTTGTTTTAGTTATTTGCTAAAAAAAAGTTATTTTTCTCAAATACTTTTCATTTTTTCTTTATTTAAAGTCTATTAATTTTTAATCAAACTTTTCAACTTTTAATTAATCGCACTTTAAATAATAATTTCGTTATTATTTTTCCACTGCTTTAAAATCGAGCAAAAACAGGATTCCAAATATTTGTAATATCGATTTTTGTAAACCTTGATTTTCTTTTTGAATCTTTAGAGATATCTTATATTATTTATACCTATATATAATTCTAAGAATGTATCTACCATTTTGCATATTTATCTTTATTAATCCTACTTTTGTTTTTCCTGAGGGTATCCGTTAGTCATGCTTTCTTTTCAATTGCATTTGGTATTCATTCATTTTTTTCTCGATTTGTCACTTTTGTTTTACTGTTTTATTATTTCATTGTGCCGTTTTTGTTGTCCTGAATATTCTTATTGTTTACTGTTCTAGTTATTTTTGTTGTTGATGTGCAATATTTATTTGTTCTTTTTCTTAGAAATATATTTTAATAATTATGTCAAGTAATGCATTTCAGACTTTAAAATAATTCCAAGTCATTCTTTATATGATTTTAATCAAGTTTCAGTGTTCAAATAAAGATATTCTTATATGTATGTAAGTTTAAGATCAGTTCAGCTTAGTTATCAGTTATGGTTGTTGTTGATTTGCTAAAAACTTGATAAAGTCAAAAGTGACGGCCCCTTGTGAGACATATTTTCTGAGAAAATAGAAACTCCCTCCGCTTTGGGGTGAGGGTATTAAAAGGAGATTAAAAACTGGCTTGCCCCGAGAGCTGGCACACAAAGGACCTGCTGTTCATATTTAGTTAGATGAGTGCAATCCCAGCGAAAGTACTCGAGAAATGTCAACTGACTAGTCTTTAATCTTGCCAGCAATGGGAGCGTATAATGCCTGAGCCCAAAAAGGACAATGAGGTTGGTTGGTTGGGGCCAAAAGCATTTTGTATGAGGCATTGTCACGCATAATTAAAATTAAATGCGCTTTTGGGAATAATTCAAATGAATAAACGAGCGTGGCCAACATGTGTGTGCTGCATACACAAAATGAGTTGTCGTTGTCTTCTTTACAGAATATACGACACACACACATACACACACACAAACACACTTACATACACCCATTACCACTATCCCCCCCTTGCTTTTGATAGTACGAAGGACACACGCGAATCTGTTATGCAGTATAAAATTCTCTTTCTCTTTCTCGTTCTCGTTCTCGCTGACTGAGGCTTAAGAGGCCTTAGACAGAAAACTTTAGAACTTTTTGTCTTGTAGAAAATATTGCCCCGTTCCCTCAACTCAAAAGCTAGTGGGCGTGGCATTTGGAGAGCAAGCAAGAGCAACAAAGACATCGCTTCATTTATTATGCGACTGATGGCCATTAATTTTGCAGGCCACAGTCGCTTGGCAGTTAGTTGTTAGTTGCTGCTGCCAATGTTGTGTTGGCCTGGCTCGCAAGCTGTCAGACAGGCGACGCCAAAAACTAGGCATCACATGTTGCTCCACTCCACTATGGTCCGGATGACGAATTTTTTTGGAATAATGTCATTATTTAAAGTTGTTCAAATTAACGATTTTTTGATGGCGATGCATTGTTGAATAATCAAAATTTTTATATTGTCCAACACTGTTTAACAAACAGCTGTGAAACCAAGGTGCTTTCAACAGAGAGCCCATGAAACTGTTATTTCAATTTTTAAGGTTACATTTAATTACTTTAGAGGCCTAATTCAGAAACTTTTTTTAACAATTTCTATTTTGTAATTGTAAAACTTGCCTAGTTAAAAATTTTTTTTTATTAAATTTTATGTTTGGAAAGAGGTATTCCGATCTTGATATATGTTACCCCGAATGTGAGGAGCATAATATCACATATATACATTCAGTTTGTTCAGATATTTTGAAAAAAGCATGGTTTTTGTACAGAAAGGATCTTTTCAACCTATAATTCCTATTTTTTCTATATGCTATAGCTGTCCGATTTGAATCAAATTTTCCCAACACTTTAGGAACATAGTTACACGCCTTACCTGCAAATTTGGTGGTGATAGCTTGAATAACAAAAAATTTAGATATCGCAGAATCCAAAATATAGGCGGGACCACGCCCACTTTTCTAGGCCATTTGCGTATTGATATTATAAGCCCAATGCAAAAAACTAGACCACAAAATTTTCACTCGTTCTCGAGTAATTAATTTATTCCACAAAAATCGTCATCCGAACCATAGTGCACTCCATGTGTGTGTGTGTGTGTGAGAGTCTCTCTCTCTCTCTCTCTCTCTCTGTATATCTTGTCTGTGTGTGCGTGTGTGTTTGCATGTGCATATTTAAAACTTGTCATAAACAAAAACCCCATATCCACAATCACTTCACACACACACACACACACACACACACACACACTTGAATGGACATGAGAATATGCCAAGCGGGATGGCAGCAAAAGTGGGGGAAGGGAGAAGGAGGAAGGGAAGCAACAGCTTAACCCGTTGAGCACAAAAGTATGCAATGCATTTTGGGATACTAATTAATTATACGCAAATTCTGGCCCTGGAATGAAAAGTGCGGCCCTTATCTAATTGCTCAAATAGTTGAGCAATTTTTGGGCTCCCTTTGCCTTTGCCAACATTGACGACAACAGTCAACGACAGCAGCGATGCGCAATTTATGCCCAGACACGAAGCTGTCCAACATTTTTAATTAAAGATTCTGGCCGAAAGTGTCATTCTAGCCCTTTTTGACACTTGCTACGAATTCTAGGCACATTATCAACTAAGCGTAAAAATATATTGAAATCAGATTAATTGTCTTATTGAAAATTAAATTTGAATTTAACCAAAATTTAATTGCTTGAAGGGAGTAAGAGTAAGTTTAAGAACCAAGTAAATAATCCGTAAGCGATTTACAACTAATTTAACTCGATATTTTTTGGCGGTTCATCGAGTTAATTAAAATTATCATAATTATCATCAAATTATCATTGCTTGAGTCTTAATTCAAATTGAAAAGTTTAATTTTTTTCCATCACTGTCAATTTTTCCATTCTTTTCCCTTAACACTTTTTCAAAAACTTCAAACTATCATAACTTAGTCAAATCCTTACCGGTTTTCTTGCCATATGTAAATTTTAAATGAAATTTAATTTTTTTTCCATTGCTGTCCATTTTTTCCATACATTTCCCTTGACATTTTTTCAAATATTTCAACATCTTTTAACTTTTTCAGAACTTAACCGATTTCCTTGCGAGATGCCAAATTTATCATTACTTGGCATCTATTTTGATTCAGCATCATAATTGGATAATGCAATTTTTTTCCATCACTGTGCATTTTATTCACACTTTTTCCTCGATGAAGAAGAAATCGGTCAATGCTCTATCGATAACAACGCACATTGCATTATCCTCAATGATGAAGAAATCGGTCAATACTCTATCGATAACAAAGCACATTGCATTATCGTCGTGTTTGCGATAAGCCGTAACGAACACAGAAGTCCAGGAAACTTATTTCCGGCTCAACGGCGAAATACGTCAACATTTTCAATTTCCCATTGCATAACACACCCATAAACAAAGGCAACGCCTTCTGCTCTGTAATAATAGAACATGCAAAGTGAACGTTTCATGTCAGACGTGAACTGCCCAGTAAAACTTGGCTCATATCGAAAGTTACTTCAAACCACATCTCAAGTAACGTAAGAGCAGTTGCTAAACCTGACGTCTTCCATTCGCTATTATACAGCGGTAAAACGCTAAAAGAAGGGTAACATTGTAAGTTAATTTATCAGGGCCTCTGTTAAGGCTCTGTTAACGCCCATTTCTCTTTCCAACGTCCATATCCAAGAACAACGTTGCAGAAGGATTTCTTCTTCGCTACTAAAATAATGCATCCAAAAGGCATTGCTTTGGAGTGGATGAGCAACGTACATTAAAACACAATAAATATTGAAAATGCATATATATTTGTTTAGGCAAATGTGATATATAAATAATAACATAGTGAAAATATTAATATTTAAATCTATAAATGGTATATATTCCCCCCCAGTGCGTTGTCTCGTCTTGGTTCGGTTTTCTCTATTCCAAAGGCGTCGGCTTGGCTTTGCGTGCTCATCCACACTTTAGGAAATGAAAAAAAATTAATTACTTTAAGAATTAAACTCTGTATTACATAAAATAGTATCTACTTGTACTTACATTTCGATATAAAGTCAAACCACGCATTTTTACGTATTAATACATACATAAATCAAATATTACATTTGACGGCTCCTAAATAAATGAATAAAATATAATAATATAAATATAAAAAAGTATAAGTATTTATTTTAATTACAAATAAATGCAAACGAAATTACTATATTTTTATACTTACACGATGTAAAAATAATATTTTTCCAAGTTTTCATATTTTACAATCACTTTGCAAACGCGTGATAGAAAAATTACAAGTATATGAAGATCATCCACGAAAGAATAAAAGAAACAAAAAGAAAAAACGGTAAGAATTCCGCAAATTATGCTATGCCCGCTCTTTCGTGGTAGTTAACAGAGTTTGTGCCTGTCTTTGCGAAGGCGAGGGTGTGGCAAAATACATAGCAGAGCAGCGAACGTTTTAAAAGGCCTGGCATTTAGCCTTCCAAAGTCAGCAAATGCAACGTACTCCTATTGCAAGGCTATTCTGAGCTCTTTTAGCACTCTGTCAAGCCAGGGGTGATAAAATACATAGCAGAGCAGCGAACGTTTTGAAAGGCCTGGCATTTAGCCTTCCAAAGTCAGCAAATGCAACGTACTCCCTGTCAAGCCATGTACTACTCATTTTGCATGAATCATAAGGTTGCCAGAAGGAATTGCTTGGCGAAACACGTTGCTCCGGGTTTTACTGGGTGTGTGCTTTTGCAATTGAATGACTGTGTGTGTGTGTGTTTGTGCGTGCAATGCACGCTTTTAGGCGTCTATCTAGCACTGTCGGATGTGGCATTGTTAAACACATGCGTTACCTACTTGCAGCGGACAAAACGGATCCAAATGACAGTCCTGACAGCTGCAACAGATGCGGCTGTTGCAACGTGGCTATCGTTTTTGTTTGCATTGCTATTATACCATGTACCGCAGAAATGTCGTCATAGGGCATCTACAACTCGATTTGGAGTAGAAATTAGAGTGGGTCAATTTATTTCGCGACAAAGCGGTTATTAAATTCGTAATCTACGATGAATTCTAAGAAGAATTGCCCAAAAAACTATAAGACTAAAATCAATATCGAGCATCCACATTTTTCGAGTAAGGTTTTCAATTGTTTTGTATGCAAGATTGTCTATTAGGCAAAACTTACCGCAACAAAAAAAAAAAAAAAATACACAGATAGAGCCCGAATCATAATGAATTTTAATATAAAAATTAGTTGGCGGTCTCAACAAGTTTTTTTTTTTAATTGAATTTTAAGCATAAGAACTTTTGTCAAGTTTCAGTAAAAAAGTTCATTTTGCATAAATTTTAAAGTTCAAATAAAAAGAGACCGCCAACTTATTCTTATCTCTAAATTCATCATAAAGCTCCCTCTATATGGGTTTTTAATTTTTTTGATTTAGAGGTAAGTTATAAGTAGCTAACAGACAATTACCAATATTTGAAATATGTAGTTATAGCTTCTCTGTAAAAAGTGGAAGCTCGATATTGATTTTAAGCATATGGTTTCTTGGGCAATTGTTCTTAGAATTCATCGCAGATTACGAATTTCATATCCGCTTTGTGCATTTTTTTTATTCCATACAAATTGACCCACTCTAGTAGGGATAATTAAAATTACTAAAATTCTACGTTAGTTCATTGCTTTTTCTAACATTTGATTAAATTAGATATTCAAATCAATTTCGCAATTCTCTTGGATGACAAGACAGGTGTTACATTATTGCGATGAAACAACGATCTATAAGAGAGTCTGCAATTTAACGATAGTCTGACAATAGCTTACCAATATTATACTAATATATTCAAAAGCTTATGCAAAATACCTTAATACTTTTTTTTTTAAATATTACTAATAGATCTAATTTAATGATGCAGCGATATAAAAGAGATTCAACGTGTTTTTTGTGACCTCTTCAAAGTAACACAAGAAAAAAATTCTATATGTACATCAGTTGTCAGAGGGTATCTAGAATTCTAGCAGCGATTAGATGAGTAAGATTTACATGTTAATGCATGTCAGACATTTTAGATATATCCCGTTTTAATCGACGATGGACGAGAACTTTTGTCATCGTTTCGCATTTTTTTTTTTTTTTGGGTTTTTTCGACCAATGGGAAAATTGAAATTGTTGATGACGATGCTGATGCCTCTAAGCTCAGCTTTCAACGCGTTAACGCGTTGCAGACACACACATACACACACACACCAATACACACACACACACACACACACACACACAGATATAGACGTACGTCGCATTGCTTATGGCTTATAGCTTATGGCACTAATGTGGCCACTTTTGGTGCTTTGCTGTTTGACTGTGTCCAATGTGCAATCACTAGCAACTGGGCCGTTGGCATTGCAGATTTATGAGGCCCATTTATGGCCATGGCGGTCACATAAAGCACAACCTAAAGCCTACAGAGAGCGAGAGAGAGAGAGAGAGAGAGGGAGTAACATAGAGTGAGAAAGAAGCTGGGAATAGATGAAACCATTGCCAATTGACAAACAAAATTTCATAACAATGTGCGCAGAAATTGAAGGACGACCAATGCCACTTGAGTGGCAAAGTGTCGCTGGCATTGCCACTGCCACAATAGCAACGTCTACAAAGTAGCCTTAACACCAGAAAGCCGTTGGAAGCTAACTCTAACAAGCACAAAAATTTATAGATTTGTCTACTTAACAGATCTTCAAAGTCTTAAGTCTTCCAAGAAGTTTGAATATGATGCAGCAAAGGAAATCCGGTATAAAATAATAAGTGCTACTGTGAAGTTTGACAACATGGCAAATGGTAAGTATTGAATTTAAGCTTTAGAAACTAAGAAACGATAAACTGGTAAATATTTAAATATTAAAATCGAGATACAGGAGACCTATCATTCATCCGAACAAAAAGATTTTTAAAATAGTTATCAAAGAAAACTGGTGATCAATCACAAAGTTTGATTGGTTAATTAATGATTTTGGTTAATCAATGATTTTGGTTAATTAAATAATTAATATTAAAACACATTGAATTTACATGATTTTTCAACATTTTCCAGTCAGCTTGGTGTTAATACTTAAGTTTGGCAACGTCGCATACGTAAACACTATGATTCTTTCATCCGAACGAACGGATTTTTAAAATAGTTATCAAAGGAAACTGGTGATCAATCAAAAACTACATGCACAAGTTTGTAAAGTGACTCAGGATTTGGTTTATTAAATGATTAATATTGAAACACATTGAATTTACATGATTTTTCAACATTTTTCAGTCAGCTTGGTGTAAATACTTAAGTTTGGCAACGTCGCATCCGTATACACTATGATTCGTTCATCCGAACGAACGGATTTTTAAAATAGTTATCAAAGGAAACTGGTGATTTTAAATGATATTTGTTTATTTTTGAACGTTTTTCAGTCAGCTTGGTGTTAATACTAAAGTTTGGCAACGTCGCAGCCGTAAACACTATGGGTATATGCGATACAATATTGTGCTCTTGGTCCATGCAACTTTATTCATTCGGTATTCTTTTCGGTACAATTCTTTGCCTGCTTGGACAGCTCTTTGGCTTGTCCTGGCTTGGCTTGGGTTCAGTTTTAGTTTGGTTTTGTTGTTGTTTGCTGGCTGCTTGGTAATAAACTTGAATTTTATTGTCGTACAAGAATGTTGCAATATGCTTGGCCATAATTTCACGTCTTTCACATTGTTGCCAAAACATTCAGTAGCCAGCCGATTTTGTGGTTTTAGCTTAACGCCTCTTTTGATTGCTGTTGTAACGTTTTTGCTTCTGCCGACCACTTTTAACTTTGACATTATATATAAAAGTGACCCCTAAAAAGAGCTTGAACAAAAATAAATAGAAGTGATCGACTAGGAGTTGTCCTGTATTCAAAAATTTAAAAAAAATATCACAGTAATATGCACACAAACTAAACTGAAATAAAATTTTTTGAAAAATGGTACGACTTCTGTACTCACTGTAAAAAGAAAACACCCTAATAGGATTTTTTAATAGTAAAATTTTTTTTTTGTTTAAAGTGTAAAATTATCTTTGGACGAGCTCTTCAAAATAGATTCTAGTTTTTTGTTTCTCTGCAAAGCAACTCTGACATTTTTTTTAATAATCATATTACTATGTATAAAGAATTTTTCAACACTGGCTGTTGCAAGCAGTCTCAAGTTTAATGCAACTAATTTAAAATTTATGATGACAAAAATGTGTTGCACTTGAGCGGCTGCTAAAGCAAAAAGTTGCAAGTTAAAAGGCAACGGACAACAACAAAAACTCATAAAAAAAAGGGCAGGAGCGACAAAAGGCAAATAGCAAACAGCAAAACGGCAAAATGGCAAAATGGCAAAATTGCAAAAATTTGAAATGCATAAAACACAAATAAAATATTCATTGCATACTTTTAGTCATTGAGTTGTTATATATTTCGTTGCAGCTTGGCCTCATTCTGATATTTCGATACCCTACATTCTAAAATAAGGAAATATGGGTGGCATAATCCGCAGGAAAGGATAGGATTCGATAGCTGGAGCATTTCTTGAACATTAAGAAAATAACTTTGTAATTATGAAAAAGATAAAAATAAAAGCTTGTAACTATATTCGTATTACCCTAAAAGTCGATGAAATATCTACAAAAGTATCTAAACTATAAATAATTTGAGAGAATATTAATTTATTTTTTAAGTTGACTTATCCAACTATCAATAGGGTAACAAGCTAGTCGAATCCTTATTATTCATTTCCTGTTTATCTTGATTTTTTTCCTCTGCACTCATATGGAATTTTTTCATCTTCAGCTGCTTTGCACACAAAAATTTGCTGCCAATTAAATATTGAAACTGAGTGCAGCAGCAAAATAAGGTTATGTTTTCTCTTTTCTGCATTTCTTTGTAAACGAATTTCAGTTTTCCCCATTTTTCCATTCAATTTTTTTCTCTTTCATTAAAAACGTCACGCGGCAGTGCACAAAGGAAAGGAAACAAATGCATTCATATTCAACTCTGCCCACTCGAAATAGGTAAGGCTGAATTCAACAATGGCTCGCAAACTTTGCATTGCATAGAAATGGGTGCTATATACACATATACATATAAATACACAATCACATCGTCACCTAACATAATGAATACGATACAACAGTGCAGCATTTCGAAATGAGCAATTTTTGATGAGGTCATTGAGGGTTATTCGCAACCATCTTGAGCTAAAAAAATATATAACAGCGACCGTCTTTTAAAAGGGACAATAAACTTACTGCAAAAATTAAAAAGTGTTATTTTCCAAAAAAAAATTCTTCCATCGACTATTTTAAATTAATTCAGCAGAACATGTTCATGTGTTGTGGCATGAGAAAAATCAATAGTTTTAGTTTTCCTTAGTTTTAATGGTTATTTTTAGAAATATATATTAAAACTAATGAAGAAAGACTGCTGAAAATAACTGCATTTAAATTATTTTGGTACCTTTAATAGTTTACCGGCTACCCGGCTCCAAAGTTTGATTATACTATATGATGTAGGAAACCGATCTGAACAAAATTTGGGCAGAATATATATCACCAGCTTAAATGTTTATTCTATCAGTTTGGTTTAAAATATCTCAAAAAACATAAAACGTTTTCATAGTAAAACTTGATTTTCGACTAAGCTGCTATATAATATAATGGTCCGATTTTAACCAAATTTGGTCAGAATGTATAGTAACAGCCCAAATGTATATTGTGTGAGATTGGTTGAGATATCTCAAAAAAACAAGAAGTTTTTCATACCAAAACTTCATTTTCGATCTATCATTCCCATGGAAGCTATAGTGGTACGATCTGACAAATTTTTTAAATTTATATTTAATATATTTCTAGACTTTTGGTGAAAGTTTGATTGCGATAGCACATCTAGAAGTATTTATGGTATTTACTATCATATATTTCTAAGCTTTAAAGTAAAATAAATACTTGGGAAAGTCACCAAAGCAGACGTCGATAAATCAATTATTTTTATAGATCCGTGACTGATGATTTTACCTGTACCTCTAAAAACAGGTTTTAACTTTTCTTATATTTAAATGTTAAAGTAGTTGCTGAGTTATGGATTCTAGTAAATTACTAAGCAATATTCAAGCCACACTCACAATAGATTGCTTAATTAATTAACGAATATCAATAGATAATAAGTAGAAAGAAAACAAAGGCGAATTTAAATAAATACTTATAAATGGCAAACTATCACATTATTATTTACATTCTGGGCGCATATTAAACAAATTATTTAATGATTATGAGGCAATGCGACAGGCATAGAGGAGATCAGGATGTGGTTTACAGGACATGCAGGACTAATATTGGCTATGAGGTCGCAACTCATGCATTATTCATGCATCAAAAATCATTGAAGTGTAATTAATTTATGTCATGACTCATGACTATACAATGTGTATCATGTGAAGGGAGATGAAAGTAATCCTCATATGAGTATAAATATATACAAAATACAGACACACACACACAGAGACAGAGCGACATGCATATGTGTACATATGTGTTCTTTCAGTAGTGTAACATTTTAATAATTCATATAGTTTTTGCATTAAAGTGCCGCTAGATGGCGATGCCAATAAGTCTAATGACAATGCCGTAGGCCAAAAAGGCATTAGGCGCTCGCGACTGACAAGAGAGAGCGAGAGAGAGAGAGAGAAAGCGAGAGAGAAAGAGAGAGAGAGAGAGAGATAGGATGTTAAGGGTATGTTGATATTTTGGCCAAATGCCTAATGACTTAATTAGCCTAATCATAAAAGGACTTTCACATACACACATAGAGACGTGAATATATTGGACTCATAGAGAATGTCAACAGCCATGTGCACTATTTCCGCTACAAATTAACCAAATTAACCGTAAGTTGCAGTACAGGGAAGGAGAATTAAGCCTGCGGAGCGGTTGCCACTTCCGGTTGCTGCCTCGGCGCAAGTAGAATACTTTTTGGTCTGATTATTGTAAGGGGTCGTCGTAAAAATGTTTTAACCATGGGCCCCATAAATCATCATTAAGCACAAGATGTACATTAGTCTTCCTATTTCAGTGTGTGTGTGTGTGTGTGTGTGTGTGTGTGTGTGTTTCTGTAGTAGTGTGTGTATAATTAATGTGTCTGTGCGTCAGTTTGTTGTAATTTTTTTTTCATCTTTATTCTCACTTATTAACTCATTTACGCTAATCAACAAGTCCCAAAACGGGAGAAAACCATAAAAGACCCCATTGGTGCCTTTATGAACTGAACCGATCTGGTTCACAAATGAACATCCTTATTACAGATTGATTATGTTATAAGCTGGCATTATCACGATATTTTTACAGACATTTTATAATATAATTATGATATAAGTATTTTTAAAGCGAACGTCAGCAACGAATCGGTTCAAAGTGACGAATTACTTCAATAAATCGATCTTTTATGGAAACTTATTGCTGGTTACATATTTTATAAGATTTCGATAATTTAGTTTATATTTACATAAGCCGCTGACTCACCTTTTCACGCAGCATATCACGTATACGACCTGCCTGATTCTTGGAACGATGCAGTTCCAACTGCAGCTCCAGGCAACGCTCCTGCCAGTTGACCTGTAACAAATTTAATATTTATTAGTAATCCAAACCCGTTCTGAAGATAGATTTAGTAAATAAAAAAATTAATGCATCCGAATATTGGACAGCGATACATCGATATTTGCACATCGATATATTGTAAATTGATCCTTAAAAATTTGACTATAGTTTATTGTAATATAGTTATAGTTATATATAGTTATACGTAATTTGTATTTAAATGCAAATAACAAATTTATCAATTTTTAATTGAAAATTTGACCTTTGACTGAGTTTTTAGGCTTAAGTTAGATGCGATTTCATTAACATAGATGTGCACTAGAAGTGTATACATTTTTTATCAATTTTGAAAAGGTTACATTATTATCAGTATTTTACAATTGTACTTTCATGGCAACTGGAAAATGTTTTTTAATCGGAAAAAATTGACAAAAAATTACAAAAATTGAAACGTAGCACAGTGGGACAGAAAGGGGTGAGGACTGTATTTAAATCATTTTTTCGATGAAAGCGATTGTAAAAGTAATAAATGGATTCGATAGAGAAATCTTCAAAGATTAAAAATCCAAAAGATTTTTGAAATCAAGTAGGCATATTACAAGATTTATCAAAAAAAGCGTAATAAAATTTTATAATATATAAAACAATGCTGTTTAAAGTATAGAAAAGATTCAAATTTATAATTCGAACAAAAAATAAATGATTTTTTTTTTATTTTACATGTAAAATATGCAATGAAAATATTTTCCAACTTTGTCTTTGGCATTTTAAAGCTCTAGAAGTTTTATATCGAATGCTTTTAAAAGTTTTGAAATATCTCTATTGCTTCAAAAGATATGATTTTTGTACAGCAAAATTGTCCCACTGTGCGTAGATGAACCGATGTTATTTTTGATTATACTAATCATAAATGGGACTATAAGATTCTGCAAGAGCAGCTGTGGCCTTACTTCTGGCAATGCCTGTCCGTAGTTGTTCAACTGATGTACATCCAGGTGCTCGGTGAGAGTGGAGAAATGTGGCCATGGTGCATCGGGTGCATCCAATGCGGCCAAAACGGGATTGAGAGTCGTCTGCATCGGCGAAGAATCAGCTACTGTTGGTTGCTGTGGATTTTGCAGCTCCTTCGACGGCTTAGCCGGTATGGGAGGTGGGCGTGGCACGCGACGGGGCATTAGACGTGGACTATTTGGAGTCGAGGCGGCCACCAGACGCACTTCATGCAACTGTGCGGCACGTGTCAACGGCATCTGGCCGCTGAACGATGTGGCACGCTTCGCCAGCAACGGCGAGGCATGCAACGATTGTGTGCCCGATCCGGGACCGGATGCCGAACCAGAGCCGGACCCGGACCCGGATCCAGACAGACGGCCGGGCAGATGTATCGGCAATGAGGGCGGCTGTTGCAACTGTTGATGTTGATGTTGCAGGTGCAACTGATGATGATGTTGCTGCTGATAATAGTGAGAGGCATGTTGAGCGGTCGCCGCTGGAAATGTGTGCAGGTAACTGGCGCCATCTTGCGGTCGTAGAAAGTAGTTGTGCGTGTGTGTGTAGTAGAGTGTCTGTGTGGCAGCCACACCCAGCGTTGTTGCAGCGGGCGTGGCACGACCCGATGTGGAGGCTGAGGCACTCGCCGACGGCGATGGCGATGATGAAGCTGAACGACGACGCTGCTCTGCCGCCGACGACGCCGACGCAGCCTGTTGCAGCTGTTGTTGCTGATGTTGCTGATGTTGTTGTTGTTGCTGTATGTTGGTAAGCGTATCAAAAATTTGCGATAAACGACCCAAAGGCACTTCGTCAGACATTTAGGCGGGCGTCAGCAGCTGCAAAAAGAAAAAGAAAAATATATATATATTATATCCCACAAAAAAAAACCTCTAAACGAGGTAAAAGTCTAGTGACGAAAGCAATTTCCAGCCCCAAAATTTCTGATATCCAATTTTGTGACGAACAAAATTGAGTTTAATATAAAAATTTTAAATAAAAATATAAATTAATAAAAAAAAACAATTGGCCTTGTGCACTGTGCGCAAAAAGGGTGAGCTTCTTTGTACATAAAAATTACTTTTTGCGCAGTGCCGAAAACTAAACTTTATTTCACCTGTAAAATGTTACCTGAGTACTTTAGAAAAAAAGTTTAAAGGTACGCCTAAAAGCCCTCAAGCACACCTTTCCAATGATACCCAGAACATATCTATAGCTTCTATGGTATGGAAACTGGTGAGGTTTCAAATTTAGCGGGATTTAGCGATTTCCCGCTAAACTAGCGGGAAATTGAAAAAGTCGTAAAACAAACATTTCTAGATTTTCAAAAATCAACAAATCCCCATCATAACATCTACGCTTTTTTAGCGCTTTGATACAAACAGACAAACAGACAAACAGACAAACAAAGAAACTAATTCACTTCATTTTTAGTATTCTACTAAAATTTTCAAATTTATTTATCTTTTGAACCAGTTATCGGATTTGGGTCATCAAGGTATCAAACGACGCGTATTTTTGATAAGAATTTTTAAAAAATAAAAAATTTTACGTAAAAGCCCCAACGGCTCCATAAGCTGCGATCATATAAATTTTTCCCCTCCCACTTACACCCCCGTATCTCATGACCCAGGTGAATTAGCAAAAGTTTTAGTATGCCATTTTGTAAGTTAGGACTAAACCTTTCGATCGGTATATAACTCGATCTGATCGGACAGTCGTAGCAAATTTTCCAACTTAGCTGTATATAGTTGTTAGTCGCCTTTCGCACCCTTCGTGCTGCTTTCGTCACTAACGCGAACTGCCGTCCGCAGTGATTAAAATAGAAGAATTTCTGTCTCCCTTTTCTTTCTTTTAAGTTTCATTAGAAATGTGTTGATAATCATGTTAGAAAATGTTAGAAAAGTTCTCTTAAAACACAGCATAATCGTGTAAGTCACATCTTAAAGAAGTTTTTAGGCTGACCAGATGTAAAGCAAGTCAAATGATTACTTATAATAATTAACAAAAAATAATTGAATGCTAAAAATTTATTAGATACTTTTAAAAGTATTTACGCGCATACATTTTGATCGCAGAATTTAATAGTCGGTTTTCACTATCAGCAAGATTTAGCGAAAGTGGAAATCTGTAACCTATTTAACCTATTTTAATTAAATTTTATAAACATTTGGTGTGATAAATTTACTTTGAGTTGGTGTATTTAAGTCTGATAAAGTGAAGAAGGAATATTTTTTAAAACTTAACTTAAATACAATCCTATAAAGTACGAATTGAAAACCGGAACAGACCTGATTATTCAATATATACATTTAAAACTCATAAGGTATTCGAAACACCATAAGAAGAGTTGTCAGACTTCAATATATAACAAACTAATCGACTATCTTAAAAAAATATTTAGAACATTTTTGTTTATTATTTCATTTTTCTGAAATTTACATTGATCTATTTTTCACAGCAAGATTTGGCGGAAGTGAAAATCTGTAACCTATTTTACCTATTCTAACTAAATTTCATAAATATGTTGTGTGATAAATTTACTTTGAATTGTTGAATTTAATTCTGATAAAGTGAAGAAGGAACATTTGTTAAAACTTAACCTAAATGCAATCCTATAAAGTACGAATTGAAAACCAGAACAGACCTGATTATTCAATATATAACACCATTAGAAGAGTTGTCAGACTGAAATATAACAAACTAATCGACTATCTAAAAAAATATTTAGAACATTTTCGTTTCTTATTTCATTTTTCTGAAATCTACATTGATGTATTTTGACGATATTAAATTTATCATTTATTATAATCAAATATAATAATATTATTACGATAATAAAATACTAATGTCAGATCGTGTAAGCATAGATTGCTGCAAGTAAATAGTAATTATTCCAAAGTTATATAAATGTATAATTTATTTATATAAACATACTCTTTTAAAACTTTCTTTATCTAAAATAAACGATACATTTTTAAATAGAGAAGTATCTATTACCAGATACTACAATGACTTCATGTACAAAGATCTATTAGATCTATAGAAGTCTAGACCATAACTAATTTATAGCTATCAGCAGTCGCTTGCACTGAATACGTGCCCCAACAACAAAGTGGAAACCAAAGGTTCAAAGCGAAATCAATGCGAATGACCGAATGTTATCCAGTAAACGGGGAACTACAACTATATATATATATGTATGTATGTGAACTTTTCGGGGGTAAGACGTGAAACAACAGGTGCGCGAATCTGGGGCGTCAATTGGCATTACGTGAGCGCAATGTTTAATGAACAGCTGCCCAGTTGCGAGTACCATATAAATATATATGAGATTGAGTTAAGGGTTTTGAATCGGACTGAGACTGAGACTGAGCCTCTTGGCAGCAATTATGGCTAAAGTGCAGGGCCAACTTTGTGCAGTAAATTGAATGTGCCACGAAATTGACAAAAACTTGACATTCTATGTGGCACTGGCCAAAATGCCAGTACAGTTTGCACAGCAATCCTGGCTGCTTCAAAGCGAACAAAGTCTTTCATCTTTTGTGCGGTTTGCCATTTTGGTTCAAAACGACCGAAAAATTTTTGTCTGAACTAAAACAGACTGCCATTTACAACAACAACTTGGAGTTGGACTGCCTGATGGCTTTTTGAAGTGGTACGAGTACATGCAGGTTACAACAACTAAACTAAACCATGATAGCAACAACAATATACACTGACAAAAAAAAATGTTCTAAAATCAAGATTTTGGTCTCAGAACTAAGATTTTTGGTCTAAAAAATGCGTCGAGAAAATAAAATTCCTAAATTAAGAGAACACATCTTGATTTTAAGAACATTTCAATTAAGACCAAGTTCTTATTTTAAGAATAAATGTCCTTAAAATTAAAACTAACAAATAAAATAAATAAAAATTATTTTATATATTTATATTTATTTTTTATTTTTAATTTTTGATTTATTTACATTTTTTTCTATTTTAGTGATTTTTTAAATGTTGTTTTAATTTGATACGAGTGGGGTTTGAACCGCCGCCTACTACTTCACAACTGAAGCGGCCTCTCTAAGCAGAGCGCCATGGTGCCACCATTAGTGATTCGAAATAGTACCTATTTATACTTTACTAACAATTTGAGATTTTTATTCTTATATTTAGATTTTAAGATTTTTTAGATTAATAATCTTAGTTTTAGTAATTTAGTCTTAAAATAATCTTATTTTAAGAACAAAATATTTAGGATGAATGTTTTTGATTTTAGAACTTGGTCTTTTTTCCAGTGTACGAGTATTCGTACAACATACAACATTCATTCAATGCATTTGTCGACTTTCTTTGCTATGAAATTTTTGTGGTTAAAAGCCTGCAGCTTCAGCTTGAACTCTAGCATCCTTCAGTCCAAGGAGTATACCCATTTTGCCGAAAACCAAGTCTGTGGTCGAAGGGTGCACCCAAGACCCAAGACCCAAGAATCCAAGACCAAGACCCATAGCACAACTCTCGGGGCAGTCATGAGAATTATATTCAAATTTTGTGCTGATTACGAAGACGATGACGACAAGACAAGACAGAGAAGACAGACAAGAACGACAACTGTCAGCTGCCCATGAAATTGGAATTGAAGTTGAGAGTTTTAGTTTAACTCATCGAGTGCCTCTCGAATGACTGTGCGTATGTCCTGTCTTTGAGTGTGTATGTGTATGTGTATTTGTGCCTCTCTACACTTCATTTTACAAATTTTGATTAAATTTAAGTTGATTGAAATTCAAATTCCGTTTTGGATTTGACAAAATGTGCACTTCAGGGCACCACATCTATTTCTCCTTGTCCTAAGTGCACTTTGTAGCAAATTGCTTCTAATTGAAGTTTGGCAAGAGCAGCTGAACAGCAATAATCTAGTTGTTTAACTAACAAATGTGGACACTCTTTTGTATGGAAAAGGCAAGGAAAGCAACTCCCTTTCTTTAAGTACCCCAACAATGTTAGCTGAATTAAGTTTGGAAAATTGGCAATAATGACATGGAAATCGCTTGCTACACTCAGAAAAAAATAAGACCGGAAAATAGTCAAAGATGGAGATATACTATTAAGTTGAGGGTCAGTAAATTACTTTTTACAGCAAGTGATCCGTATATTTGAAACTTAAAGAAAATTCACAATTTGAGGATTGCAGTCTGACAACAAGGCGGTGATAATAAAATTGGCAACAAGGCAGCAATTAGCAACAGTGCATTATATAGTCAATAATTCAGTAAAATTTTAAAATAATAACGAGTAAAATTTCTTTGCTTAAATTTAAGGCAAATAAACTTACGAATTTGACAACAAGGCATTAAACTTGTAGTCTTTTAATGATCATGAAGTTTGGCAACAAGGCAGTGACAACACTGACTGATCAAACTTCTTTATTATTTGACAAAAATTTAAGTAGAGTTCTGAAATTCAACAACAATGGCAAATTTAATAACAAAATACGCAGTCTATCTTTTACAAAGTTTGGCAAACTGATATTACCATGAAATTTGGCAACAATACACTGAAATGAAATTTTACAATAGTGAATACCACCATTGTACATATCCATTTGCTTATTATTTGCTAGGAAGTTGAATGAACTCATTAGCTGTGACAGCACTTTGAAGCTTTCAAATCATAAGCCGCTTAGCAATATGTAACTGACAGATACAGATACTTATTTGTAGTAACTATAAGAACGAGGATGAGTACATAGATACATGTATCTGTGCTTGTGGCTCGGCTTAATATGAAGTTACACACATGTGAAGATACATATACATATACATATACATATACATATACATATACATATACATATACATATAGTATAGTCAGATGGATAAGTGCAGTTTCTATTTCAGACATCATTGTCTTGTGTTTGCTCTTTGGTTTGCTCAGCTTTACGTTTTTGCGTGGCAACAACAATTCGCTAATGCACACACAAATGAACAACACACACACACATTGCACACTCACAACACACATGAGAAAAAAGTAAACTAAATAAGTATAAGAATGGCGGCGGCAACGACGCATGAAAACTCACTCAAATAGTTAGCAGACTTGTTTAGTTGCAATGAAGTGTGGCATGTTGCATGTTGCTACAAAAGGGCACAAGTAAATTTGAAACCCCTCTAAACGACAGTTAAGCTGCTCTGAGCTCTACCCAAAGCTTCAACAAATATTAGACAATGTATTTACGACAGGGACTGAATTTCCAACAATCTCTAGTCAATGTCCCCGAGTCTCGAATGTACATACCATACTCGTATTTCAACTGAAAATATAAATTTAGCAACTATCGGATTAATAAAAATAATCAAAGAGCTGGAATAAATAAAAGTTATAAATGACCAAGTTAAGTAAACTAAATTTGGTCAGAGATACCTAGGAGAAGCGCACCTGTTGGATAAAGCTTTGTTAAGTAAACTTTGTCTCAAATATTTGTATTTTGTCGTATTACGAAAACCTGTACCCTGTTGGTACTAGCGTTACCATATGTTAACAGCCGGAAAAATGGTCCTGTCTGTTATCCTGACAAGGACAAACAAAAATAATGTTTTTTTTCGGATTCAGCGACCTCAATTTTATTAGTCCCAAAAGTTTCATGAAGAATCTCGGTAAAAATTTGCTCAGGGCTATTCGGGTTAAAGCCCATAGCAGAAATGCAATAAGAAATTTAATTTTTCGGCTGAGATGGGTTTTTGCGTGGTATGTGCACAAAAATTTTCGACACTCTGATGTATTCACTATATCGGATTACTATATCATATAGCTGCCAAAGGAACGATACATCGAGATATCAGAACCAAACTGATAGATTATGCATCGGAGCTGGTATTATACATCCTGACTAAATTTTATTTAAATCGGTTAACTATATTATATAGCTGCCATAGGAACGATACATCAAAAACTAAGTTTTAGTATCAAAAAGTTTTTTGTTTGTTGAGATATTAAAACCAAACTGATAGAATATGAATCGAAAGTGGTATTATACATCCTGACCAAATTTGGTTAAAATCGGTTAACTATATCACATAGCTGCCATAGGAACGATGCATCGAAAATGAAGTTTTAGTATGAAAAAGTTTTTTGTTTTTTGAGCTAAACACAAGATCGGCATATATGTAATTACGATTTTAATCCATGGCTGCACCGACAAATTTAATAATGTTCAGCAAATGTCTTGTGAGCAATATTTTAAACATACGTACGCAGTAAATTTAAAATTAGTTGTTATATACGAGTAATACCATTTCGATATCAAATTATCGAGCTTTAAACTTGAAAATGATAGCCTGCCACAATACCCATAGTTCGGACCCAAACACTATTTGCCAACTTCTCATCCAACTATTGCCTCATGCAAAAAAAAAGAAGAGAAAAATAAATGAAGTATGCATTTTATGCTCATGTTGCAAGTTACAAAATGCAAGTTGTAAAATTAATACAACATAAAATTTTACATACACATACATTCATAGCAATTTGCAGCATGCATGCCAAGCGCACTCCTCCCCCTTTGGCCTTGCCCCCTGCCCCCTTCCAACCACCAACCCCCTTTTGACTAGGTTAATCCCCATGAGCAGCTCTTGATATCCCCAAACACTGTCTCTGCTCGCCGTGCTGTGGCACTTCAAAAATTTAATAAACGTTGCAGCATCGTTCGCATGCCAATAATTTCGCAATGCCACACTTGCCTCTGTCACATACCCCCCCCCCCCCACCACTCCTCACCTAACTACGTTTTGCAAGCCCCTCAGCACTTTAAACCTGCCACAAATACATACCCCTGTCGCTGTCTCATTTTTTCTATCTCTCTCTCACACTCTTTCCCTTTCTCTTCTGCTCTGCATCTATAACTCTCTCTTTCACTCTTTCTCTCTGTTTTCCTCAAATTTTTTTTGCTCCCTCTCCCTATCACTCTCTGTCTCACTCTCGTGTAATGCGTCGTCAATTTGAAAAACATTGTCAATGCATATTTTGTCTAGTTGAATATGTGTGAGTGTGTGTGTGTTGTGTCTGTGTGTGTGTGAGACAACTACTAAGCGTCAGATTAACAACATTGTAACATGCACGAATCATACACGGAAAAAAATCAAATGTAATGCACTTTAAACTTCATATTTTTAACTCAATACCTTATTTAGATTAAAATCATCACAGTCAATGATACCGATCTTATTTCAAAAACCTTTTTTTTTTAAGTTTCTGTGATTTAATACACTTAAGTTTATTATCCCGGGGCACAGATAAAGTAGGAATTACATTTTTTGGTCACTTGACTGGGAAAAAGCAATTCTTTGCTTTTTTGACCAAGTTCGATGACAATCTCAATGTGGATGTCAGAATTTAAAGCGATTTGGTTTTCAAGAGAATTCGGTTTCCTCCCCTTGACACCACTCTCATTGAATCTATAATTATTTTAAAAGAATTATTTTCTGCGCAACAATAATAATTCTAGTTAAATTTGAAAGAAAATCTGAAAATTATCGTTAAATGAAAATCTAAGTTTTTTTAATTATGATGAAAATGCATAGTTTACCCTTTGGGAAGAATATTTAAAAAGTACAGGGGTCTATTGGGTTTGTTTTAACAAATATGTGCGTAACAGGCAGAAGGAGGCGTAACAAACCCTATAAAGTATATATATTCTTGATCAGCATCAATAGCCAAGTCGATATAGCAATGTCTGTCTGTCTGTCTGTCTGATTGTCTGTCTGTCCGTCCGTCTGTCCGTCCGTCTATATGAACACCTAGATCTCAGAGACTATAAGAGCTAGTGACACCAAATTTGGTATGTTGATTCCTCTGTATTGCAGGCAGATAAAGATTGTTTCTTATTTGGATTGGACCACTATATCATATAGCGCCCATAGGAACAATCGGTCGAAAATCAAGTCTTAGTATGAAAAACTTTTTTGTTTTATGAGATATCGTAACCAAACTGATACATATAACTTGGTCTTATACATCCTGTCCAAAGTTGGTTCAAATCGGACCACTATACCATAAAGCTGTCATAGGACCGATCGGGTGAAAATCAAGTCTTAGTATGAAAAACTTTTTTGTTTTATGAGATATCGTAACCAATCTTATTTTAGTTTTATGTATATTCTATACATAAAACTTGGTTTTATGTATCCTGTCCAAAGTTGGTTAAAATCTGAAAATATTAACTTGCATTTTGCGATGATTTTGTACTGTGTAGATGCGGGGACAATCCAGACAATATTGGTAACACTCCCGCCGACTGCCTTCTTTCTCCTCTCCGCTTTACTCTACACTTTCAACTCTGTGTAGTCTATCTTGTTCTTTATGCGCTTGAATTCTTTTAGTTTATTTTTCTTTATTGTTGTTGTTGCATTTTATCAACTATTTTTCAGTCAATTCCAACGAAAAATTTATAATAAATGCTCGCGCACATGTGATGTCGCGCATTTTAATTGGTAACCCCCTACACCCTACCCCTCTCTCTCTCTCCCTCCACGAGCCACACAGACTTCCTTTAAAAATAGCGGCGTTGAGGGAGTTGAGGTGGGCGTAGAGGGCGTGGCTGTTAGAGAAAAAGAGAAGGGTCGATTCTCAACTTTAATAGCGCGGGTGCGTTGTGGTTTAGCTGTAAAACGATTGTCATTGCAGTTGTTGTTGCAGTTGTTGTTGCAATTGTTGTTGTTGTTATTGTTGTTTATGCTAGTTGGTAAGCACTTCTGGGACAGAAAACAAAATAAGGCTAGGTGGGGCCCACAGTGTGGTAGAGGGAGGATAAGAGAGGGGCTGGCCCTATGACCTACGTGACAGCCAAAAGACTGCAACTTGGCCGCTGGATCAAGTGAATATATGCAACACGCACAGACCCACACACACACACATATATATATATACTGCAATATTGTGTGTGTGTGTGTGTGTGTGTGTGCTGTGGTTGGTTTATGGTTTTTAATAGCCGCTGCATAATGCATGGCAAATGCAATCGCTGAGCTCATCGAAATGCAACACAACTATGCATGTAGACTGTAGTGCTGCTGGAAAAGCTGTGGAAAATTGCAGTTTTCCATCAAACATCCACTCGCCAAAAGTTGGCTTAAATTGAAACTGTCAATAAAATGCGAATGAATGGCCACGAAAAGGAAGAGGTAGTCAAAACGGAAACGGAAATAAAAAAGACGCTGGACAACTTAAAGCAAACTAAAAACTTGATCAAAAATAATCTAAACTTGCTTTATTGTTTTTAAATCTTATTAAGATTGATGATGATTGAGGAGATTGTGCAGTCAAGTAAGAATTATTTAGCTTCCAGTTATTAACTCCTAAAGACAATCTTGGGCGAAAATTTAAACTTAGGAGTTTGAATTTAAAAAGACTTAACATTAATAAACACATTAAGATTGAAAATAATTGAAGAACTTTTTTATCTTAAAATTGAACTTAAGTTTCTCCCCATCCAGATCCAGTGTGTTTCAAATTACCATGTGTTCATTAACGTTATCTTTTAATATTATATATAATCGCAGCAATATCGGACAAGTAGTTCGACAGTTATAGCAAATAAATGTTTTTAGAGCAATACAAGTAATTTCTTTTAAGTAATTTTATATATATTGAAATATGTAACGAATATCCTTTGGTCGGGATTCCGACTGTAGGCTTTCGGAATAGTTTTTTTTTTTTTAAATCTAGCCAAATAGAAGGAAAATTTGTAAAGTTGATATGTAAAAAATCCGACCACATTTAAACAAAGATAACATTATCAAAACTTAACCGATTTTCAAACGAAATGTTCTTTTGGTTATAAAATCGCCTCTAAAATAAATTTGCATTGTGTTTTTCAAAAATTTAAGATTTTAAATCTAAACATCTTATGTCATAATTAGTATAAAACAACACTTTAATAATGTAAGATATTTAAGATACCGGAACCGCAGGGATAAAACCAAAATAAAACCTTTACGGAAATGGTTGATATTGAAGTAGAGATTTGGACTTCAAGTTCCAACATTCGCTATATATATCTTAAACGTTGTATTGTATTATTAACTTACTTTCGCGAGTTTATAGATAAGTCATATCAAGTTTTTGCTAGCAACAACAACAAAAACTAAAGAAACCGGTTGATATTTGTTGTTGCTCGAGTTGTTTTTGTTGTTTGGTTACTTGACCACCCGCTTAAAACTAAAAACTTACAACGAGCAACAAAAGCGTCGCCTCTAATGAGAAAACAACAGCAACAACAAGGTGTCAGAAAAATAAGCAACTAATTAAGAGGCATGTTGTCGTTGTTGTTGATGTTGTCGCTGTTTTCGTTGTTGGCCCAGACTCACAATCCAAATCCAAAGCAACCGAACTGAGCCCAAAAACTTAAGCTCAAACCCAAATATAAAATACAACCCAACAAACGACCTTCAATTGGACCAGTTTGCTGCCTAAAGCAGTCACAAGTGTTGGCAATGCACTATATATTTAGACCCCGTACTTAAAAAAAACTACAGGGGTCTATTGGGTCGAAAATCAAGTTTTAGTAAGAAAAACTTTTTTGTTTTATGAGATATCATAACCAAACTTATAGAATATGCGTTTAAGTTAGTCTTATACATCCTTACCAAATTTGGTTCAAAACCACTATATCATATAGCTGTCCCAGAACCGATCGGGCGAAAGTCAACTCTAAGTATGAAAAAATTTTTTGTTTAATGTGATATCATTGTCAAACTGATACAAAATGTATATAACTTGGTTTTATATATCCTGACCAAAGTTGATTTAAATCAGGCCCCTATATCATATAGCTGTCATAGGACCGATCGGGTCCTATATCGGAACCAAACTTATAGAATATGTATCTAACTTGATTTTATATATCCTGACCAAAGTTGGCTCAAATCGGGTCGCTATATCATATAGCTGTCATAGAATCGATCGGGTGAAAATCCAGTACAAATTTTTAACAGTCTTAGCTTTTGCCATAGAAAGTACGGGGTCTCCGACAGTCGAGAATGCTCGACTTTAGCTTCGTCCGACTAGTTTTTTATATACAAGTTTGGTACGAGCTTTACACTTATTATCAGGAACGGTTAAATAGGTATTGATAATAACACCTATTAAAACATCTAAATAAATTAATAAAAGAAAATATGCTATAGTTGGATTAACCCCAAAGTTCCCAAAACTCTGTTATTTATAACTTACATATTATTTTGTTTTGTAATTTTATTTATTTGATTTGATTTGGTAACATAAAAAATAGTTTCGGAATACCTCTAATTATTAATTTTTACAAGTTATAAAAATATTTAATCTTTTTTATATTTTTTAATAATATTATTATGAATATACGTTTAAAATGGGTACAACTTTTTTATTAACCGGGAGTATTGTTTCCACTACGAAGATGTGGCAATTTTGACATTCTGGTCAGCAAAGATTTCAAGATTTCCTATCATGAAAAAAAATAGTCCCCGGTGAGTCTGGCTGTCCCAATTTTTTTTGGCCTAAGAGTTGGTGTTTAAGTGGATGCTTAAATTGTAGGCAAAGTCAATGCCCGTACCCGTTATTTGACAATTGCCCAAGTTTGCACGTTTGTTGCTTGACTTTACAGCTGCTCGGTATTACAATATTTATGATTCGCATTCGCTTTAATTAAATTGTAAAGCCAGAGCCGGAGAATGCGACTGTGCGGCGGCCATGCCACACATATGACTTTACGACTTGCATTTAATTAAAGTCAATTAAAGTTGTTGCAAGGCAAAGACAGAGAGACAGATAGAGAAAGAGTAAGAATAAGTTGCTGCATTAAGGCTTGACTTGACCTAAAGCTCCAGTCGAGAGTGTACGACTACAATATACCCTCTACTCGTAGCTAAGCCCTACTTTACCCCACTTTTGTACGTATTTTTACCTGTACATATCTCTTGTAATTAGTTCCATTTTAATTTGGAAATTAAAACCAGGAAACCAAAATAAGGGATTTCTTTATTAGGAAATTAAAATTACAAAAATAATATTGGAAAGACACAATTTAGAAAAAGTCAAAATCAAAAATATTTTATAAAAGATCGTACGATTTTTAATATATTTTTTTATTTTGTCATTTGAACTTCTTGTTATTGGTTAAAAATCATAACATTTTGTCGAAACAGTATTCATATAATCAATAGGGCTTCGTAAAAATATTGTGTGCCACGTTATTTAAAAATTCAATTAAATCTTCTCATTTGTGTTTGAAGAATGAGTTGAGTTGCGATTTTAGACCTAATAACATTCTTAATAATTTTGACTTTTTCCAACTTTTGTTTTCCTTATTGTAATTTCCTAATAAAATAATTTCCAAGTTTGACCTTTCCTAAATTTGTTCCTTGTTCTAGTAATTTGAATATATTTTTTAGTTGAATTTTCAAATTTTTAATTTCTTTATATTCTTTAATTTTCTTCTGTTTTTTGTAATTTTATAAATAAAAATTAAAAAAAATAAAACTAATTACATTCGAATTTCTCTTACTCGAACTTCAATAACTCGAATTTTTTTTAACTCGAACAAAATTGAGTGAAAACAGCTTTTACTGAGCAAATTACAAACAATTCTGCTTCCGTAACTTGAACTTCCATAAGTCGTATTTCTCCATAACTCGAACAAAAATATTGACACGTGCTTCTGAAAATCAAATTTTTCAGGGAAATCACCAATAAATTTCCATTTGTTTTTTCGTTTTTTGTATAGAAGTGATGATTACTAAAGAGCTTTAAACAATAAAGAAGCCGTCTTTTAGAAAAAAACATTAAAATAAATAATTATCAGACCCAATTTTTTAAGTTCTGCTTATCTAGAAGAATATGAGAAAATTTTAAAGTTGAGTATACCAAAGTAAGAGTGAAAGCAATTTAAGCTGTATGAATTTAGGTAACTAGTTTCTAACTTTTTAAGTTTTGGTTTAACTTGTATTTTTGTTAATAACCTTAAAAAAAAAATTCCATGTCTCGAAGTCTCCATAAGTCAAACTTTTTCTTTGAATAATGAGTTTTTGAGCTACACTTCCAATCATAAAAAACTACCTTACTTGATAAATGAATTTTTGTCGCCAAACTAACTCAGTTTTAGATATTCATAACCAAATTGGCGATAATGAACCCTATTATATTAACCATATGTAGTATAATTTGATTACCATGTAATATGTATTAAATTAGACAGAACCCGTACATGGTTTCCATTTGGTTTTCATTCGGTAAGAAACCATGTTCAGCTATATATTTACAGTTACGTGCTTGTATTATAATAGCTTGAAAGTAATCGCCCATTATAGTATGTAGCTGTGTTCAGTGACTTTTCAAACAAAATTCACGCCCACTCCTTAACTTCAATTTATTTATAAAATGCCCACAATGAACTCTGGACAACAACTGATATGCATACATAAATATGCATGTGTGTTGTGTTGTGTTGTGTTGTGTTGTGTATGACTGTCATAAAGTGAAGTTATCTTAATTAAAATGCAACAACAATATAAACAAATATACAAATATTTCGATACGATATACGCTTGGCATTGAGATACTCCGTTTGGTTTAAGCAACAGTAAGTTTTGTCTGTCGATTTATATAAAACTTTTATTTTATTTAAAGGGTGTCTACAAGCTTTCATCTCTCTAACATGGTTATATTGGAAGTAAATCACATTATTAATGTTAGGGTATATTGAGAAAGGTAAATGCAAAAACTCTTATGCAGTTACCCATTTTAGACAAATTTTTACAGGGTATTATTAAAAAAAAAAAACTCCACAGCGTCAGACAGAGGCCATATTTATATGCAATATACCGAAAAGTGTGTATGTATGTGTGTCTGCATTTGCATATTCATTCATAAGTTTCAATGCATGTATGTGTGTGTGTGAGTGTGTGTGAGTGTTTTAAGCCTTGCCCAATTCACAGATTGAAGTTTTATTGTTAATAAACAAAACGGGCGCATGCTTATGCATATGCATATGAATAAAATACAAGTAAACATGATAAAAGTGAGAAAAAAATCTATACAATAAATGGCAATTACAATAACAGCAACAACAACAGTGACAGCAACTGTGACAACTGCGCATAGCGCCACCAACAGTAACAACAACAACAACAACATCAACAGTAACAACAACATCAACATCAACAGAAACAACAAAAACAGCAGTTGCAGTAGCAGCAAAAGAAACTGAGCAAACTGTAAAAGTCAATGGACTGCAGTAACAACAACAATAACACCCAACTGACTGACTGCATTTGCAGTCGAGTCGCAGTCGCAGCAGCAACAACATCAACAACAACAGCAGCTGCAGTCAAAACGTCAACGTCAACTGCTCATTTACAATGCAACAAAAATAACAACAACCGCACATTACAAGCAACGAACAGCGTTGCTCCCCCACTCGCTGAGTATAAGCTCTTACTCTCTCTCTCTCTCTCTCTGCGGCTGTTGCTGCTGCTGCTCTCTGCGCTGCTGCTGTTAACGTAAATACGTAATGTAGTTACATTAAAGCGCGCTGTTGCGCCGCTGTTAAGACTTAACAGCCTACTGTTGTTTGACAGCAAACAATGCAGGCGGCTCGCTGCCTGTCTTCGCAAAGAAAAAAAAAATTAAAAACTATGTATTGTTGGTTTTACGTGTATATGTATTTTGATTTCTGTTTATTTTTTTTATTTATTTTAGCATAATGCCAACAACAGTATGGGCGTGTGCCGACCAAGGGCAGGTAGAGTGTTGTGTTGCTGAGCGGCAGCAAAAGGCGCACGCTCCCTTTATGGGCCAAGTCAAAAGAGTCGCAAGCATGAAAGGACGGCCCAAGTTGTTTGTTTTCGTTAAGTGGACTGCTTTGTATTTTCGTTTTATTCATATTATTCTTATTCCCTATTTTCTTATATGCTCACTCTCCATAAATCAGATATTAAACAAAATAAACAATTAGAAGTGGGACAACAATTTCGAGCTACAAGTTTATATTACCCAAAATTCAAATCAAAAAACAAAATATAGGCCTTTTATAAAGTAAAATATCGGCCAGATAACCAAAGATTTTTAAAATTTAATGAAATAAGCACATTCGACGCTTTCAGAAATATGTACAAACATTTTGCAACGAAAAAAATTCTTATTTAATTTAAATTCATTAAAACGTCAAATACATGTATGTCATTTTTATTCAATAAAGAACAATTATTATTTGACTTCAACAATATTCTATTTAACTTTATAGTAGCATCGAAAAAATATGAGTTTAGATTTTTAACTGCTAAAAATGAGAGTCAATTGTGTAGCTTTCCATATTATCATAAAAATTAACAAATATATGAAAGTTACGAAATTCTTTAAAAATTCCAACTCTCGCCAGTCCAAAATACCCGCATTGCGATTAGTAAGCGATAAACAAAAGTGATTTTTCAGCATTTTTTGGCCGTCAATTCAAATGTTTATCGTATTTTATATAAAATTGTTGCCACCCAACAGCAACACATACTATACATATTCTCATTTATAGTTAAACACGTATTGTGGTGGGGGCTATAAAAAAATCCAAAGTCTTGAGGCTCAAGTTGAGTGCAATTGACGCCATCGATTAAACAAAACAAAAAATGGGCGATGGCGCCACTGGAAAAATTTTTCCCATTTTTTTTTTTATTTTATTTTTGTTTGAATTTTAATTGGCAGCCAAGTGGTAAAGCACCAAGTTCGCCAAGTCAAGAGGCTAAAATGGTCCTAAATATATATATGTAACTTGAATGACGATGACAACGACCCTGACCCGGATTACACTCAAAAGACGACGCGTGCTGAACCTGCAATTCACAGCAGGAAATTTGATATTCACTTCTAAAAAGTGTAATTGATCTTAACTGCAATTGCTGGTTAAATTGTTTATAATTAACATTTGAAATACAATATAGTTTCTCTACATAGATACTATATAGTTTCTTTAAAAAAAAAAAAATCTCATAAAAAATGAAACTAGCATTTGGTTTGTATACTTGGGCAATGTGACTTTTTTATTATAAAATAAAATGTATGTAAATAATTTAATCATTAACTAATTTTTTTGGCATATGCACAGGGCCAAATATTTTTCAGCAAAGAGATTCTATTTATTGTATAACTTGCAGTTGAATAATTTTTGAAAAAAAGGCAAGCATTTTGTTGATAGTAGAAATGAGGTCAACCCTTGGCAAAATATTATATCGACGATTCTATGTATTAAAACTTTTCCTTTAATCTTAACTTAAACATAAACTTAAATCTCCAGCGCAGTATAGTTTTCCATCTATATTTAATTAATTTTAATGAATTAAAGTGCACTAACGTATTAATTTTATGGCATTAATTAATAACTCTTAAAGTACGCAAAATATTTCAATGCGGCTTTTTTCTAGAACTATTTTGGAAAAGTGGGCGTGACATCAGCCCCGCCCAATTCTTATCAGTTTCATTTATACTTTTTTTTTGGTAAGAAGAAGTGAAAATATTGAACTATTCCTATTGTAAATAACCATTTCTTATATTGTATATAATTTGCATTAAATATATTAATGATTTTTTGATACAGAAAGTTGTAAGCCCTCTTACATACTTTTTCTGAATTGAGAATTTGTGACTTTACAACATGAATTTACTCTATGCAAAGTTAAACTTTTGTTCAAAAAGCATCTATAGACATCACTTACAAAATACACAAATTATTAATAAGACACGCACAATATCAACAAAATATTAGTTGAAACATAAAGTGCAAGCCCGAGCTGTTAATATTCATTGACAATTTTGATTTTTTAAAGTGATTTTCTTTATAAATTAAATGTTTTAAAATACATTGCAAGCTTATTCCTTACCAAAGGATGTGGCCTTTAGTTGCAACAGCTGACTTTAACAGCTGTTATTTTAACATTAGGCTGTTATGTTAACATATTTGGTATGTAACACATTGATGTATTTATGATTTATTGGCATCAAAAATTTATAGATTTGAATACTTGTGAAAAATGAGTTAATGCCAAAAAAAAAACAGGTAACACGCCCCACAGTAAAGTGGCATCTTTTCAACTGTATTCATAATCAACAACTTTGAATAACGTAAAAATGTGAAGCAATCATAATTTCTTGTTTTTGTAAAGACTATAAAGACGGAAAGACAAGAAAATGCAAAAGGGAAATGCTCATTAAACGAGAAATGACAACACCAAAACAAAAGCAGTAGAGTCAAAAGTAGATGAACAAGATGTTAAAGGGAATGAAGAGAAAGCTGTAGACAAGACATTGCTTATGGGCCAAAAAGGGACTGAGCCAAAAAAAAAAAAAAAAAAAAAAAAAAAAAAAAAGAAAAGAAAAGAAAAGAAAAACAAGGCCGAAGTGCAGGAAATGTCAGCGTTGACAAGAAAATGCACTCGCTTTGCCAAAAGGATATACACTTGACACACCAACTCACACATTACACATACACACACACACACACACACAAACATAGACACATACGTGTATATGGCCATTAGCATATACATAGCTTTAAGTATGTGAGTAAGTGTGTGAAGGATAAGGGGGAACGTCATCAGAGTGCTCGGTTTTTGCCATTCAACAACAACACACAGTCGCAGTGAATGTGAGTGTGTGTGTGTGTGTGTGTGTTTGTTTGTTCGTTTTGGACCCGCATAGGCAAAGTGGGAGCCTCAAGAACTTGCCCCAATGCAAGCCAAAAGTTCAAAGTTCAAGCTACAAACAGGGCCAACACAAACAAATTATTAGAAAAAAAAAAGCAAATCTTGACAAATAAAATAAAATGAAATGTAATTTTTAAAGAATATTCAAAACAAGGCAGCAAGCCAGTTCTTAACTTAAAACAAATTATACATCTAGAGATCTGGACTCGCTTTTGAAAGTCAACCTATAAAAAAAAAAAATGCACAAAATTTTAGGTTTAATAAAAATTAAATTATTTTTTTTTCATTAACTTACTTTTAAAAAAAAAAATTATTTTGATACTAGTTTGAAAGTTGCTCAATAAACGCATATTTTCTCTCTTTTTTAAATTTTTCGAAAATTAACCCAACTTTGAAGTTCTCTACACGCCACATTAATTATACTAAAATATAAAACTTTCTGTTTAAATTACTTAAACCAATTTTCAATGGACAATTTAATTTTAAAAAAAATGTATATAGATCGATATCTAAATATAAGCGCTCTGAAATGTTAAAATAATTGAGCAATAACTAGACGCAATACATAATGAAATAGGGCAACCCTAGAGGCAACCCTAATGAAACACGCTCATAAGTATGCAATAAATTTATATACGCATATTCATCTAGACAATATGACACATGTGTGTGTGTGTGTGTGTGATGTGTGTGTATATGTATGTGTGATCGTATTTAACATGGCCTCAATGTCAAGGACAAAGTTGAGGGGACGTCCCTTACTGAACCCTTACTGTTTATGGCGAAATAGCAAATGGCAAAAAACAGACATGAATTTGCCAATTGCCATTTTGCCGTTCTTTGCATTTTTCATTTAGCCAATAATCACAACACTTGCCAGACGCCATAACTAACATGCAACTTACAACATACAAGCACACATACACATTTCACACACACACACACACACACACATCCCGCATACACACACACACACACAGGTATAGAAAGGTCTGACGTAGGTTCCATGCTTGATTTTCTTCATCGTAAATTCTCATTTTAGGGCTGCTGCAGGGGCTCTGTGTGTGTGTGTGTGTGTGTGTGTGTGTGTGTGTGTGTGTAGGGCATGCGGCATGTGGCAAGTGGCAAGCTAGCTAGTGTAGCAAACAATTTGAACGCCGTTGCTCGTTATATAGCCAGTCATTTAATCAATTATGCAAAAAACGACGTCGACGATGTATCCGTAAAATGTTTGCCACGGTTACGGTTACAGTTACGGGGCATTTCTTCTTCTTTTACACCCCACCTCCCACCTCCCTGCTGCCCTTTACTATTGCCTCTTTCACTGTTGCCTCTTCTCGTGTCAGCTCTTTGCAACATTCGGTTGTAGCTTTGGTTGTTTCTTGCGTGTTTCGGGCATAGGACGATGGCACGTTTACCTTTTCTTGTATAAATAATTAATTAAATGTACAAGACTTTTGGCCCCATGTCGACAGACAACCTACAGGTTAGGGGAGAGTGGGAGAGTGTAAGAGCCAGAGAGAAGGAGGGAGGGAGTTAGAGAGAGGGAGCTGGTTAAGGCAATCGCAGTTATACGCTCCAAGGAGTCATTGGGCAGTTAACAAACCACTTCGTTTAGGTGAATGGCGATTTAAATGGCGATGCATGTGCCGAATGAATGAATGGCAAGTGAATCGAAATGAATCGAAATGAATCGAAATCACCCATTCGAGTATTTAAGCAACAAACGAAGGTGACAAGTGCAAATAAAAGTGAGTCGACGAATCAATAATAAACAATAATAACATTGATATTCACAAATAAATCTTATTCATTTATGTACAGTGACAAGTGCAAAAGAAAGCGAATCTATACAAATAAAACCTCACTTTAATTCACAAATGATCTGCAGAATAACTTGTAATTAAATAGGATTGCATATGATTCACTTATTCCAATTGAGAATAAAGGTATAAATAAAAATGTAACCAGAAAAAAATCCGATTCTCAAATTTATCAACAATGCTTCCAAAATGATTCAACGCACCATTATGAACATGAATTTATTGGAATTGTATCCGATACTCAGCTTCATTATGACCTTCTTTTGTTTCAAATATGAATCAAAATAAATAAAACAATTATTGACCATCGAACAAAATAAACTATTTCCAACTGAATGATTCATTTTTGAATGAACTGTAAGCGAGAACGAACAAATCTAACTCAATGAAAATGAACTAAAAAAATGAAATTATAATTGAATCTCAAATTGTATTTTAATTGGAAATTGTTTTACGATGGTACATGGAAGCAAAATAAGTCGATGGCTTTGAACGAAGACCATAAAATGACATTAACTATAGCTGAATTTAAATTACTCTGGAACTACACATGAATACAAAGTAATTTATTAAATAATCTCTTTTAAAGAATATTTGCAAAGAAGTTGGACATTTAAAAGTAAATCAATAAAAAAGTTCGTAAGATTTAATACGAATATATTCAAAAATAATTAAAATTAGTTAAGGCTCAAATTGTAGAATTCTCAAGCAGTCTAGCAGTAATTTGTTAAAATAAAGAGAAATGTAGTTATCAAAACTGTTATCAAGTTGGACATTTAAAAGTAAATCAATAAAATAATTCGTAAGATTTAATACGAATATATTCAAAAATTAATTAAAATTAGTTAAGGCTCAAATTGTAGAATTCTCAAGCAGTATAGCAGTAATTTATTTAAATAAAGAGAATTGTAGTTATCAAAACTGTTATCAAGTTGGACATTTAAAAGTAAATCAATAAAATAATTCGTAAGATTTAATACGAATATATTCAAAAATTAATTAAAATTAGTTAAGGCTCAAATTGTAGAATTCTCAAGCAGTATAGCAGTAATTTATTTGAATAAAGAGAAATGTAGTTATCAAAACTGTTATCAAGTTGGACATTTAAAAGTAAATCAATAAAATAATTCGTAAGATTTAATACGAATATATTCAAAAATTAATTAAAATTAGTTAAGGCTCAAATTGTAGAATTCTCAAGCAGTATAGCAGTAATTTATTTAAATAAAGAGAATTGTAGTTATCAAAACTGTTATCAAGTTGGACATTTAAAAGTAAATCAATAAAATAATTCGTAAGATTTAATACGAATATATTTAAGAATTAATTAAAATTAGTTAAGGCTCAAATTGTAGAATTCTTAAGCAGTCTAGCAGTAATTTATTTTAATAAAGAGAAATGTAGTTATCAAAACTAGTCCATGCAGCAACTGATTGACCCTCTGGAAAGTTGTATCTTGTACTTGTTGTTTGGCTCTGTGTGTCTGTGTGAAAACCAACTGGAAATGCAAATAGTTTGCATTTAGTTAGCCCAATTACCTTCTGCCTTCTGTGAGAGTATCTAACCCCGCGCACTTGACACTAAAATGCAACAAAATTTGCATAGAGATTTTCCATTGCATTTTAGGTTTGAAGCAGCAGTTGTTGGCTCCACTTGCAACACTTGGCCCACTTCTGTGTGTCACTTGACAACACTGTGCGGCACTTACGCATGAGGCAGCAGCGTCTTCAAGTGCCGGCTCGTGTCCAAAATTGGACAAGTCTGGCAACATCACGTAGTCAAATGGAGCCAATGGCAACGCGGATTGAGGTGTGGTGTGGTTATGTCAAAAGCGGGTGATGAAACAAGGAGGAGGAGCAGGAGAAGTGATGGGAGAGTCAACTCATTCGCTAGCTATTTTAAGTCTGATTGCAGTGGGTGTCAAATCTGTGCTGCAATATTCGTTGACGCCTTTGCCATGTCGCCGTTTTGCCAGCACCCAAAATAATCTATGGCAATTGCATATGGCAGGCAGGCAATAAACTTGGTCAAGTCCAAAACAACAACAACAACATACATAGAACGATGAAGAGTTAGGTAACAGAATGGAGGGGGATGGGGGAGGGGGGAGGAGGGGTTTACATTGCAGACGTTGTTGGAGTCGTTGGTGTGGGCGTCTTCAGTTTTTGCTCTGCTGCAGTTACTTCAACGATAAGTGCTCTTGACATGTTTTTATTAAAGTTTCCTTCTCAAATATTTTTTCTATTTCTAGACCCTGTCTTTCAAAAGATTAAAGGGTCAACACTAATAAAAAAAAATGTTCTAAAATCAAGATTTTGGTCTCAGAACTAAGATTTTTGGTCAAAAAATGCGTCGAGAACATAAAATTCTTAAATTAAGAGGACACATCTTGATTTTAAGAACATTTCAATTTAGACCCAGTGCTTATTTTAAGAATAAATGTTTGTAAAATTAAAACTAAAAAATAAAAAAAATAAAAATTATTTTATGCATTTATATTTTTTTTTATTTTTAATTTTTGATTTACTTACATTTTATTCTACTTTAGTAATTTTTTAAATGTTATTTTAATTTGATACGAGTGGGATTTGAACCGCCGCCTACTAATAATCTTAGTGATAGTAATTTGGTCTTAAAATAATCTTATTTAAGATGAATGTTCTTGATTTTAAAACTTGGTCTTTTTTTTCAGTGTAGATGTTGGAGACTAAGATAGCTAGAGACACCAAACTTGGTATATAAATACCTGAATATCCTTAACAGATTAAGTTCTTTTAGAAAATTTGGCACATTTCAAAAATTAAAGCCTTGAACAAAGAGTATTTAGTAGCATAGTCGCAATGTATAATCAAAATTTCATTACAATCGGTGAATGGGCGGGAAAGTTATTCAAGAAACAATGTTATATAATGTTTTGTAAGATGGTTACAAAATAATTACAGGGTCTTTAACAGTCGTGCTCTCTCGATTGTAGCGTTACCTACTAGCTTTTTTTCTACATTTATGCTCTGGATATTTTCTGCTGTTTTTCTTGGCCGACTTGTTTGGCCATATGTTGATGGCTCGGACGAAAACTGCACCAGAAACGAAAATAAAATTTTTGTAGCTGTGTGTGCGTGCGTGTGTGTGTGTGTGTGTATTTTGTGGCAAAGTTATGTTTATGTTGTGTGCGTGTACAGTTCATGGAATTGCTATTTGAGACTTGCATTTTGCACCGCCAGCTGATGCCACAAATAACGCAAAAGTACTATAGTCAGATGGTGCAACTAACGGATGCAATCTGCACAATCCACAGCTGCATTATTACCAGATTCAACTACTTCCATTTCTATTACTTTCTGTTACTATCGAATCTCTACTCAAATTTAAGCAGCTTATGTACTCGAATCTGAAGTTTTGATTTTAAGTCAACAAAAGCTTTGCTTCGTTTGGGAACATTTATTGAACATAAGCTGAGCTTACAAACAGCAAAAGCTCCTTGCACCTAAAATCTACAATAACTTTGCTGAAGCAGCTTTAAGTACAAATCACTGAAGAAACTACTTTCAAATCTTTTTACTCCAATTCATGACATCGAATTTTAATGTAAGGCTTACAAATTATTAAAAGCTTTGATACAGAAGTTTTAGTTTCATAAGATTAAACAATTCAGATTAAAAAAAACTTACAAACATCAAAGCTGTTATGACATATTTAAGACTACAAGCTTTCACTGAAAAATCCTTATTAAGATAAACTTAAGGCGCTTTTAAAGTATAGAAATATAATTTGTTACCTCAATTAGCTATTTAAGGCTTTACATTAGCTTTAAGTCTTACGGCATAAAAATCGTTTTTACTGGTTCAGTTTAATATTTATTAAATAACTAAATTAGGTTTTAAAATCTTTAAAAATTTGACATAGGAGCTGATAATTAGTTTATAATATTAGTTTTCCAATTCACATAGTGCTTTGAGCCATAAACTTAAATTTCATAAGTACTGCTAAGCTGCTAAAAGCTGATCTAACAAACACTTCAACAAGTTTAAGTCAAAGTTTAAGCTCAATTGAAGAAAGTGTTCAATTAACCCTCGCTGACAACCCCTCAACTTGACCCAAATTGATGAAATCACAAGAAAATGTGAGAAAAGTGAAAGAATGTTAAAATATAGTAACAAAAAAAAAAACGAAAATCAATTAGACAGAATAAATTTCCAATTGGCAAAAGCTCTAAAAGTCTTGAAGTGCCTTTCAAACAGACAAAAAAAGAAAGAAGAAGGAGAACTGCGTTGAGGGGAATTGACAACTAGAATAGTAAAATAGAAGAGTACAAAAATAGCAAAATGTAAATGACAACGAGTCGCAGTGGAAAAAAGGTTAAATGTCTTACAGCTGAGGTCTAAGGTAAGGCAGGTGAATTTACCAGGAACTGTCGGATGATTTCACAGTCGCTAATACGGAATGCACTTTAAACCGAGCCGAAAAAATCACTGCATTTGAAATCTAATCACGGTTAATTGCACAATGGACAGTTAAATCGTTTATGGGGAAAAGCGGAAGATTTGTAAACATTGCCAATCTCAATCTTCCTCACCACCGTCCCTGGTAATACGATGTGCGGTCAATATGATATTTGAAATATTTCCACATCAGAACATTCCATTAAATAGCTATGCAAAGCATTCGACAAATGCGCTTGATTCAAACATAAATATCTCAATGGAAAAACTTATAACGAGTCAGAGCAAGGGATATAGGTAAAAGGGAAAGGCGAGGGGGGGAAATGGGGTTAACAGTAAACGGTAACTATTACATACATACAAAAAGAAAAGAGAATAGAGCTTTTCAGCAAGGAAAACAAAACCAAAACAAAGTCATTGCTAAACAAATAACACAAAGGATATGGTTCCAGGAATGTAGCACCAAATTAACATAAATTCTGTTCCGAAGCCAAGATCAAGGAGAGGGCATTAGGAGGACAATAGGAAACAAGAAGTATATGTAAGGTAAAAGGTACAAAACTAAAACAAGAAAATAAATACGAGTACTCGCCGTTGCTACTCAGAAGGACGCCAGAGGAAGCATGTTGCAAAAAGTTCAACGACGCGAACATTCAGCCGCAGAAGGGTGCACAGTACAGTGGGGCAGAGAATGGGTTAAGAAGAGGGTAGTGTAGGGAGTAGGGAGTTGGGAGTTTGGAGTGGGTAGTAGTGTGTATTGTGTCTATGGCTATGTCTATTTTCTATGGCCTGCTCCTTTGGCTGCAATAACAACAAAAACAACAACAACAACAGCAACAACTGCTCGCACTTACATTCGTATTCCCACAAGAAAAATCAATGGAATTGTTTGGTATATTGTGCTATGTTGGGCCCCGACATCCCCACATATCCCGTCCCACCTCGTGGTATGCCTTTTCTCTTGATTTGTCTTTCGTTTCACAGGACATTTTTTTTATATTTTTTATTTTTTTTATATTTTCCTTCTGCTTCTTATTTCGCTACTTGCTTTCGGTTTTTGGCCAAATGAGCGACGACATCGACGACAAATGCTGCAAGTCCATTCGCCCCTCTCTCTCTCTCGGAAAAGTGTCCATCTCCTGTGCTAATACTGTTGACATACTTATTGATGGCACTGTGCACTGCACCACAGTCTCGTGGGTGTGCTGGGTGTGGAAATGTCTGTGTTGCATGGCAAGCGATGAGAGAATATTGTAAAATGCAGCCAGGACAAATAGCAGCTGTTCAACTGAAGGCACTCTACAAAATATGACCATGAAATCCATCTATGTAACTCCCAATACTAATTCACTTTTAGAACACTCTGCTCTAGACATTGCCAAACTTTAATCAGCATTCATTAAGATTCCAAGATTCCCCTAATTTTAAGCGAGATTTCTTACCGAAATAAGTGAAACGCATTCATTATTTTACAAAAGTTCGTTGTGCAAATTATTTTGAACAGGAGAGCATCAGAAAGCGAAACGAACCGAAAATCTCCATATCTTTTTTGGGAGATTTTCGGGTCGATCTCAGAAACTTTTAAAGCTAGAGACTTCAAACTTGGTATGTAGGTTCCTGGATACCATACGCAGATCAAGTTTGTTTTTAATTTTGGATCGGACCACTATATCATATAGCTGCCATAGGAACGTTACATCGAAAATTAAGTTTTAGTGTGAGAAAGTTCTGTGTTTGTTAAGATATCAGAACCAAACTGATAGATTATGCATTGGAGCTGGTATTATACATCCTGACTAAATTGTATTAAAATCGGTTAACCATATCATATAGCTGCCATAAGAACGATACATCAAAAACTTAGTTTTAGAATCAAAAAGTTTTTCGTTTGCTTAAATATTAGAACCAAACTAATAGAATATGCACCCGGGCTGGTATTATACATCCTGACCAAATCTGCTTAAAATCGGCTAAAATTAAGTTTTAGTATGAACAAATTTTGTGTTTGTTGAGATATCTTAACCAAACTGATAGAATCTGCATTAATGGTTATGTACATTCTGACCAGATTTGGTTCAGATCGGCTTCATATATCGTATAGGTGCCATAGGAACAAGTGCTCCAAAATAAACATTTATTGAAGAGTACCTGGGCTCAGGGTATCCTACTGTCGAGCGTGCTCGACTGTTACCGCCCACTTGTTATTTATATCATATCTTAATATAGTTGCAAAAAATATATATTTTTTATATGGACTTTTATTTTATACCTTATTTAAATATTCTTGTCTATGCCTTCTGAAACAAGTTAAAAAAACAACCTTTTTTAATTCTCTCAATATTTCCCTCCTTTGGCAAATGCGGCAAATCAAAAACTTGTTCTAATGTACATATGTATGATTATACTGATATCCAGCAGTGTAAATCATACACTATGTTCAGTGTAAACAATTCGTTTATTTTGTTTTTCCTTTGATTTAAAACGATCGAGATTCTTTATCAGATATCAGCAGAGCATGACCAAAGAATTACTCACCTCTCTCTTTGCAGCGTCCAATTTAACAGAGCAGCTGCGTTTATCACAGCAAGTGGCGACGACGACGACGACGACGACGACGTCGACAGAGGCAGAGACAGAGTCCAAGTAAATGGATGGCCCAGTGAATCAGCTACATGGCCGCATCAACAGTAGCTGCAGGAGCACTTGTAGTAAGTACGTGTATACTAAGCAGCAGTAGAATGTGCTGTAACAGTAGCAGCAGCAGTAATGTAACAAATGTAACAGTAGGCGGCACCAACAAAAAAAGCTGTAGAAAATGTACTAAACGGCCGCATGGGAATTTCTTTGCATTTATCAAACGGCGACGCGTCGCGACGCGGCTGACGTCGCAGTCGGCGCAAACACGTGAGAGCGCCAAACTGCGCAGGCAAACAAAAACAACAACGAAAAACAAAAGCAAAAAAAAAAGAAAATAAAAATGGATTGAAAACACTTTTTGCTGCTGCTTTTACTACCGTTAATGTTGTTGTTGTGCTTTTGTTTTTTCCTTTTTTTTTATTTTTTTTGTTATTGGGAGGTGTCTCTCTCTCCTTTCCTCTCCACACGCAAAAAACAAACGTAGAGTATTTTCACAATAAGCGCATTGTTGTAAATTTGTTGACTGCTTTTACATTAATTTTTGATTTTGTCAACTGGCAAACAGCTGTCAATGTAATTGTAGTTGTTGTTATTGTTATTGTTGTAAATGCTGCTACTGTTATTATTGTTGCTGTTGTTGTTGGTTTTGATGCTGCTGCTGCGCCCTCGCCTTGCACTTGTTGTTGCTGGCGACGCGTGCTGTTAATTTCTTTCCGTTGAATTTCACAAGTCACCACAAGAACAAAACAAAAAAAACACACAAGACGGATACTAATAACATATACTGCATTAATAACAATAATTTTAACAAATAGTCATAGCGATTCCAACAACAAACACTGAACGACGCGACCGCGACACGGACACAACTTGACGGCTGGTGAAAAACTGCTCTTTCCCAATAAGAAAGAGAGTACAACACGATGAAATAGCAACGCCAGCTCTGTCGACGTCGCAGCTGTCACGCGCGCTGCTCTTGTTGTTGTAAGTTGCGTTCTATGCTTTTGTTGTCGTTGTGTTTTTTTTTTTTGCAAAACACAAACTGTAAGAGAGAGCGAGAGAGCGTGAGCGCCGTCGCTCTCAGGTTTGCTCAACAGTTGTTTGTATTAACAGTGCGCTGTTAAACAACAGCTGGAGCATATAGACAGTAACAGAACACAAATAAATACAAACTGTTAAAAGTTGAATGTTATGCAGTTAGCGGTAAAATTTCGTATGCAAAAAATTGAAAAAGTTACAATATGTAAAAGTCAACTATATTGGGAATGAGCAACTGAAATATGCCACTTAAGTAGACACAAGTGAATGTCTATTTTAAATGATCGCAGATGTCTTTATTTGTTCATTATTATACCATTAATATTATTTTTATTTAGTTTGTGTTAATGTACGAAGAAAATGATCTAAGAGATGGTTAGAGTGTATTATTATTTTAAAATTTTACCTCTCCACCATTCCTCGTCAATCGAAAATGCAAATTATTAGAATAATTTTAGAGTTGTTTTTAGTTTTTGCACATTTCCCAACTTCCTTACATGTATAATATTAGTAATAATTTATTGCATATAAGGTAGCTCGAAAATAAACAGTTACAAAATAAAGGCTTTCTGGTTTTATTTTAATGGATTTAAGACCGAAAATGGAGTCAAGATCTAAAGTATTCAATTTCGAAACTCTGCACACAAATTAAACTCTGGCAATTGGTGGCTGAGAAGGAGGAGGTGGTCAGCTAGTATATCAGCCTTACCTCTTCACACTCCTGGCAATGTCGTCTGCCTGGCACGACAACAACAATTAACGGCATTCCAATGTGTCTGGCCGGTTGCAGACTGACGGGAAATTTCAAAAATTTCAATTCACAAAAATTGAGAGGAATGCGCCCATTCACATGAACTAGATATGTACATATCTATGTGTACTCCTATGTCCTTTTGTCGGCATTTCGCCGTCTCTCTGTCTGTCTGTCTGTGCAGGTGTGCAACTGTGCATGTCCTGCCGTTTCGGCCAACTGTCTACTTGGTGGCAGTAGGAGACCCTGACCCCTTTCCAGTTACCAACAAGTGTCAAGCCTTTGATTACATACATTGGATCTATTCCACACAATTAAATTGTCTCGTTTTGTGTCTGGAGATTAGTGGGAGATGAACTCTTGCGAGAGCCTTTGTCATAGCGAAGAGTATCTACGGATTAGTCTGCACTATGTATTTTAAAAAATAATATTTAAAAAAAATGGAATACAATAGTATATACCATAATAAGCTATAGAATAAACGGTTGGTTATTCTGAATAAAATAATTCATATAATAGATATTCTCTTAATGTTCCTCAAATTAATCTGTTAAGGAATACATCTAAACAAAATAATTCATGTTATAGATATTCTCTTAATGTTCCTCAATTTAATCTGTTAAGAATATATTGGGCGCATTCAGCAGGTTTTTCAATCAGTAATCGCTTCTTTTCTTGAGATCGATAAGTAATTAGTACCTGCTGATTGAAATTATATACGTATCATTTTATTTAATCAGACCAAAATTACCTGCTGAATGCCCTTATTTTACTTATTTTACTTATTTTACTTATTTTACTTATTTTACTTTTATTGTGTCATGTTATTATTTTAGTATTGGGACACATCAAGTTCTTAAGCCCGACTAGGAACAGCATAATCAAAATTAATTGAAATTTTATCGTAATAAATAAATTTTATAAATATCTCTATTTTTTTTAAACATGCAAGTTCAGTTGGTTAAACTTGACGAAATGTCAGTAACTTTCATTAATTTAGTTATATCTTATTTAATATAATATATTTTGTATCGAACAAACACGAAATTTTAGCTTTCTGTGCCCAATGAAATCACTATAAACCAATGAGAGAATTTTAAACACCATCAAAAGTTTCAGTTGCGTTGATTTGATTTATATGAAATTTTACTACATTTCAGCATACTCTTGTTCTTTAAAAGTTGTAAACCTATTGTCAAATATTTTTTAAGCTTAAGATTAGTTAATTTGAGATGATTTGAAGTAAAATAGTTTTGAATTAGTTTAAAAAATGCTATAAAGTATCGTGCAATTAAAAAACTTTAGCATGTTTTTTATACCCAGAGCCCATTAAAAATGGGGGAAAAAAAGTTACTTGAAAGTTCTGGTTCGATATTCATGTAGAACTAGTTCATACAGCACAGAACTAGTTCATTCATCATGCAATGCGAAGAGATTGATTGTAAAGAATACTTGAAAACAACATCTGACTTTGATATATCAAATAAAAGAGAGGAAGAGTGAACCGGATACTCAACGGGAGTGTTCTCAATCCTCAATTGTCATCCACATCGTACACATGCTGGAACACCTTGGTGAAGCACCTTTGCATGGATTTCATGATTTAACAGTAAAGCACTTGATGCATCAACATCCATCAGCACTTTCGGATCATCAACGAGGACACTTCAGCTACAGGGGTAACAATAACAACAACAACAACAATAGCAAGATGGTCTGCATAGTCGATGCCAAAATCATGGAGAGAGAGCATTGCAATTACAATAATGCATGCTGAGGACAACATAGTCATCCAGGCTGAAGTACCCAAGTGTCGGTGACGTGGCCATTGCCGTTGCCAACATCACATCACATGCCATGAAACAATAAATGAAGCGAGCGTCGTTGACGTTGACTGACCAGACGGAATTGCCAGGACACCCAGCACACACAGGATACACAGGATACACAGGACACCCAGGACAGACTTTATGGCATCCGGAAAGGGAAAGAGGGGAGACTCGCAATGTTGCACTCGAAAAAACCAAAATAAATATAATAAATACACTACATCCTAAGTAACTAAGTTACAAATTGTAATGTTGAACAATTTTACAGTACAACTTCGCTACAATGAAAGTTGTCATGAAAACACTTTTTTAAGTCATATTGTGTTTTTAAGTTGAACATTTTACGAGAGAATCGAACGACATTTTTAGTTTTTAACTTAATTTTCGCACGAGTCAAATTAAAATTTTTGTTTTCTTTTATATATAAATGTATAAAATGTTAAATGTACACCATTACAATGCTTAAAGAATTATTGTATAAATCAGACCCACTGCCGATATGTGGGCAAATTCAAACTCTGGAATGAATCTTGGAAAAAAATGAAGAAAACTTTGGGTTTATTTCAATTAGCACCATCACTGTAAAAGTTATAGGTTATACAAATAAAATAGAGATATATATTTGTAGAAAGAGAAATAAGGAAGAAAGCGAGGTCGAAGGCAGTACAGACAAAAAAATAGTTTTAAAAAGATTGATAGATTGAAAGTGATAGACAGATAGAGAGAGAGCGAGAGAGATATTATGATGTAAAGCCTACAATATAGAGCAATGGAAACAGATAGATGGGAAAATATAAAGTAACAAAAGATCCGTGTCAGAGAGACATAGACTATATAGTAAATTCGATATATAGTAAATTTTTATACCCTGAGTAAAACAGGCTGAGTCCTTTCAAAATGGGGAAAACGGTAAAATTGTTTCAAATTAGATATGGTATTCATTTCACATTGTACTTTATTTAGTAAAATTTATATAACTTATTAGTTATCAATAGGTATACCCAATATCTATGTTATCAATGCAAAGTTGAAAAGCTTATATTACAAAAAAATATTACAAAAAAGTTAAATTACTACCTAATAAAAACTACTGCATACTTTTAGGTGATTGTATTGAAATAATAACTTTAATTATAACTTTGGTTAGCTAGGGTTAAGTGATATTATAGACCATATTAATAGATAACGTTAATTGACATAAAAGTCCGTGGATGAATGCTTGGTATCTCTATCACTTATAGTCTCTGAGATCCAGGCACTCACACGATAGGACAGACAGACAAGGCTACATCGACTCGGAAATTGATGCTGATCAAGAATATATATACTATATGGTGTCGGCGATGTCTCCTTTTCCCTGTTACTTACATTTCAACAAACACAATATGCCCATTTACTTATTTTTTAAAGTGTATATGCTAAAGTTAGTAACTGTAATTATTAAACTATGCTGAAAACAAATAACAAAATGTAAGGAACAATTTCTCAAAGTGCACATAGTTTTTGCTTAGTGTAGATGGCATAATGCAGTCGTCCGGTGGCCAGGACAGCAGTTGGCAATGAAGTGGCCCATGGACCGTGTCTTTTGGTCAGTGATTACACGTCCTCATGAACAACAACATAAATGCCAGCGTTGGCTAAGTTATAAATGCCAGGCTAAGGTGATACATGGTCCAACTACCAACAACAACAAGCGGAGTAATAACGGTTAGATCAGGATGTGTAAATATCTAGACTGAAGATGTTGCTCATCATGTGGCCTGCGGCAGATTTATGTGGCAGGACTTTAGTTTTAATTTAGCAAAGAAGCCAAATTATTAAGACAGGCTCGAAAGCGCTTTACCTGCTGTGCTAACAGACACACACACTTACACACACACACACACACACACACGTGCAATCCTGTGCTGTGCTTTGTCGTAACTGTACGGAGACAACTACAAGAACAACGTGCAATGTGCAACATGCAACGTAAAACGACATCCAAGGACGTCGAGGACGACAAAGTCAATAAATTTTGTGGCACTGGATTGTCCAACGAGCTGCACTTATTTAGCCAGGCTATATCCACTCTCTTAACCATCTCCATCTCAGTTCAGCCTCTGCTGCTGTTGCACCTGCATCTGCCTCAACATTCCACTCACTCCATTCTCCATTCTCAATTCTCGAGTCTCAGTCACGAGTAGCTACTTCCCTCATTGTCCCAGGTGTCTATTTTAGTTGCTTTTAACTTTGTTATGGCCAGGACGTCTTACAAGCTTTTAAGCATAATGTCCTGCTTCTGCTGTCCTCTTCTGATGCCTTGCCCCGGATAACTAGTCCAAGATGTGGTTAGATTAGATAAGGTTACATCTGGCTGTATCCCGAATCACTGCTCAGATTTTGTAATCACAAAGAATACTTAAATATAGCACGACTGAAACAAGGTAAACATTATTTCACAGAATGGCAGATCCGAAGATACGAAATTAAGATTATTATAGTATACAAATTCTGAGAACTTGTCGGATATCTTAATAAAATCCTCTGTGAAATTGTTTGATTAAAAAAAAAAAATATAAATCTTGAATCAGAAATAAAATGTTTTGTTGACATAATAAAAAAGTGTATAAATAAAAATGTTAATCAATGTTATGTCATTATGTTATGTCATTATGTTATGTCAATGTTATGTCAATGTTAAACATTTAAAAAAAGTTGTAAGAAGAGATTTTCAGTATTTGCATCACTTAAGTTTTTTTTATAAATTAGATTATACTTCAATAAATAAATTACTTAATTTTCCGAGCTTATATCAGTTTATCTCTTGAAGTTGAAAATTAGCAGGATAAGGATGGGGACTTTCAAAGGATGACCTAGTCAGCAGAACTGAGAAATCATTACATCTATGAGAAGTACGATTTCAGATATGTATGTGAGGGGAAGCAATCACAAATTTCTTAGACTCTGATGATTAAGGGGGATGCTTAACCTTCAGATTCAACAACAACAACATTACTATACTATACGGAAAGCAGCACCTTGATACTAAATGTGATCACGCAGTGCGCATAAACAACGACTGTCGCGTAACAGTTATAAAAACAACAACAACAACAGATGTGTCGTTTAGGTGAGTCTGAAGTTCAAGACGTCAGGTGGGCGGGTAGGCGAAAGGGAGGCGAAAGGAAAGGGAGGAGAGCGTTGCCGCAGTGGCGCAACTGAACTATAAACCATAAGAATAAGACGTGCGAAGTGATAATCATAAAATAGGCAAAAGGTTCGGCCAACACAAACTCTGTGATGCTCTGCAATATGCATTTTAGAGGTTTTACTGGAAAAACAGACCAGCTTCTAAATCAAGAACATTCTTTTTACTTATTTTGTTCTTAAAATAACACAAATATAAGACCAAATAACTAATACAAAGAATATTTATCCAAAAAATTGCAGTTCTTAATATAAAAATAATGTTATATTTTCATAGCGCTTTGGTGAAAGTCGCTGCTAAGGTTTGAATCTCACTCTTGTCAAGAAAAAACATATTAATGAAATATTTAAAAAAAAAAACAAACCAAGAAAAGTGTATATATAGATAAAAATAAAATAAAACAACAATAAAAAAATTATAAATTGAAAACCTGCGGTTTTTTTTACAACATATATTCGAAAACCTATTTTTGAATTTATTTTGAACTCATACACAAAAAAACCGGATTCCGGGCTAATATTAATCCCAGCGGTGTCAGAAGTACGGTAATCCCGATTTCTTATAAATCAAGTATAAAATACTTAAATTAGGCCCGCTTTTTCTCAACCATATTTTAATTTTTGGGGTTCTGTAATATTTGTTTTGAGTTAGATCAAATAATTTAGGCTTCCTTCACATTTTAATGTTGATGTTTTAACATCGTTGTCATTTTATCTACGTATTATCTCAATTTAGAAATTATATCCCAAATACATACTTTAAAAATTCAAGCTAAAATCAAGTTTTTTAAACTTAATTTTTAGAAAGGATTTTTTTTCTGTGTAAATAAGAACATAGTCTTATTTGAAATGTTCTTTTGATGTGTGTTTTTAACTTTAACTTTTACTTTTATGTTGTCGATACAATTTTTTTGATCAAAATTCTTAGTTCTGAGACTAAAGTCTTGATTTAAGAACCTTTTTTTTTCAATGTATAGAATAGGCTCTATCCAGACCGATGTACGCAGCAAAAGTCAATGTAGGGCTTGCTTAGAGCAGATGACAGATTATTTCAAACATACGTTGAATAGAACGGGCAACGATTCCACGTTTCCAGTTCCAGTGTTGTATGTGCTATGTACTCGCACTATGTCCTGTGACCTATGAGTGTGGTGGGTGTGTGCGTGTGTGCGTGTATGGGATTTGGGTGCAAATGTTGTGCACACACTCGTGTAACCAATGCGCGGTACGTGGACTCGGCGCGATACTCATTACACGTGAAAACCAAGCGAATGAGGCACCTGTGCCAAGGTGTTGACAACAACAACAACAACGACCACAACGGTAACAACGAGAAAAACAACAACAAGTTGAATAAGAGGAAGAAGTACACTGATAAAAAAAAATGTTCTAAAATCAAGATTTTGGTCTCAAAACTAAGTTTTTTGGTCAAAAAAATGCGTCGAGAACATAAAATTCTTAAATCAAGAGAACACATCTTGATTTTAAGAACATTTTAAATAAGACCAAGTTCTTATTTAAGAATAAATGTTCTTGAATTTAAAACTTCAAAATAAAATAAATAAAAATTATTTTATATATATATTTTTTTTATATTTTTTTTACTTTTAATTTTTGATTACTTACAACACTTTATTCTGTTTTAGTAACTTTTTAAATGTTGTTTTAATTTGATACGAGTGTGGTTTGAACCGCCGCCTACTGCTTCACAATTGAAGCGACCTCTCTAACCACAGCGCCACGGTGCCACCATATGTTTGATAAGAAATAGTTCCTTTTTATACTTTTCTAACAATTTAAGATTTTTATTCTTATATTTAGATTTCAAGATCTTTTAGATTAATAATCTTAGTTTTATTAATTTGGTCTTAAAAAATTCTTATTTTAAGAACAAAATATTTAAGATGAATGTTCTTGATTTTAGAAGTTGGTCTTTTTTTTCAGTGTAAAAGCTGCGGAAAAGATGGAGCTGGCAAAAAACGATGTATTGTTGTGCCATTAGCGTAACTTTTGCAGCCGAGTCGAGAATTGGGCAATGGAACGTGAGAAGCCGCACTTGGCCATGTTGCAAGTGGGGCAGGCAACCATACAACATAAATGGTGTGGACATTGCCACTGTGCCTGCTAAAATTAATCAGAGTTTCAATCAAACATAAAATAAACGCCCAGATTTCATATGACAGAATTGTGTGTGCATTTTGGATGCGGGATGTGAAAACGGAATGCGGAATTGTGTGAATGCCACCTGACAATTGGACAAAGAGACAGTTTGACAGACAGGCAGACGGGAAGCAACAAGGCGACAACTGACAACAGTTTTCAGTTGTCATATGTGTGTATTATATTGGATAACAAAATGCCCAAAGCATTGCATTTCGTGTCCCGGTTTTTTATTGCTTTTCATTTGATTGCGAAAACTCCGAATGGTAGTTTATTTCATTTTAAACATAAAGCTCTGATTTAATATTGATTGAATTTCACTTTAAGTCGCAGTGACGATGACTCAAATGAAAGTTGGCGGTGTAATTGAAAACAAAAGTAATACAAAACATTACACGACAAAATATATAAAAATTTTAAGTATTGACATACACCCAGAGGTAAAACAAATATTTAATTTAGAATTCTCAATCGGTTCTAGATTGTGTGCAATTACAAGCAGTTCAATGGCCAATGATAAATAAATTTTAGAAATTGAAAACTCCAATTGTGGACAATAAAACATTTGACAATAAACATTTGACAAATCTGGAATACAAGTTGAATGGAATCTAATAAATAACAACAGTAAAAAATGTAACAAACGAATATTAAACATAGGAAAATATTGCTGTAAATAGTGTGATAATTGGAAATGAAAAGATTAAACATAAAATAATGTAAAGTTCAATATACTATAATAGAGTTAAACAATAAAAAATGGAACTGGAAAAGTTTAAAAACTTTATAAATGAAATTACGAAAAGTAAATAATAGTTAGGTGTATTTGAATAGAAATCAGATTAGGATTCTCTGAAACAAAAGAATAGACAAATTAAAAAAAATAAATATATATTTGATTAAGAATAATAAGAAAACTGTTTATATGTTTTTTTTCACTTTCAAGCATACGAATGTCGCATTCGACATTAGAGAATTACCAAATACAAAATGAATACTTATCAGTTAAATGAAAAATAGCAAAAAAAAAAAAACTGATAAATGATGTTATATGACGCGGGTAGAAAATTGAATATAGCTTAGAGTAGCAAAGACATTGAACAGATGCTATTTTATTGAGTCATTAGAAAAAAGTCGTGTCTAAACTGCAAGGAACCGCTTATACCTTTTCGCTACAAGAACTTAAAACCTGTCTCCTGCATTGTTTTGAAGACTATGTCTAAGAAAAGTATCTGCTGAGTAGACATTTTTGTCTACTATGTCTATGTCTAGCAATTGTCGACTCTCTGCCATCCAATTACACACCTTGGAAATTTGATTTAATGCCAGACGTGCGTATGCGCGTGTCATGTAGACACGGTAATTTTTCAGACAATTACACCAACAGGAGGCAACCCCAAACACACAAACACACACGCACACTCATACTCACACACATGATACATTTCACCTGCAAGTGAAATATTATTCAAAAATCAGTTACGCCCCCGCCTTGGAAAATGGCGACTCCTTAGCATTGTGAAAATTTATTATATCAGGCATTAAAAAGGGCAACCCATGCATTACCACCATTTTCCCGCTACTCACACAGCATCAGCAGAGCACTTAAGAAATGTGGATAAAGAAAAAAGCAAAAGAAAAGAAAAGAAAAGAAAAGAAAACCCTTTCCCCCTCCATTGGCAGTTGCTTTGACTTTGAACTACATTAAGAAAATCACTCGAAACTCAGCTCAACTGCAGCTGCTGGTCGAATTGAATTGAATTTATGGTTCCCCCTGTGTGTGTGTGTGTGTGTCTATAGGTGTGCAACGCGTGGGTGTGTCATTAGCAGTATTGAAGAGGGCACAGAAAAGAGGGCACAAAAATAAAAGAGAAGAAACAGAAAACGATGAAAAAAGTAAACTGAAATGTTTTATTGCATGTGTTTGCTGTGAGTTATGTGTGGGCTCCAACATGAGATTTACATTATGCGAACGTCTTGCTTGAGAAATTAGTGACCCCTTTTTTACCACCTCAATCCAACAAACACTTACTCACCTCACCCTTTCATGTCCCAAACAGGATATAGGCAAACAGCTCTGATGAAAACTCCCTTAGCTTTTGACAGTTAAGCTTAGATCTGTAGAGCTTTTAATGGATATTAATATTGCTGAATACAGCGTATTATAGTTGATATAAGAATCCCACAAAAAAACCTCTAAAAGTCTAGTGACGAAAACAATTTCTAGCACCAAAATTTCTGATATCCAATTTTGTACCGAACAAAATTGACTTTAATATAAAAGTTTTAAATAAAAATATAAATTAATAAAAAAAAAGGAAAATTGGCATTGTACACTGAGTGCAAAAAGGGTGAGCATCTTTGTACATAAAAATTACTTTTTGCGCAGTGACGAATGCCAATTTTCGTTTTTTTTTTATTAATTTATATTTTTATTTAAAATTTTAGTATGCCATTTTGTAAGTTAGGGCTTAACCTTTCGATCGGTATATAACTCGATCTGATCGGACAGTCATAGCAAATTATCCAAATTAGCTGTATAAAGTGCTAGTCGCACCCTTCGTGCTGCTTTTGTCACTAGCGCGAACTACCGTTCGTAGTTATAATTTCAATAAACGGCAAATCCCGCTCATTCATTGTGCTCTGTTCATTTAACTCATATTTGGCGTTTCTTAGAGAAGCGCATTAAATTCGTATTCCTTAAAAAATTCTTTTAGCATTTGATATACATTAATAAAAATATATTCTTTTAGTATTCCAAAAGTTTCAGGAGAATAGTTTTAAAGACATTAAAGTTATCAAGCTGTTTCTGAAATGAAATTTTAATTATAATAATTTACTTTGGAATTAAATAGAGGGTATCTTTAAGTGTTGTATATGCTCTCCAATCATTCCTACTTGTTAATTTCTAAACTGCGATGAATTCTTTCAGGAGAATAGTTTTAAAGACATTAAAGTTATCAAGCTGTTTCTGAAATGAAATTTTTAATTGTAATAATTTACTTTGGACTTAGCTAGAGGGTATCTTTAAGTGTTGTATATGCTCCTCAATCATTCCTACATACTTGTTAATTTCTAAACTGCGATGAATTTTTTATCTCTCTCCTTAAATTTTCATTTTTTTTAGTACACTCCTTTGTCTTCTTGGGCAAATGAAAAAAAAAAAAAAACTTTTCCTTTCGCATTTTAATAAGCTGCCTCACTTCAAAAATCAAGGCAATTTTTATTTGGTATGCTCGCTTTTCGCTTTTAGGCGTATTCAAAATTAAATTTCCACTGACAGGGATGGGTAGCAAACAGGTCTTGATGCCGTTGGTACCCCATTGTCTTGGCCAGTTTTCCCCCCATAGAATGTACGTTTTTTATGTTGACTGACTTTAATGAAATTAGATTGATTTTTATACTGACGTCCGGTTTGAGTTGCCTCATTTCTTTGCGTCTTTGCTGTCTGCTGGCTCGTCTTGGCTTGGACTTCACATTTTTACGGCTACTTATTCATCAAGTTGAGCGACTGACTATATAATTTAATTTTTGTGTGTAGTAAAAATAAATTTTTGATAGACGCGTTGCGTTTGGGCAGCTGTTGTTCGCCGCTGCCAAGCTTTCAGTTTTACGACTCTGAACGCCAGGTGGAGCTCTCGAGTAGCATCGCTTTTGATATTTACGACATATTTTCGTTTTGCGGCAAGGTATGCTACAATTTTATGGCCAACAGCTGGGGAATCGCGGCCAGAGCGTTGCATACACTTAGGCGCTCTCTCGCAGTGCAAATTAAAGTCAGGCACAGTTAACACTTGACAAAATTATTAAACTTTATTAACCTCTTACGCTGTCTGCATGGCCAGGACCATAAATTTTGCCAGCCATTGCAAAGACAAAGAACAACGCACACATATGAGAGGGCCATAAGTACACAGAAAAAAAAGACCAAGTTCTAAAATCAAGAACTTTCATCTTAAATATTTTGTTCTTAAAATAAGATTATTTTAAGACCAAATTACTAAAACTAAGATTATTAATCTAAAAAATCTTAAAATCTAAATAAAAGAATAAAAATCTTAAATTGTTAGAAAAGTATAAATAGGTACTATTTCGTATAAAACAAATGATGGCACCGTGGCGCTCTGGTTAGAGAGGCTGCTACAGTAGTGAAGCAGTAGGCGGCGGCTCAAACCCAACTCGTATCAAATTAAAACAACATTTAAAAAATTACTAAAACAGAGTAAAATGTAAATTAATCAAAAATTAAAAATAAAAAAAAAACTATGAAAATAAAAAATAATTTTTATTTATTCTATATTTTGATTTTAATTTTAAGAACATTTATTCTTAAAATAAGAACTTGGTCTTATTTAAAATGTTCTTAAAATCAAGTTGTGTTCTCTTTATTTAAGAATTTGATGTTCTCGATGCATTTTTTAGACCAAAAATCTTAGTTCTGAGACCAAAATCTTGGTTTTAGAACATTTTTTTTTATCAGTGTATGTGTGTGTGTGTGTGTGTAGGGGGCACTACAGCCAATTGGTATATGCGACAGCCACTTGTAAATTATGGCCACAGTCGGCAACGACAACGACAACGACGTTGACTTTGACTTGGGGCAGGAGCTCAAGTCGGTTCAGGATCAGGGACAACTACAACTACACTTTTTCGGTTTGGTAGGAGGTGAAGGAGGTGACCCTTGCCATTGGGGGACAATCGCTTGTGGCTTTAAGATGCAATGTATTTGCACTTGGATTCAGATTGCGGGTCCTCCGTGTGCATTTGCTCGGCAATTGCAGCTGAGAGAGAGAAAGTTCTATAAGAAGAAAAGTCAGTAAAATTGGTGCTGAATATCGTTATTATATTCCGATAAATTTGGAGATTGACAAAGCTATAATACTCGAGGTATTGCACCAATCGTACTTTCATATGAACTTATTATCAACTTTGCACTCTTGTATAATGTGTTTGGCCGAATGTATGTAACAGGCAGTAGGAGGCGTGGTAGACCCCAAAAAGTATATATATTCTTAACCAGGATCAACAGCCGAGTCGATTGAGCCATGTCCGTCTGTCTGTCCGTCTGTTTAAACGCGTCGATCTCAGAATACATAAAAGCTAGAGACATCAAACTTGGTATGTAGGTTCCTGGATACCATACGCAGATTAAGTTTTTATTTTTGGATCGGATCACTATATCATATAGCTACCATACATACATCGAAAATGAAGTTTTAGTATGAAAAAGTTTTGTGTTTGTTGAGATATCAGAACCAAACTAATAGATTATGTATCGGAGCTGGTATTATACATCCTGACCAAATTTGGTTAAAATCGGTTCACTATATCATATAGCTGCCATAGGAACGATACATCGAAAATGAAGATTTAGTATGAAAAAGTCTTGTGTTTGTTGAGATATCAGAACCAAACTAATAGATAATGTTTCGGAGCTGGTATTATACATCCTGATCAAATTTGGTTAAAATCGGATAACTATATCACATAGCTGCCATAGGAACGATGCATCGAAAATGAAGTTTTAGTATGAACAAGTTTTTTGTTTTTTGAGATATCAGAGCCAAACTGATAGAATATGCATTAATGTTGGTTTTGTACATTCTGACCAGATTTGGTTCAAATCTGCTTTATATATCATGTAGCTGCCATAGGAGCAATTGTTCGAAAATAAACTTTTATTGAAGAGTACCTGGGCTCAGGGTATTCTACTGTCGAGCGTGCTCGACTGTAACCGCTCACTTGTGATTTTTTATTTTCAAGTGAGTTTAAAAAAGATCTCAAATCAATTTATATATTATGTTTACATTATATTACATTAATATATTATAATTTTATTTATTATAATATTTTACATTAAATATATAAAAATAAATCATTGGGGTTCTCTATAGATAATTTTGGTAAGTAATTAGGATACCTGATTACGTGTTTCTAAAATCAGCTGAAAATGTTTAAAATTCATAAGCATCAAAGTTTATATGGGTATCTGTACGGAGTTTCTAAAAAAAAAAAGGTATCTAGTTGATTAATTCGTTTTTTATTTAGGCTATTTAGGTATGAATTAGTTATAATTTAAATTTCCCACTGAATGAAATTAACCATGATACGTATATAATTTATTTTAAAGTTTATTACACTCACAACTCTATATTCAGTCATATCTATGCGATATGTCATTTAAAATGTGAACTAAAATCAAAATCGTATGCAACTTTTTAAGATGTCGATAACTGCAGATACATTCAATCTATCGACAGCATTAAACCGAAGTAATTTTCATGCAACTTTCACATATTTGTCACCGGCTTTGCGCTTAAATTCACAAAATTTATGGTCATTCAATACACAGCAGGCGTTCCCTTTTTATATTCTTTCTCTCTCGCCCTCTCAGTGTCTAGAGCGCAGTCCTTCTTTGTCTGTGTCTGTGTTCCCGACTTTTTGTGCTCGACCCCGTGCTGCACAATTGTAATTTTTGCGCACTTACAACAGTAATTCGTGTTAACTTTTCGTGTAATGTGTAAATTTATGGCACAAATTTTACACAGACAAACGCAACAAGACAAAATAAAACGCATGTGTGTCTGTCTATCTGTGTGTGTGTGTGTGTGTGTGTAAGTGCAGCAACAAAATTTAAGTGAGTATGGAGGGAAGATAGCAGAAGACTGTGGTATTGTCAACCCTGGCAGTGAGAGACTTTAAGATTCAATTGAATAATCGACATATTTTCTTAAAGTGACATCTGCAACGAAATTAAAATGAAAACACAATATGTATTGACAGAAAATCAATTATATATGGGAGTATCCTGATAACCTTGCACAAATTCATTTCAAAACTGCACAGTTAACTTATTTAACTGATATTTTCCGTAAATTGTATGAAGGATTAAAATAATTATAAATTATAATTGATAATAATCTATAATTATAGATAAAAATTTAAAGACTTGACTCAGACATTTTAAATATCAATAAACTTTATATTCAAGGAATAATTTATGTATTACAAATAATATTTAGATATCAGTAATTTTAGTGCATATAGCCTATAGGCTTTAAAAATTTAAAAATTAAAAATTTAAAAATTACGCAAAATCTTTAAATATCGGTTTCGTGAAGGTGACCGTTTTTCTAGATATTGGTTCCGGAATACCGGTACCGGTTGTAAAAGTCTTTAAAAATAATAAAAATGTTAATAAGTAAACAATTCTATTATTTAAAAAAAAATCAATCTAATAAGATCGATATTCAAATTTAAAATAACGATATCGATTTTTACACGTTAAGGTTTAATTTAAATTAATGATCTATTTAACCGAAACTAGCCATTATACATAAATCGGTTACTAGTATTTCAGTTATTTCAGTTATTCAGTTTTGGTATTTTTGTTTCGGTTAAGGTTTTTAGATACGTTTACCAATTCCAATCGGTTAATACCGGTTAAAGGTTACGAGTCCAGTTATGGCTTTAATTCCTGGTGCAAAATTTGCAATATGATTTTTCTGTGATTTTCTGCCTTCTTTAATATATTTTGCAACTTTCTGTTGTTGTTTTTATTCAATTATCCGGCATGTTGAAAATAAACAAGTTCTGGGGAATGAGCCTGACAAATGGCCTAATCGAAATTAACATACAAAATATTGTTAGTTCACGATGGGTCCGGAATAAGGGGAGAGGAGGTGGGGGAATGGAGTGTGGTGAGTAAATCTCTTTTTGTACATGGAAGTGAATGCATTTGTCATTTTGTGGTCACTTTGTGGCACACAAAATGCATTTAGCTCGATTGCAAATCGCTTTTGGTGCCTGAGTGTGTGCGATTTGTACACTATATTCTTCTCTTACTTTCTCTCTCTCTCTCTCTCTACATCTCTCCCACTTCCTATCTATATCTTTCTATGCAGCGCATATACATGCACAATGAAATTGATTGCGATTGGTTAGACAGCAATTTTTTGGTTTTATACTGTGGCTAAAAGCCGCACAATGCAGTGCCAAAAATAGTTCCACATTATGTGTACACGTCGCATTCTCCTAATCAATTATCTCAAATACATTGCGCTACTGACCAAGCTGCTGATTTTTCTGACATACCGTAGAGATGTTAATCGAAACTCAACTTTGAGTTAAAAATTGGATTTAAAATTTTGTTTAGATAAAAAGAATAGATGATTCGCCTGAAAACATTGACATTTTATAGTAAATCGACTAGATAAATATGAACGAATATGCTTATTGTATATTTATTAAATAGGCGTTTTCAGAATTTGTGCGTATTGACAACAAAAAGGCTAAATAATAAATAAATAGATCAACAAGTATTAATTAATGAATGGCAGTATATCTTCTTGACTTTGGTAACCTTTTGGTAAAGTAAACAAAATCTTTCTGATGCGCCTCAATTGGGTAAAAACACTTTGAACACTTTTCCATGATAGCTCTTTTTTTTAATTTATTAAGATTTATTTGTAAGCACCCCTGAATACATAAGGCAACAAAACTAAACTTTTTGGCTATTTCAAGAAGCAAACCCACTTATTTTGATAGATATGAGGCCAAAAACGACGAAAAACATTTTTTTTTATGGTGAGATTTTTTTTAGAATTTTTTAAAATTTGGCTTTTTTTTAATACTTTTTTCAGAGGTGCGTCCACATTTGTCATCATTACACGAAAATGCCAAAACCGATTTATTTTACTTCTAATGCTAATGAATATATCTACAATTCATTAATACAAAGTTTAAGATTTAATCCAGTAGCTTAAGTGATATCAATTCTTTAATTAAGAAAATTATGATTTTTTATAAGCTTTTTTCACTTTAAAATTCGAGGAAAAGTCGAAACAAATTCATGACATTTTATTTTCTATTTTATTTGCATATTCGGTTAAAAACCGCCCACTATATCATATAGCTGCCATAGGACCGATCGAGTGAAAATCAATTCTTAGTATGAAAAAGTTTTTTGTTTTTTAAGATATCTTAATCAAACTGATACAATATGCATTTAACTTGGTTTAATACATTCTGACCAAATTTTGTTTAATTCGGTTGCATATATCATATAGCTGCCATAGGAACAATTGATCGAAATTCAACCTCAGAGTAGAGGACCTTGGGTCAGGGTATCCAACTGTCGAGCGTGCTCGACTTTAACCGCCTACTTGTTTTTATTTATATGTACTATATATCTGTGAAACCCTTAACCACGTAAGCGGTATCCTCTCTGTTATGAATTGCCGAGTAAAACACTATTACTAAAATTTTAAATAAGTTTTGATTAATTTTGCTGGGGACTTTAAAAGCCAACACATAGAAAACTTTAGCGGCACCGCAGCTGTAGCTGTAGCTGTAGCTGGATTGGACTATGGTATGGTATGGGTGGGTAGCTAAAGCAAACTTTTCAATCACCGCCAGAGCCGGCGAGTCAACGTCATTGCCAAGGCATTAAATGAGAAATGTAGCAAAGTAAACATTCAGCAAATGCAGTAGGAGGCGGAGGCGGAGTACTTGCATGCAGCATGCCACATGCCACATGCTGCAGCCCGGATTGGGTGGCTTCTGCAATGGCAGTCAATCAGCGAGCAGTCAGCGCAACAAAACTAAAAAAAAAAGAAACAGCAAGAAAAATAAATAAAATGCTACAGCGTTTAAAAACAGACGAAGCATGCAGCAAAAGTTGGAGTCGGAATCGCAAATGGAGTCAGAGTTGGAGTCGCTTTTGCTGTGGCTGTGGCTGTAGCTGGATATGTTGCAGACATGTTGGCAACACTAGCCCCACAGCAACAACAACAACGACAACAAAAAAAGGGGGTATGCAACACAGCAGCTGAAAACTGTGTGACAAATACAAATCACTTTAGATTTATTTGATGAAATTGTTTGATGATGTAGAAAAGGATTAACGCCAATGATATTTGTGTAAGGGCATAACAAACGGTAGCTGTTGCAGCAGCTGTAATGCTTGACAACCCTGGCCAGCTACAAAATTGATTTTAAATTAAGACGAAGACGAAGCATGACAGTAATCAATGATGAATGACCCAACGCTGTACTGTGCTGTGGGGGCAAAATATCAGCTGACTTACCAACAACTGACTTTATGAAAAGGTCGCACCAAAGTTAACCTTTAAGTGGATAGGGTTGTTGCATTCTAAGCGCATAACTTAAGCTTTAAATAACAACTAGTTTGCCAAGGATATCCAACTTATTGTTATCCAACAGAAGACAATTCTAGACTATTGTTTTTGAAATTACTTTTCTGTATATAGCCCAATTTATAAATTTATAAAAAGTGTAAGTGTAGAGCTCGGCGTATTTATTTCCTGTATTTAATGAATAATAATATGTAGAAAATTATTAAGTTTAAACGGCTTGCAAAAATAATAAGGCACGTAAGAGCGAGTTTCAATTTCGTGCTTTGTCTACGATCAACAATTTCATGACACTGAGTGACCAAATTCTGTTTTCATACAAATCTACGATCTACATTTTCATGACACTGAGTGACCAAATTCTGTTTTCATACAAAATTCATACATTTATCGATATTTTGAAACAATCATCAAAGCAAATAAAATGTATCGAAACATTTCATTAATTTATCGATTACAAACAAATCTTCGTTATATTTAAATTAAAGCAGAGATCTTTACAGTAAGGTTGTTAAAAATATATGCAATTTCATTGCGTACTTGAAAATAATTACATTTATCTTTAAATATTTTACAATTCAAGAAGAGTGAACAACATGGTATTCAGAAAACATTTTATCAAGCATTTAAATTAATAATAATTTTTATACTATACTATTCTACAGGGTACTTAAAGCTTGATCATTTTGTTGTCAGAAGAAAACTTTAGTTTTTGACAGATGACAGTAGCTCCACTTTATGGGGGAAAAATCATATTAATAGAACATTTTCGGCTTTAATACAAAAATCTTAAAAACGTGACGATACCCCAAAAACAAGCTTTAAGGAACATTTCTTTTTTTTAATTTAGTAGACATCTTAATTTTCAGAAAACCTATTGTACTTTTCTTTGTTGTAATTTCTTACAGCTTTTTTTAATTCATAATTAAATTTTTTAAACGAGTATACTAAACTATGTAAGCCAATCTTTTTAAACAAAGAGATTTAGTAGACATCTTAATTTTTAGAAATCCTTTTGTACTTTTGTTTGTTGTAATTTCTTAAAGTTTTCTTATTTCATAATTACATTTTTTTAAACGAGTATACTAAGATATGTAAACCAATCTTTTTAAGCAAAGAGATTGTGTGTTCTCCGTTAAACAATTTTACAGGGTATACGAAAAATATGAATTTCAAAGAGCAAGCTAAACTAGAGTTTTACTTAGTAAAAACGTCAATCAAAGCGTTGTTAATGCTCAGGGCAGATAGATTAAGTCTGTGAACAGTTTTGAGTTTCCAGTTTTAATAATAATATTTTCATGTGACAGCTACTTGAAGTGGAGAGTGTGCCGTTTGCTTAACCCTAACTAAATTGGGTCACAGCTACAGCTACCCCAACTACACCCAAAATGAGTTGACCCGACTCAAGCTTTCCTTTTGCAGACATCTCTTTAGCGCGTCTTGTTTTATGCAACGGCTTTTGAATTATGTGAGAAATCGCTGTTGAACGATAAGCAATGAACGGGTTAACAGACGAGGGGATGGAAGGTGAGGGGGTGTGTGGTGTTAGGTGCGGATTGTGCTAAAGGGGGTTCCCTTTTGATATAATCGGCGAGGCATAAATCTCAAGACCTGCCCGGCGGCTGCAATTTACGGCACGGCCGTAAATTTTTATAAATGTCCTTGTAAATAAACTCGCAAATATGCTGATTTAGCATATTTGTGATATATGAATGCGCATGGCCTTGTGGGCGTGGCACCACGTCTGTGGTTTATGCGTGTATACATGCATGTATGTGTGTGTGTGTGTGTGTGTGTGTGTGTTTGTGTGTGTGTGTTTGCCAGTGTGGCATGTGTGTGGCAGTTTTATTGTGCGCTTTGTGTCCTTGTTCTGTTTCACATATTTTATTTTATTTTATTTTCCTTTGATTTTATTCAAGTTGTTTTTTTTTTGTTTTTTACTTTTCAGCCTGCCCTCAAGGGACAAGTGTATCCGGAAAAACAACAACAGTGCGTGATAAATAAAAAACGAAAATTTTATGTTGCATTAACTTTTGTTGAATTTGTTGTCGTTGTTGTTGTTGTTGTTGTCGCGTCTCATAAACAAAAGCACATGTGTAATAAAATGTATGCATATAAACAGCAACAAACACAACAACACGCAAAAATCAGACAAGAAGACAATGAAAAGCGCATTAAATATTTCATACAACAGCCGTGATGTATGCAATGCTTTTTTTTGTCATATGTTTCCACTTTTTAGTCTCGTTTTCTTTCGTTTTGCTGTCCCTAAAAAATAATAATATAATTATGTGACCTCTGCGAACGCGCATACAAAATGCTTATAAATACGAGTTGTTCAAGTCCTAAATCAGCCATAAAGTGTACTACAGAAATTCATAAAAAAAAGAGTACGAGTATATGGGAATAACGGATGTCCTTACAGTTTGCAATTGCTAATTTAATGCTATTAAAGTTTTGATTACTTTCAGTTTGATACAGTTATATAACTAGTCATTCTAAGATCGATGTTTTCAATGTAAAATTTAATTTTTGAACATACATTTTATAAGTTTAATTTAGGTAATAAAGTTTTACATTCAACATTTTTTCAGTATAGTATTCACATTTTTTTTTAAAACTGTATAATAATGTATACATTTTTAATAATTTTTGTCATTTAAACACAGTTTTATCTATGTAAGTAAATAGAAAAATAATATATATATATTTACACATTTTTATATTGGAAAAGTTTAGACAAATTTTGCATAAACTTAATAGTAGTGGTTTAAGTTGTATCAACAACTTTTGGCTTAATTTAGCAAGGAATTAAATCACAAAATGTTGCCAACTGGCAGACAAAACACAGTTTTGTAGCTATGTTTATTTTTAATTTAATATTACATTATCTGGCCAAAGTGGCATTATGAGCACAAAAAACTTGCACAACTTATTCTTTTCATAAAGCGCAGCCAACTGTTTTTTTACATGCACAGCTTGTGTAATTGTGTGTGTTGTTGTTTGTGTGCACTTGACATTTTCAATTTGCTGGCAATCAAGCGGCAACTATAGATTGCAACATTAATGCTTTCAAAAGTATGCAGTGGGTTTTGAAATGTTGACAAGATTTCAGTAATTTTTTTGTTCCTGCAGAGTAAAGTAAAATTACCAAACCGTTCTCAGTTTCACTTTCGCTGCAGTTTTTAAAAAATTATAAAAGTTATTAATAATTTCACCAAAAAGTAGCTTTAAACATAAGATTTGATAATCCTATTCTAATTCTAATTTTAATTTTTTTTTCTTTACAATTCATAATTTAAACATAATTTTATTTTGATTAAAATCTTTAACTTAATTTTTATACTTGGTAATTTTTTTCTTTGCAGACTGCTTTTAGTCGTGCATAATAAATGCATAAATAAATAATTAAATATTGTAAGTCTCCCCTGAAGAAGATTCAGTAAATAAGGGCCATGCATTGCAATGTAAAAAAGAGAACATTTTTATGTTTGTTTGCCAAGAGAAGTTTGAAAATTTTTTTAAGACAAATTTTTTTAAATACAAATTGTAATGTGATTTTCTCTATGATCCAGAAGCAAAGTAGTTCCAGTTATAAATATATGTGTATGAATACTACATTCGATAGGTATTTATTGAACACCAACTAAGAGCATAATTAATTTTATTATTTAAATTAACTTAGTTATTTAATTTAATTTAACATTTAAAGTAAATTTTGTTTTATTTAAATTTGATCTGAGAGGTTGTAAAAAAAATGTAATATTAAGATATTCCAGGAGAGCACAGAATAAAATTTCTCGCTCATTTTGCACCTTTCTCCATCTGTCTTTCTCTCTCATTCTCATTCTTTCTCTTTCTTTTGTACTTTCACTCAACTCATTTGTCTGTTTGCAGCAGCAAAATGTCAGCTTGACAGTGTGAACCGAGTTCAGAGGTCAAACGTTATAATTAATGTCATAATTATGTACTTATATATATATGTTTGTTAACTGTATTAAAGGCCAGTTTTAAATTGTTGTTGTGTGCCTGTTTGGCTTAAAGAGAGCGCTGCGTCATTTGTGGCATGCACAATTGAGCTTGCAACAAAAGTCAAAAACTACCGCAGGGCAGCAGCAGCGAATAAACCAATATAAACAAATAAACAGTTGCTGACATTGTTGAACATTGATATTGTTATTGCCATAGCTGTTGTTCTTGTTCTTGTTGTTGTTGTCGCTGTTGCATATTCAAGAGCGCTAAAAAGACTGCAACATTTGTGCATTCATATTTTGTGCTACAGCAACAATACATACACAGAAAAAAAAGTCCAAGTTCTAAAATCACCGAGCACCGTGGCGCTCTGGTTAGAGAGGCCGCTTCAATTGTGAAGCAGTAGGAGGCGGTTCAAACCCCACTCGTGTCAAATTAAAACAACATTTAAAAAATTACTAATACAGAATAAAATGTAAATAAATCAAAAATTATATAAAAAAAAAAATGATAACTATAAAAAATAATTTTTATTTTTTCTATATTTTAATTTTAAGAACATTTATTCTTAAAATAAGAACTTGGTCTTATTTAAAATGTTCTTAAAATCAAGATGTGTTCTCTTAATTTAAGAATTTGATGTTCTCGGCCCATTTTTTAGACCAAAAATCCTAGTTCTGAGAACTAAATCTTGATTTTGGAACTTTTTTTTATCAGTGTATACTCTGATACACTGATAAAAATATTTTTATCAATTTAAACATCATACATCACGATGTTGAGACTGTGTTTCTTGTTTTTTTTTAATATTTTATTTTAAAGTTTTCCTTATAAAAAACATGACTATTTTTAAGATAATGTTCTTGATTTGGGAAACCGGTACTTTTGAACAATGTACATATGGTATAAATAAATAAACATTTGCTGCATGCGACCGACAAACAAATATGGCATTTGCTGCGGATTTAACTGGGCGTATGCGTACTTTTTTTTGCCCAGCTTCCCTGTTGCCCGATGGCGACAGCCGAAAACTTTTACAGCCACAACATGTGGCAAACTTGCGAGTCGGTTCTCCGTGTGCCACAAAGTATCTCCCTTCGCCGTTGCCTGCCCCTTGGGTGCCTGGAAACTTTATAGTTGTTGTTGTGTGCCTAGAACATATCCTATGGCCATTTATTGTTCTTGATGTTGTTGTTGCTGCTGCCTACGCAACTAAAACTGCATTTGAATGTTGCAATTGCAGCATTAGCTACTCATGTTTTTGTCGGACTTATTGTTGTTGTTGTCGTTGCCAGTCACGCTTATTGCAGGCTAAAGCGGAAGACGTGCTAGCTCTCAAAAAGCAGACAACACATATTCCCATTAGCGCTTTGCCATTTGACTGCCGCATCCAACTCCATCCCCAATCTACTTGCCACACACACACACTAACCAGCTGCAACAGAACAAACATTCGGGCTTGCAACTACATAGTATGCCCCAAACCAACGTCTGCTTTGTGGGATAAAGTTAAGACGAACATATGGCCGACTTCGACTTTGACTATTCATATTTCCGCAACTATCTTTATGGATGTGTGTGTGTGTGTGTTCCATAAGTCTGCATGTGTACGTGTTTGCATAACAAAACTAACATTTAACAATAACATTTCCTACGCAACGATGTCGACGCCAAAGCTGAAAGGGTAAACATTTTGCTCTCATCGCTAGTTATACCCTAACTAAAACTTGTCGAGCATCTTTGTTTGGATACCTCACAAAAATATTCGAATATTTGTGTAAGCGCTACAAAAAAAAAACAAGTGGGAAAGGCTATAGTCGAGATCCCGACCATACCGTTACTTATTTCAATATATATATAAAAGAACTTTAAAGTTATTACTACCTAATAAAAACTACTGCATACTTTTAGGTTATTACAGGGTGACCAGAAAATACGAACAATATGTCCTAAAACTATAGTGTGGTGCTATATTTCATTAAATGTAATTTGGATTTATTCGTCTTTAAATTTGCTGTGTTTTTATAATTTTAAGTAAACGTGGAGCCCATTAAAAATGGGCAAAAAAGGGTACAATGTGTTTGGCCGAATGTATGTAACAGACAGAAGGAGGCGTGGCAGACCTCAAAAAGTGTATATATTCTTGATCAGGATCAACAGCCGAGTCGATTGAGCCATGTCCGTCTGTCTGTCCGTCTGTCCGTCTGTTTGAACGCGTCGATCTCAGAAACTATAAAAGCTAGAGACTTCAAACTTGGAATGTAGGTTTCTGGATACCATACGCAGATCGAGTTTTAGTATGAAATAGCTCTTTGTTTGTTGAGATATCAGAACCAAACTGATAGGATATGTATCGAAGCTGGTGTTATACATCCTGAAATTTGGCTAAAATCGGTTAACTATATCATATAGCTGCCATAGGAACGATACATCGAAAATGAAGATTTAGTATGAAAAAGTTTTGCGTTTGTTGAGATATCAGAACCAAACTGATAGAATATACATTAATGTTGGTTTTGTACATTTCAACCAGATTTGGTTCAAATCGGCTTCATATATATTATATAGCTGCCATAGAAACAATTGGTCGAAAATAAACTTTTATTAAAGAGTACCTGGGCTCAGGGTATTTGCATTTACAGAGTATTTAAACGTTGGTGTTAATCAATTACAGTTCGAATTTGTGTTTTTTACTCTTTGTGTGCGCTTTGATTATCATATTTCTTTCCACGCTTTTGCATTCTGTTTGAAACACAAATACTTTTCAACCGTGACCATCTCCTCCTCTTTTTCTCTCTCACTACCTCTCTCTCTCACTCTCTTGCTGTTCACTCTTCATTCTCTACCTTTCCGTGTTGTAACCCTCACTGCTGTCTGTCACACATTTTCTTTGGAGTTTTGTGCTACTTGAAATGCATTTTCTATATTTTTTTATATTTCAATGCCCGCGGCTGTGACAGCCTGTGAATAAAGTTTAGCGCAACATTTTGATGCGTTTTGATATCCCTGCAACTTTCAGTGTTCCTCTCACGCTCTCCCTCTCTCTCTCTCTCTCTTGCTTTGCCTCAGTCTCTTTCTTGCTTTATCTCTGTGCCTCTCGGAACGTATGCGTAATATGATTTTTATTGGCTTGGAATAGTGTAAATCGTTTGTGTGGTGAATGCAAAAGGCAAGGGGAGGAAAGAAGCCAGGAAGCGGTAGCTTCTATGAATAGCAAAAGCTGAAAGCTTATTTGCCAATTTACTTACGAAACGCCTTCAAAATACCATCAAATCAGCCAGTCTTAGCTTTGGCTTTTCGTTGCCGCCCGTTGCACTAACAGTACATCGTCCCGCGGGTATTGCAACTTGCCACTTGGGGCAACCAGAGAAAAGATAGATGGAAATAAAGAAAATATAAGCAAATACTTGGAATTAAATAATTATATCATTATTCTGCTGTTATTACAATTCATTATCTTTTAATTAAAAAGCTTTAATAACGGTGCAGTCAAAAGATCTCGACTAAAATGTACCCTGTTGGATCGAAATCGCTTAAACTTTGCTCAAAACTTTAGAGCATCAAATAAACGTTTAACAAAGTGAAAGTTAAATATAAATATTTTATTAATCAGTTGGATTAAAAACTAAAGTGACTTATTCAAATATCAAATATTAACATATTTAAAACATATTCAATGAAATACAAATAATAGCCAAAATACTTCACAATGGCAAAGTGTAAGATGATTATTCTCTGAAAGTAAGTTATTTAAATTCTTATGCGCCTGGCATAAATATTTTATGAAATTAGTTGTAATTTCTACACTTCGATTTAGAATACTTTTTCTTCAAAAGTATTTAAAGAAATGTAAAAAGAAGTAGCTTCCTCTATTTAGTTCCTTGATTTCTTTAATGCATCAAACAAGTCATTATTATTCCGCTTGTGTTGAGCAACCTGTTAAAACAGACATTAAATAGAATTTCAATTTAATTAAATATCACTTTGAAAATACACACATTTTTTCTTGGTAGTGGTTCCCAATCAGACTCATCTGTATCAGGGTCAAAGTCAGAACTTCTCATCCGCTGAACGGGTCGCTTTTCTGGTCTACGTCTGATAGCCGCAGGATAAGCTGCTGCTGATGCTCTTGGTGCTACAGATGTCGATGCTGATGGTGAAATGACAGTTGCAGTAACTGAAGCCACTGACTGTGATCGGTGCGCAGTTTTATTGTCAGCTATATGACTTTTGTTCTGTTCTTTAATTACAGGCTCAGCGGTGCCGACAGACTGTGAAACAGCGATCCCAATTTGACCTATCTTGTACTTAAGAAGCGCTATTTCAGCCTGTGGTGAAGATTTAATATATATAAAACTTTAATTGTAAATATAAATATAGCAAATTAATTACATTCTTTTCGCGCTCAAAATCGGCATAATTCTTTTTTGAGGCAATAAGGTCGGCTTCCTTTTGATTAAGCATCTCTTGGAACTCAGACATTTTCTTCTGCAAATAAAATTTAGTTCATACTAAGTCAAAATTGTACAAAATGTAATGATATTAATAACCTCTTGGGTGTTCCTAAAATCTTCAAGCTGTTGGGCCAACACAGTATTTTCAGCTGTTAAGTCCTTGGTGATATTTAAGTGCTGTTGCTCCAGTTCATTATACAGCTTTTTCTGCTCGGTCATTTGATTTTCAAACTCATTCAGCGCCCGTCGAGCGTTAGCATCTTGTTTAGCTCTATCTGCTACCATTTGCTTGTTGGTTTCTTTAAGCGCTTCGAGTTCAGACAGGAAATTATTCTCACTTATTTTAATTGACTTAATGTGAATGTTGAGCTCATCTATTTTCGACTGTTTTGTCTTCATTTCACTGTCAAACCGTTGCACTGTGGTTAATGCTTCACTTGACAACTGATTATTTTGCTGTTGTAACTTCTCACAACGCTTCTCAGTGTCCCCCAGCTGCGTTAGAGTTAACTGCAGTTCACTCTCCCGATGTATATTATCCTCAATATGCTTCGCAATGGTAGCAGTCTTTTGCAGCAGCTCCACTTTAAGCTCGGACAGTTCTTTCTGAAAGTTGCAGAAAGGCTATGATCATTATAATAAGTATGTACCTTGAAATGTACGCACCTCTTTCAACTGTACACTATCCTCAAATTTCTGTTTAAGTTGCAGCTTTTCTTGCTCAAAATTGGCATTCATCTGCTCTTGAATCTGAGTACATTTCATTTGCAAATCGACCATTAGCTTCTCTTTCTCTTGAAGCACGGTGTCCAATTGAGAAGAGAGTTGGCGAGATAGCTCTTCATTTCTGGAATTCTCATCGATTTGATGAGCATAAGCAGCAATCTGTTTCTGCAATTTGATTTGAACCTTTGATAGTTCCGTCTGAAAGGCAAAAGAACGAAACAAAGATAATGTTATAACTAGTAGAAATATACTTTAGAATATACGCACCTCTTTTTGCTGCAGCAGCTCTTCAAATTTATATTCAATCTGAAGCTTCTCCTGCACAAAAGACGCTCCTAGTTGATCGCTATGCTCCTGAAGCTGTGAGTGCTCCAGTTGTAGTTTCTCTAGTTGAACACTTTTTTCCTGCACCTCGGATTGCAATTGAGTAATCATTTGCTGAAAATGCTCATCTCTTGTCTTCAGCTATGAACAATACAAATAATTATTAGTATGTTTATTTATATACATTACAAAGCAATTGTTTTGACAAACAAAAATGAGTCTATATATATGAGTAAAGTTACATGTTTTAAGAAAAATGTATAACTATAATAACTTTTAAAAACAAAGCACATAGAAAACGTTTTTTTTTCTTTGCAAAAGAAAATACTCCAGTTTTCTAATTCGTCAAATATGTTAATTGATCAACTGTATATTTACCTGTTGTTTTAAATCCGCTTTGGCACTTTGAAGTTTGCCCATCTCGACTTTAAGATTAGTTAATTTCTCGTCGTATCCAGTCTCCAATTGAGTATACTTAAGATTTGCAGTTACACACTTATTCTTGAACACATCAACTTCTTGCTGTAACTTCTTAATCTGATCTCTTAAATCTTGCCCTTGCTGCTCCATCTCAGAAATTCTGAACACACAATTCAATAATAATTCACATTACTTGAACACTTTTAAAACCAGAGTAAAGGTCTATTAGCATGGACGAACTCAAAAAATAAATTTTTAAAAACCCAAATAGAGCGCGATTTATCATGAATTTAGCCTTGAAAACTAGTCTGGCGACTCAATTTGTTTATTTTAAATTGAATTTTAAAGTTTCAATACAAAACGAACTTTTGTATTGTTTCGTGCAAATTGTCATCTTTATGGACCGTTTACCAACACTAATCTGGTCTCACGGTCACAAGTAGCTTCTCAAACATCTGCATAAACTACATTTATATTTTTCAAAATAGATAGACCTTTACCAAATTTTAATTCGATAATAATTTCATATATATATATAATATATATTAAATTTCATATATATATAATATAATAAAAAAACTTTGGTAATTGTCTATTATATGGGCCTCATCTCAAAAACTAAAAAAAAAAAAACCATAAATAGGGGGTGATTTATGATGAATTTAGCAAAAAAAATTAGATTGGGGACTCAATTGGTTTATTTTTAAAAAATCCTTAAAGTTTCCATACAAAATGAACTATTTTATTGTAAATAGTGTTGGTAAACGGAACACAATAATGACAAGTTGCACAAAACAACAATAAAATAGTTCATTTTGTATGGAAACTTTAAGGATTTTTTAAAAATAAACCAATTGAGTCCCCAATCTAATTTTTTTTGCTAAATTCATCATAAATCACCCCCTATTTGTGGTTTTTTTTTTTTAGTTTTTGAGATGAGGCCCATATAATAGACATTTACCAAAACTTTTATTTGCTATTCTTGTGTAAAACATTCAACTTTACCGTTTCTTTAACTGAGAAGACTCCTGCTGACTCTCAACGGCGGCCATTTTGGTTTTCTGCATCTTCTCTGATATCTCCAACGATGCTTTTTTAGCTGCCTCAGATTTAGACTGGAAGCATTTCATAAAACATTTCACTACATTATCTGCACAGACTGGATTGGGCTTAAGTTTATTCTGATTCTTATTGTGGGCACTTTGCTGCGGCTTAGGCTGAGCATTTTTACTTGTCAATGAATTCCGTTCGTGGTACATTTTCACTTTAGGCATGGTAATCGACCTCTGCTTGTAGAGCAACGAAAATATAGCATATGAAAAAATGTTATGTTAACATATGTACACCTATATAATATTTAGAAATAAGCTTACTGAAATCGCAAATACAATTTTTATGATATATTTTCAAGAGATTGTTGATGCTTTGTGGAGACCAAAAAACTACGATTAAAGACTGCGTCGGCAGGGCAGTGTTGCCAGTAATCGATCGTTAAAATAAGATAGATTTGAAAAAATTAATACATAGAAAAGAGGTAAAAATAAAATAAAAAATTCTAAAACAGGCTAAGCAATAATGTAACACAAACCACAAGGAAAAATGTTGGATTTAAATGTTTAGGTATAATTTAAAAAACTTTGAAACCTACCGATAACCGATAAAATAAGCTAAGCTGGAAACAGCGCGGCAGGGTTGTCTGAATAACTCTTAATCGATAATTCGATTAATGGTTTGAACAAAATTCTATAAGTAAGCATTAAAAGGAAATATTTTGCTTGACAGATGGCGCCACTGCAAACGTCATTGTGCTATTTAACAACGCTGGAAAACGCAAAAAATATTCGGCAACAATGCTTAGAACGAATTTAATTAAATCGAAAATGACCAATTCCAGCAGATTTTCTTGAATGCATTGCCCCCACAAGAATCTTAAGTCCAACTTATAAATGTTTCATTAAAATTACCAAATATTTTATGTGCAACTCAAACATTGTTGAAGAGCACCGATGAGGAGAGTGGGACGATGAAGCTACTCAAAAGTCAGCAGCTGGCGAATTATGACCAAGGGATGCTGAGAATGACGGATGGAGGAGCTGGAGGTCAGTATCATCATAAAAAACATATTGTTTTGGGATCCAAAACTGACGAAGCTTCGTCTGTCATGCCCAATTGCCCTTTTGCCCATCAAATGTTGGCGCTGCCGCTGCCGCTGTCGTTGTTGCTGTTGCTACTGCTACTTGTCAATAATGTCAACAATGTTGTTTGTTGGTCCATAAATTACAATCGCTTTATTTCTCTCTCTCTCTCTCTCCCTCTCTTTTTCTTTGTCTCTTTGTCACTCTAGCGGGTCCAACGTTTTATGAGTGCAGCTGGTGCCGCCGCTGGAGCACAAATAACAACAACAATGGGAAATGCCAATTTTTTTCGCAACGCAATCACAATGAGTTGGCAACACAACATTTATGAGTTTAGGCAGGGCTGCTATACTTACTAATTACAGTCTTATGCACATCACATATTCAGAGAGATGGCAATGCTGTGATTTTAACTATTTTCAAGAAATCAAGATAAAAATTTGATTCAGCTTTCTAATCAGAGCTCTCTCTCCCCTCCCTAAAATCCGCACTTTTCCATTACATTTAGTTTAATTCCTGACCTTAGTAACACTAATAACTTGTTTTATTACAATATACTAGTTTAACATTCTTACAATTACTAATAACAACACTAATCCTTATTGATCTGATTGGGTTTTCTGGGTTTTCCCCAATCCTTGCAACAAATGTTGGATCATTTATAATTTTTGCATACCCCAGATCTAATTCTAATTTAAATCTTTTCTTTACAGTTTAAATTTATATTAATTTTAATCTTTATTTTTTAATCTTTAATTTAATTTTAATACATGGATTTTTTTTTTTGTTTGTTTCTTGCCGACTGCTGTTAGTCGTGCATAATTAAATAAATAAAATAAAAATAAATGAAATAATTCATAACAAAGTCATAATAAAGTTTAACACCTGTTACATATTGCAGTGCAGTGCAGTGCATATGATTTTTTTTTATAAAACGGAATATTTTAGTTTTGTAATTTATCCAAACAGATACTTGACTAGCTACATACATTACATATATGTACATATGTAATATACATACCATATGTACTGCTTATGCATAATTTACAAAACTTCGACAACTTCACGACAATTTTACGATGCTTGTCTGACACTCAAAGTTTATCATCCGTCTAATTAGAAAAGACGCAACTCGTAAAAAGAAAACTCAAGCAAATGATAGCGCGACATATTGAATTAAATATTCAATCATAAGAACAAAAGGCAAAAACTTGCTACGCAGCTAAAATGTTTTCGATTTCCATCCTCCATCCCTCCCCATATCCTCTCAACAACTTGTTTCAAGTGACATTTTATGACTCTTATTTCTGGGAGAAGCATCGCGTCACGGCTTCAGCTTCAGCTGAACTTGATAGACAATTTTGAGTACGTCATAAACATTTACCGTTCGACGTGAGCTCTCCTGCCCAGCTCATAAGTATGTATGCAAGTGTGTGTGTGTGTGTGTGTGTGTGTACGTAGGCTCATGCGACATGTTCTTGACAAGCCAGATGGCAAGAGATGAGGAACATAAGTTATACGCATATTGATATATACATATGTACATATGTATGTTTGTAGCAATTGTTAAAGTATTATTTTGGAAAGTATGCTAACGAAATTTTCGTAAACTTGATTCAACAGTGGAATTCGGAATCTTCCTTATAGAGCCACTCATACGAGTACATAAGTCGAGGTAATATTACCCAAGTAATAAAATATGGCCAAAGTAAATGCAATTGTCGATGTTTCGGAATCCAAGCCACCAATGCTTTTAAATGTCAATACATATTTTAAAAAACTTATCAAATTCAAAATTTATTTTATTTAGGTAAACCTATATTCAAATTTAATAAAAGATTGCATTTAATTAGTGTGAAAACATGAGAAAATTTAATAAATTGATTCAAACGATCAGTTGAACGACAGACACCATTTTAGATACAACTGAAAGGTATTTTATGACGCTAAAAAACAGACTTATTCTTTCGGTAAAATTTACACAGCTTTTTTTTACGAATCAATTATCTATTACTCGTATGTTAACAAGGTAAATGAAATTAATTGTACATTTTATGATCTTATGATTTAGATACCATACGTGTTGACCACTTTTATTGTTTATTAATTTCTGAAGTCAAGTCGCACGGCTTGTTTTTAGTGAAAGCGTTGGTTTCAAAGTAAAAACATTATTATTTCATTTATCTATGTTGGAATTTAACATTTAATATGTAATCTATTTGAATTTACATTATTTGTATATATTTTAATTTTAAAGTGTTTAGATTGATAAATTTCATGTTTCACACCAGCTCATGGGGAAAAATATTTATATTTCCGAGCAAGTTTCTCTAGGCGTATGTACGTTTATGAATATACGTACATACATATATGCTGAAATTGATTGCACCTTGGTTTTGGCAATGCAATTTGATAGTGTGAACCGCACTTGTAGCTTAGTGAAACGGAAATCTTTGGCGCACTCTCGGCGTCCTCCTTCTGGAGCATGGAGATGGCTTGTAATTATTATTTTATGGCATACAATTAGGCGCAAGGCGGAAATGCTATGCTAGTTGGCCACGTAGCTGAGCCACTTACGTGTGTGTGATTTTCGATTTAAGCTTCTGCTCCTTACCCCTTTCCCCACTTCCATTTCAACCCCCCCGCAACTGCCATTCAGTAAGTGGCTTTGTGAGCTTTGCTCCTGCTGTTGCAGTTGTTATTAGTTATGTCAGAGGCAATTAGCCAAAATAATTTGTAATCTTATTAGGCACACGCATACACACACTCCGAAAGAGTGAGGCCGAGAAAGAGCGATAGAGAGAGCGATAGAGAGAGAGGGAGAGAGAGAGAGAGAGGGAGAGATGGAGAGGACAAGTGTAATGTCTATCAAATGTTAGTGGCATTCACTTGAACAGTTTGCACTTCACTCCTCTCACCTTATGGCCCACGGCGTGTATGCGTGTGTGTGTGTGTATGTGTGTGATAATTACATGCATGCAAATTGTGGTCATATTTAGGGTTTAATGTGTGTGTTTCCCTTCAGTTAAGCAAAAGAAACTATTGCATAGCTTTGGGCCCTAAAATCCCTTCCCCAATTTTCAACTTGAAATTAACATTGCCCGCGGCCATACGGACAGTTATATTTGATAGCTTAATATTGTTAACTTCAAATCAATCAACAAAGAACCCACACTGGAAATGTGCTTAAGTAAATATTTATGCTATTTACAATTGGCATGCATAAACATGCAATTCATGTACGTGTATTTACACACACAAACAATAGCATTTCATTAATCGGATTTAATTTGAGTACATACTTTGCATTTACACAACACTTCGATTAATTTAATTTGAAGTTCATTCTATTGTAAACTGTAATTTCTAAATCAATAGTTCAACATAACCTCACTTTATATATTGTGCTGTTTTTAAAAAAGTGCAACACAGGATGAACATACATATATAATAAATGTAACAAATTGTTGATTAGGAATATGTTTTTTTAGCGTGGAGTGAAAATTACTTTTTTTACGAATACGTTGAATCAAGAATGGATGATACTGTGTAAAAAAAAAAACAATTTTTTTGGAGGTTATAATGAGGTAGCGTATCGGCGAACTATTTTTAGAAATCAGTCAAAAATCTAAAAATCCGACATAATTGTGATTAAACTCCAAAAGATAATAACTTCAAAAATAATTACTATTTTTCTTAGTTAGCCCTAATTTTTTGATTTTTAAAACGATATCAACTGTTTTAAACGGTTAAAAAACGTCAGACTTTTTAAGAATACCTAAAAAATGTTTTTTCTAATAATTATTATACATTAGCTTTTTAAAACATAATAACTACGATTAGAGTAGGTAGGACTGCGAATCTTCCATTTCGATGGCCTTTAAGTACGTTTGATACATTTTATAACGCATTGTATAGAGGACATATTTCAGCAAATGTTGACTGAAAACAAGCAAGAATTGGGAATATCTTCTTTTGTGTCAATACGCAGTCCTTAGTTCGTCATGTAAACAAGATCATGTAACAATTTATAAAAAAAAGGAACATTAATAGCTTAATGTTAGCTAATTTCACAAATAAATAAGTCTTTTCCATTAATTTTAATATATGGAACTTTCTCTAAAACTTTCCATATGTAAATTTTATTCTTAACCAAAACAATTTCTTTATGTACTGAATATGATAACATTATTATTGTAGACTAAAAAGTTCATTATGATCGCTAAACAAACAATAAGTTTATTTCAGGTATTTAATTTGTGAGGAGGAAAGTGCTTATATGTTGTTTATATGTATATGTATAATATATAGTATATAAAATATATATGCCAGTGAGTAAAAATGTGTGTTTAAGTACTCGAAAGCTACCTACTTGGTGATAAAAGGGGTGCTACAGCTCGAGAGCTCTACTTATTAGCAGATGTATCTCTCGGTGTGTGAGTGTGTACACTGTAGGTACATCTATTTAGGTGGCGTGCTGAAAAGCAAATTCGTGTTTGCCGTTGACGAGGAACGTCATGCTCTGAATATGCCACGCCATGCCGAATCAACTGAGCCCCTGAGCAGGCAATCATTTGGTCCATAAAGCACACGATGCGCCCAAATGCCATGTGCCAAACGGATTTCGTGTTACATCACGTGAGGAACTACAGGAGGGAAAGTGAAGTGGAGTGGAGTGGAGGGAAGTGGAGAGTAGGATAGGGTAGGGTTGGGTGGTTTAGGGACTCATATAAAAGTTAAACGGCAGTAAAGGAAGCGTTGACGTCGCGACAGGAAATCAGTTGAGGCACAGGACACGAAAACTGGCATTCCTTTTCATTCCCATCAAGCAGAAACAATTAAGTTACCGACTATATGATACTCGTTATTCAATTTAAATATAAATATATTAATTTGCTTTATGAATTTTAAATAATTAACTTAAAAAAATACTGAACGCTTTTAGGCTATCGGTTTGGTTAACTTATTAAAACCTTAATTGTTTTTTTAATGGGATGACTGACTTATAGAAAGGCGTGTTCCCAATCAAAACAACATTCGATCTTTAGAATTGTAGGTGCATGAACTACATAAAAGTTCGTCTGCCAAATTTGGTTGCTCTAGCTCTTACCGTATAAATGCTAGACGTTTTTATTAAACTGCGGTTTGCTTAACTAATTCAAACCTTAATTTTTTTTTAGTGGGATGACAGACTTATAGAAAGGAGTGTTCCCAACTTATAAATGCTAGACGTTTTTATCAAACTGCGGGAGTAAAAATTTCAAACTTAGTATATATTTACATATGTATATATTTTATGGGGCTTGTCACGTCTGCTTTTCCCTGTTACATGCTTGGCAACGAAAACCATATACCCTTCTACTTGACGATTAATAGATATAATAGCATGACTTGGGAAAATGCTTATGTGTGGGTAATACTCGTATAACAAGTACATGCATTGAACTTCAACCTTTTGACACACAGATAAAGAGAGAATTCCAAATACTGGATAAAAGTGCCATAAAGTCAATGAAAACTATCGCTGGCCATAAAGTTGATAAGAGCGGGTCTCAATAACAATCCCCAAACCCCATATCCCATTCGTAATTCCCACAGTCAGGCCGCCCTTTCGTTGCACATCAAAATGTCCTTCAGTGAATGTCACAAGCATGTCAGGGCAGGATCTAAGGGGGCGCTAAGGGGGCGTGACACGTGCCAAGTTTTGCGAACAAAACAGCATTTACTTAACCTGCAAATGAGCTTTTAAATGTTTTGCGCTGACTGTACTTAAGTCATGTCATAATCCTTGGCACTTGGCTGCAACTGTACCCGATACACCGTCTAACGGTTAGCGGGTAACGGGTACATATAACCGTTTCGGTTAAGCATTGCCGTACAGCAGCAGGCAAAACGTAATTACTTTATATTGCATTTCGCTCTGTCTGCCCAATTAAACTTCAATTGCCAGGTGTTGTTTTAATACCCGCTTACTGTTATTATGCACTTGGGTATATCACCTAGTTGCCAACTTTAGAATACCCCATTCAAGATGACAGATTTTTATAGTTCATTTGGGAACCAGTTTTCAACAGCAATTTTAACTTTATTTATAGTTTTAAATTTTGCATGTTTTCACCTAACCGTATTTTATTTAACGAAAGCTGTTAATAAATGTACTGACTGTTTGATGCATCAACTGATTTCTAATTTCTTATTCATATATATAACATGTTTTCGTTATTAAATAACTCTTGAATATAATATTGTTGGTTAATAAAAATACTTAGGTATAGAGTAGAGTAGAGTAGAGTAGAGTAGAGTAGAGTAAAGTAGAGTAAAGTAGAGTAGGGGAGTACTTAAGTTTTTCTCTAGGGTCTGCTTTCGTCACAGTTATGGGATAAGCAACTTCAGCAATCGTTATACACAAAGTACAAAACAACCAAAAACCCTTACATTATTGGTTGTTCAACTAAAAACTAACAAAGTTCAAAGAACATTTTATGTTAATTTGTTTTTTGTACATACTCCAAAAAACAAAACATTTTCATTTAAATCTACGTAAATTTGATAATAAAAGTAATACATTTCTGAAACTTGATCAAATTCCGATGAGAAATAATATTATACACACAAAATTCAAGTATAGGGTATTTAATAGTTAAGTACTCGCAAAAATATATATTGAACAGGTGTCGGTGCTTGGGGCGCAGTTTTTTAATTAAACTTCTCTATGGATATGCAATGGCAAATGGGGAGAATTGAGTTGTGCATCGGAATGGGAACCAAATTGATGCCTTTAATCAGACAGCCCCTTTAATGACAGTTTATATATATAAATATATATAGAGAAAGAGAGAGAGAGAGAGTGGGAAACAATTGTGTTGGAAAAGAGGGTTTGGAGGCACAGCGCAAATCCTTAACCCTATAAATTAATCGAAGTTGGTCAGTGGGAAAACTGGGAATCGTTTAGTAAAACTTTGAAAAATGCCACAAGTCAATTTGAGGAAAGTTCTCGCTGTCGCATCCGCATCCATTTCAAGTTAACCCTTTTTGTCAGCCGAGGGGTTAAGGTTAGTGGTTGGGGTTAACAAAGGAAGGGGGATGGTTTTTTTTTCCATTATTGTTGTTCCTTTTTGCGTGCTTCAATTGCCATGAAATTTATGTGTTGGCGCTCAGCGTGAACTTGAATCGCATAAATCCACATGAAACGGATATTAAAAAGCGTCATGAAACAAGCCGAACATCCCAAAACTCTCAAAAGCTCCATTCCCATCCCACGCCTGCGTTATATTTCCTCATTTCTCTCTAGTTCATAAATAGAGGCGTATACATATTATATAGCTGATTGACTTCGACAGCTTTGGCTTTGTTAGCTTAAATTATTAACTTATAAACTGATAGGCAGCAAAGGAATTTATTTTCTCATTTTTTCTTTCTTCTTTTTATTTTTTTTTTTTATTTTTGTATGGGTCAAGTTAAAGTAAGGGTAATGTCAAAAAGCGGAAAAAAAAAAATTACAGAGGCAGGGAATAAGATAAATAAAAAAGATTAGCTACGAGTACAATCTAGCCTAAACTCTTAAATACAGTTCAGTAGTAAATTAAGAATACATCGAAATATCGACAACTCAATTTTTGCAGACGCGATTGAGTAGTACACCTCGATGTTTTTTTTTTGACGATCTACCTAGCTGATTAAATCGATTGCCATAAAAAATCATCAATTCACTGGGGCTTGTTTATCGAAGTTAATTTGCAGAGTTTAGTTTGGTCGTTTAAATTTTGATGAATGACCTAACAAGTAATACCCATTTTAAACTATCCGCATCATTAATAATATCGCATAATTTTGAAGATGCGAGAATTTTCTCATATGAAAGCTGTGAATAAAAGACTCACATTTGTCAAGGTGCGACGAATGTTCCGAAAGTGTGACCATATTCGACTAGTTTTTTTTATAGAAATGTAGTATTTTTTCGTGACAAAAATCAAAAAAATGTAAACAAAATCAAAATGCTTATCGTAATTTATCGTATCAATTGCCAAAAGGTATAAAAAAGAAAAAAAAAAAAATGCTAAAGAAACAAAAAATTTATAGTTTTGTTATAACTGGCTAAAGACAAATTAAAAATTTCCAGATTTTTAGCTAATAGCGTTTTTAAGAAAATAAGTTTGCAAATTTCTATAAAAGTTGCTAGATTTAACAACAAAATTGCTAAAATGGCAGCACTGGTACAAATAAAAAAAGGTTAAGGGCGCACTCACATCAATATTGGAGTAATTGGACTTGGCTAACTTCAAAAGAAAATATTAATATTTTATTTAACTTTATTTATTAAGAAAACATTCGATTACTTAGCAATTTTCACTCGATAAAATAACAAGAAACCGAAAGAGACACACATAAATAAATATTGAAGCAAAACTGACGAAATTGTCACATGTCAACTGACAATTTTGAATAAAGTGCTTTCATGTGCTTTCCAGAAGATACTTATGTAGATACAAATTCAGTTAGAAGCAATGCATTTAGGTCCTTCTCATACTCAAATCTACCCCGAGGGCACACAATTCATATGATAGTTTTCAAATAATTTAACATGTTTCCAATGCCAATAAATTGAATTGTCTCTGTAGGCACTTCAAGCGTGCAGTTGTGTATCTCTATATTCATTTCTATCTGTAGACTCATCTGTATGGATGTGTGTGTATGAGCATCTGTATCTTCAGCTATGGAATGTACCAACCAGCATGTATCTGAGAGTTTGACAGTCACAAGGCCAACGACAGTGTTGACAATTTAGCATTTTTATTTAGCCTTTAATCTATCAAATTCTAATATAAGCTGTTTTTTTATTATTATTTTAAATTAGGTATTTCTACTGGAATTAAATTTTTTCGGTTGTGACATTCTAAAGAAACGATAAAAATGCAAGCTAGTCTTTAAAAATATACTAAAATTCTAAATTTTTAAAAATTATAAAGATTGCTGCCCAGAGAAACAATTTTTTCTCATATGGATCCTCATAAATTAAAAAAAAAAAATATGTAGGATTGCTACAAGTTATTTTCCCTGTAAATAATTTTAAATAGTTTCACAAAATTTGAATACACTGTCTGCTGTCGCCTACTCCTACTCCAGTATTGCAAACTGTTGCCAAAAACGCTGACTGCTGAATATTTTCTGGCTGCCTGCTCATTGCCTGAAGGGAAGCAAACTCTCTGGTCTTGGCATATTTGATTTTGTAATTTGCATTTGATAAGCAAGAGCTGCCGAGGCGACATAGCTCAACTCGATTTGGCTTTGTCCTTGGCAGCCTTTTGTTTTGTTTTAATTCCATTGAGCTGTGCTATCTATATTATCCATCTCTCTCTCTTTGCCCCACCATCTCTTGATTCCCCTATTCCGTTTGTTTGTCTACAATTTTATTAGGTATTTGTATTTCTGAACTATTTCTTATTGTTGTTGCCTCTGTAACTTTTCCTCGGGCCATTGGCAACTTACATTAGCACATTCTTTTTTTGCGTCTGTGTGCTTGGGCGTTCTTCTATTTAAGTATCTTTAGCAAAATTCTACAGCTTTTCAACTGGCAGAAATTAAAAATACCCAAAGGCCCTCTTTGACAATTGTATGCATATTAAGAATATTCCTTTGGGATGCCATGCTTCCCAAACTTCAATTCACTATTTACGATTCATCTCTTCCCAAAAATAACACAACAATTTCGTTTATTTCTCATACATTCAATTGTATATTTGACTTGCTTATTGTATATAATCTAAACTTAATAAAAATACTCATATATTTTTATCATCAAAATTGTTAAATAAGATGTAATGAAAAATGAGCTAAACATTGGTGGTTCAATCAAAAATCTGAATAAATAAAGGGATTACTACATACCGGTCAAAGTAATCAAAGAAAATCTAAGATATACTGTACCCTTTACGAAGTAAACTGTAAAGCAATTCAATGATTTCATATAAAAATTTAAAATAAAATTCAAGATAGAAGTACAATATGTTAAAATTAAATTTATGTGAATATTGACGATTTTATATTTAATATTTTTTAAATAAGACACTAAAAATGCCACATTTTAAAATAAGTATATATACATACAATAAACAACCAATTTGAAAAAGATAAATATCTTCAGTTTTTTTCTGTATAAATTCAATTTATGCAAATTGAGGTATTGAGTATTTTAGTAAAAATTTAGCTGAATATGAATAAAACATGGGAATGATAATTTTGTCAAGTGTCATGATGAATGTATATGACTGAATAATGACAATATTTTGTTGTTGTTTTATTGAATAAAAAGATGACAGTTGTAGATTGTAGATGATCTTAACCAACGACGAATAACTTATGAGCTGCTAACTAACATTAGAAAATTTCCAATGTTAAACTCTAATTATTAGTATAGTATTTATTTAATAATCTTAATACAATTGTCTTAATTGAATATTAAAAATGACTTTCAAATTTTGTAAAAGAGCAAAACGAAATAAATACAAGAAAAATTCTACAAATATTGTAATATTGCTTATTAACAAATGTGTTAAATCAATTTAAATTAATAATAATTTCAATTGCTAATACTATACACGTTACGTTTAAACAGAAACAGCTATCACAATTCTGTCCTAAAAAATCAATAAACTATTATCATTTATTTGGCAAGAAACAAGTTTAATATATCTCATTCTATATATAAATATAAAAAATGGAAAACAAGGTTATTCAATCGTTGCAATTGACGTTAAATTTGTTAAACCCGCTATAAATATTTGTGTTTTTATTTGTAAATCGTTAACTGTTTCTTTTCTGTGTTCTATTGCTCATTTTACTAACTGGAGGGGATTTTAATTAGACAAATGGTTGTTTTTTTTATTATTAATTTCTTGGAGAACATGACTTTGGAGCTTGCATAATTGTTGAGTACAGCAATTATGAACTTTTAAGAAAACAGTGTAGCATTTGTTTATCGCTTGTTTCGTTTGTTTATGATTAATGAAAGCTTTGAGCTTGGACATTTAGTTAGAACTAGTTAAATTATTAATTAATCAAATTGCAGTGCCACAAGTACATACGTACAATCAAAATTATAAATCATATGTCAAATATTCGTGCGATAGAACATAAATTCTAGTTATACATACATATACATGTGTATATGGTGAATATATAATATATAGAGCATATAATAAGTATACTTTATTCAACTGTTTAATAACCATAAGTTTGCATAGAGTTAAAAAAATTAAACAATTGTTTTATATGTTTTCATACCAATCGATTGATTAATACAAATAATAATCTCTCTTCATTTCACGCACTTCACGATGTGCTATATGTAGAGCTCTGACCTGTAGAGTTGTGAATACATTTAAATCGTATTACCAACTTCATTGAAAAGTATAAAGTGCAAGAAATTTTTTTTTTTTTTTTTTTTTTTGAAAAAAATGTATAAATCTCAACAGAGCTTTATAGTTTTAAAGAGGAATTACAATCGGCTTTATGAGATTCAAATTAAGTCATTAGCTTGATCAATGTTAGCCTAACACAGTATATTTTATAATATCCGATTTACATTTTCATAAGATAACTAACAGAGTATTATCATTTTAAATTAGATTACTGAAACTCTACAGGATCTTCTCTTAATGAAATCTGAGTTCAGTTACGCTCTGTTTATCGGAATTTTTATCATTTTGATCTACGATCTGATATTATCTTCTTGAAATTCATGTCAAATCTTTCTAATGATCTTACACTTGTCACTCCCAACCTAAGTAGAATAAATGTATATGTCCAAGCGAATAGATTATGTCTAAGAGAATGCATGTAATTATATCATCCATCCATAACCATTACATTTACCGACTATTGACTAACCATTGTCGTTTACTGACTACCATCTAATGGATTGTCTTATTCTACTTTCTGTCTCTTGTTGTCTTGCTCATATTCGTGTTATCGCATTCTATCGCTTTGTCTCTTTTAGATACTGTCCCTATCATTATTGTTTCTTTGGATTGATGATTACAGTAAGTGTATTAATGTGTGAACTGCGCTAACGATAACTTTATGAATTTGATTTAAAGCAATTTTTGTTTTTTTTTCGAGGAAAGTTTAGGTTTTCGGGGTATAGGAATTACAGGAGTCAATTATTGCGCTATCAACCGCTACTGCTGCTCTACGTGCTACGTCCGATTTGCAACCAGGCGAGCAACAACTGCAAAGCCGGCTGTAGCAGCACTAGTTTTCAGATATCGGTATTGATATTGATGCGTGTCAGAAACTCGCCTTGCTTATCGGCCACAGCGCGTATTATCTCCAGCAACAGTTCACGCGATAAGCCACCGATTTTGGGTAGCCTGGCGACCTTTGCAAAATCTTTCACAATTAATTTCAATGCATATTCTTTGATGTCGTAGATTTTCGTTATATCAGACGCCTCCAGCGTCTGCAATACATTCTCATAAGTAATATTATGCTCCAGTGAATATTTGCAAAACGCATGCAAGCGATTGTTTGATAGCCCATAGAAACAGGGCGCCTGAAATAGATATAGTGCATCCTGTGGCGGCATCTTGGTCTCTCCATAATAAATGTAGCGTAGCAACGAATGAAATGCCTCCAGTGAGGGTGAAATTTCCCCAATTTGTATCTAGTTCATAAATATTTAAATATCAATAGTTGATAACGGATAACGAATAACGGATGCAATTTAGTAGGCACTCACATTAACGGTATTATCCGGTGGCATGAACGAACGAAACATGCCCTGGAAATAGGTACAACGTGCTGATAACACAGATTTGTGGGCCGGTATCACATGATCCTCCAGTATGAGGCTTATATCGCAAAAGTCCTTGCCCGTTGTCTCCAAAAATGTAGACAAATCAATCTCCAAAGTGGTACCTAAATAAATATATATATGAATTTAAAAACTTATGGGAATATTTTAAGATGAGGAACTCACCAATATTGGACTCAAAACTGGTTTCCATGACCAGCTTGCTGGGATGCAAACGTTTGCGTATTATCTCAACCAACAACGGCTTTTCTAAGTCACTGAACTCACTGGACATGACCACATCGGTAAAGTTCTCGTCCTTAATGATGAACTGCATACAATGATCCTTGATAATTTTAATGCTAAAAATATAAGTAAATAAATTATTGTTACATATAACCCAACTCTAACCTAAATTACTCGTAACTAAGTACTTACTTGTTTTTATCCGCATTGTAGAGCGCCTCGAGAACATTCGCCTTGTTGATCTTATAGTCCAGATATTGTATGCAACCGTGCGCCAAGCGTGGCATTGTGAAGAGTCCAGCCAGTTGATAGATGTCCGTTATTAGTATAATTATGTTCTTGCTGTATGAATCCTTTAAATCAATGCGATCTGTATAGATGTAGTTTAGGATTATCTCGAATGCCTCAGGCGAGGCATGGGCCAGTCGCACCTCCAACATGGGTGCTCGATCCGCACCGACACCTGTATTTAATGCCTGCGCATCCACCTGACCAACACCATAGACTTTTTCTATCTGCTGCTGACGCGTCTCGCGTGCCGATAGAATCTTGTTGCGCAAATACTTGGATCGTGCCGCAACAAAGGCAATGTGTGCCAGAATTCGAATCTCCTCCTCGCCCACCATAAACTGAATGTCACAGAATTGCTTCTCGTGAAAGAATTTGCCAAAATCATCGCGCAGCGTGCACTTCGGATAGCTGGAGAACTGAAAGCGATAGGTATCGCCGCGACGCACACTGTTGTCGACGGTGCCACCAAAGATGTACATGGCATCGCCAATTACAGCCGAGGCATGAAACACCCGACCCGACGGCACATCCGAATTCTGTTCCGGCTGTATTATGGACCACACCTGCGAGTCCAGATCGTAACAATGCAAATCATTTGGCAGCGTTGAGTCTGCCGAACCGCCGAAGACATACAAAAAGCGATCATGATGAACCATTGTATGGCCATAGCGACGTGAAGGTGGCGCCGATGTGGCTTGACGCAACACCGGCTCATTGGAAATGCGACGCCAAGTGCGTGTCTTGAAGTGAAACTCAAATAATGAATTTGTTATCTGCAGTCCACTCTGGCCAGAGAACACATACATGGCATCTCGGGCAACGGCAACTGGGAAATTGCAACAGGTGGGCGGACGATCACCACGCTGTTCCACCTCCTCCCACTGATGATTCTCGCCGGTCAAATTCAATGTCCACATATCATTTAAACGAGCATTACCATCGTAGCCAGCATAAATCCACATTTTATTGTCGTATACAGCGGCGCCATGTGCCGATCGTGGCACAGGTTGTCTACAACAAAAGTAAAATGATTGTTTTTGAAAAAAATATATCCTGTGTATATATATCTAGTGTAGATTTGTTTACCTGCCGGAAAACTTCCACTCCACCCACATGGCGCTGAGGAATTTATACTCGAACAAATCATTCTTGTTGGTCAGATTTGAGTTGGAGTGTATGTCGCCCGTGTAACCGCCAAATATGAACATTGAACTGCCGGCCACAACAGCTGAATGATGATAGCGTGGTGCTGGTGGTGTTCCCGTGGCACAAGCCCTTCCCCAAGACTTGTCCTTGACGCCAAATCGTATCAGATCGTTCAGCATGTTCTTGCCATTATCGCCGCCAAATACGAACATGGCATCCTTATAGGCAACCACCGTATGTTTGCTTCGCCTGTTCAACAATGAAAATTTCATATTTAGTCATATTTCTTTGGATCGATTGATTGATTTACAAGTGTCGACTAATAATTCACTATAATTAATTAATGAATAAAATTCAACCAACCGTCTGAAATTTGCATTACTTGAATGGACATGACTCAGTATACTTCTTATCGTAAGTTCTCACTATACATATTAAAGAATGCTTAAATATTAATTCAAAGGCAGGGTTGAGGGTTTCGTAACAGTTGTTTTTTGTATATTGTGGTTTTGAAATACCGGTATAATAATAATTAGTTGTAAAAACAAAAAAAAAAACGTTGTTTATAAACAAAACTGATTTGATTTCAAAAAAATTCTATCTTATAAGATCGATATTTAAATTTAAAATCGAAAAACATGATTTCACCATAATTGAATTAAATGTATTATTGATCTGAAACTATCTGTTATACATAAACCGATTTCTTTACGATAATTTCAGTTCCAATAATTTCGGTTTCGTTACAATAAAAAAGTTTTCCTTTAGGGTTTCAGCTATACCGATTAAAGGTTACGGTGTCGATTACGTTTTTAATCCCTGTTGAAAAGACAAAACGTTTTGCAACATTGAAAAGGTTGCTAAGAATTTGTATTAATACAAATTTAAAAATAACTGGTATTTTTGATTTTTATAAAACATATTCTAAACTATCAAGAAATTTGAGCTATCATATGATTTTTAAATAAGAATTATTAAATTTTTCATATTTTTTTGTATCTAAAATAAATATATATAATATTTTTTTAAAGTATTTTTAATAATAAACATATACTGGTTTTTATTTTAAAAACTAAAATGTTTAAGGTCCCTGCTTAGTAGCTACATATGTACTTTTCAAGCACAGAATCAAAGATGACCATCAAACTATTTTGAGAACCTTCGCTAATCTTATTATTTGGGAGGTATTATGAAGTTGGAGGGCATCTAAATAAACTAAATTGCGCTTTTAAAGATGATTATGCTTGCAAGTATATATATTTTTTCCTACTTAGGCGAATGACTTATCAGTTAATCCACCCTCGTATACATATTATTGTACTTACTTGGCGCCCACAAATTCGGCACACTCCAGCATGCGTGTCCACTGGTGTGTGGCCGTATAGGAGCTAAAGTCGACGTTGAGGGCATTGCAACTGTAGCTGCCGGGTGAATTGACCTTGCCATTGACACTGGTGCAGCTGCCATTAATGCTGCCATCGTAGGCCAGGCTGCTGCAACCGCTGGATGCAGCTCCACATGGAATGACAGCCGAGGCTGTGCTGCTGCTGCTGCTACTGCCAGCGCCGGCAGCGACAGCACCAGCGGCAGCGGCAGCACCAGATCCACCACGAGTACTGCGCATTGAGCTGGATGTGGACTTTCTCAGATTGTTGCGTATGTGTTGAGCGTCTAGGCAGCCAACCGAAGATGCACTTTTGCGCGCCTTTGGTCTCTTGCCCGATTTGGAGTCACGTGTTAGCAATGCCTCAGCACCAGCCGCGAATGCCAGCTGCTGATGTTGCGACGAACTGTTGGCTACGCATGCAGGGCAATAAATGGTTGCTGGTGTACTGCCACCACTAGTACTTGCACTGCCACTCCCACTGCCACTTGCAACACTCCCACTGCCACTGCCACTTGAGACTAGGCCGCAGACAGCACTTAAGCCACTAGAAATCGAATTGGAACGCAGGCCACAACTGGTTCGGCTAAGTGCTCCAGTGCTGGTGGTGCTGCCACTGCCACTGACACTGGCACTGCCTCCACTACTGCCGCTGGCGACGCCGACGGCAACGCCTCCGCTTGGTAGATCTTCCGCAGAACCATTCGTGTCCGCGCCAAGTATGGACTTTAGCATTAAAGCATTACAGTTGTAGAATCTCCTTCGTTGGCTTATCTTGATAAGATTTACGTTGCAGGACTGCGCCTACACTCCTTTATTTATTAACTTTATAGAGCAAAAAATACCAACAACCGACGAGGGTTGCCCATCCACTAAAAATTTCCGATCTGGCTATCTGAAATTTATCAAAAATATACGTACATTTCCGAAAAAAAGTATTTTGCGTTTGTGTACCTTTTTTCAAAATTTTTTTTTAGCTGAAATTCTTTTAAATTTTTGCAGAATTTTTAATACAATTTTCTCGATTTTTTTCATCAAATTTATTCAATTTTATTGAGTTTTTTTGCATTTTTAATTAGCAGTTTTTTATCAGTGCTGACAGTTTGGTCATCAGTGTTGAGATGGCACAGCTGTTGGTATATTATTGAGCAAAATGTTGCAATCTGGCGAAAGAAAGTTGCGGTTTATTTAAATGTACTTGTGAACTGCTAAGCCGAAGTGGCAGCCTTACATTCCAGAAAAACATTATCGATAGCTTAAACGTCTTGCAACCTTATTAAAAGAACGATGGTCAATTGCCAATTTTTAAAGAAATTCTAGTTAAGATTTTGTCGAATTTTGAATTTGTTTTTTAAAATTAAGTTATACAACTTTTTACTAAAAGGGCTGACGAACTTTTAACCATCATTATTGTGATTAGGTATCGATAAGGCATCGATATCGAACTATCGTTACGTTTTCTGGCAACGTTACGCTGCAACATTGTTTGTATGCGGCTTAGAAAACACAAATAAAAACATAAATAAACGAAATAATACGCAAATTTAAAGTGTACAACAGGTGAATGGTTAACTTAAATATGGCCGGCACCACAAGGATCACAACACTACCGCAGTCCAAGGAGGCGCTGCTCAAGTCCTATAATGCGCGCCTCAAAGAAGACGTACGCAGCATGTTGGAGAATTTTGAAGGTAAATGATACACATGTACATATGTATGTACATTTATTGATTTCTCAGTTGTGGGATCGTGGGATCGTTTGATTAATGACGCTGTCGGATCATGCGATAGAGCTGCTCCATACCCTCGTGCACACCAAGTCCATTGCTGGCGCTGACACCGTGCACCTTCCAACGCTGTTGGAGCTCATGCAAACGGAGTCGCATGGCAAGATCAGCGGGTGGAATGGCTTGCGGCAAATCCTGTTTGTTGGCAAACACCATTAGAACGCTATCCTTAAGCTCGTTCACATGCAGCACCGAATGCAGCTCGGACATGGCCTCCGGGAAACGTTCAGTATCAGCAGCGTCTACCACAAATATGATTCCGGCCGCATTGCTAAAATAATAGCGCCACATGGAGCGTACACGTTTCTGGCCACCAATGTCCCAGACAGTGAGACGCAGACGCTTATACTTCAATAGCTCGACGTTAAAACCAATTGTTGGTATGTTGGTTAGTTTGGCGCCCAGCTTCAGCTGATACAATGTTGTTGTCTTGCCGGCCGCATCCAGTCCAATCATCAGAACTCTCACATCTTCCTTGGCAGCAAATCGATCAAAAAACAATGAAATTGTGGCACCCATGTCGTCGCAAAAGAACTTTAACTGATTAAGTAATTATGATTACGATTACGAGTATGGTAATGGCAATGGCAATATTCAATCGCGTTCTGGCTCCATCTCTGCCAAATAGCAACCCAAGCCTTGCTTGCTAATGCTATTTGTTTATTTATACGAATTTAATGTTTGTATTCTCTCTCACTCTATCACACAACCAATTCACTCACTGACTGAGTCGCTATTTTATTTATGTATTTGTTTATAGAGATACTCAAACTGGCACGTCGCGAGAGTCACAGTCAAATATCAAAGATAACACAGTGTGAGCAGGATGCCCTGGAGATGCAAGTGCGTGCCGCCAATATGGGTAAGTCAAAGATTGGTCCAATTTGATATTAATTTCCACAAGTTTTTCTAAGAATATTGAGAACAATTGCGAATACAAACAACATCTTAAAAGACCGCTAAATTTTGTATACTAAAGATTTATGCTGAACTGATCCCTCAAAATGATATAGCAGTCCGATTTTAGCCAATTAAGGACTTCATTTATAATTTGTAGGATTGCTTGAAATATTTCAAAAAACAGTATAAACTTCAGGGTTTAAATGGTAACCCAAATTCGTTATCTAAGATTCTAATTTCTTTATTTTTACCAATAAACCTTATTTCAAAAATCAATTTATAGTCACCGAATTTTGAGTTGAACAATTTTCTCTTTTTAATCCTTGCATGTTCAATAATTATGTTTTAAAGACAATTCTCTCTTTGATTCTATAAAATTAAGAAAGTCCTGGTCCTAGGATACCGATCTTGTCAGAATCAGACTAATAACACTAAAAATATGCCAATAATAATATATTAAAAATTAAAAAAATAAAATTTTTCAACTCAAAAAGCGGAAAATATGACTTCATTTTGGAACTAATGTCGCTTGGTGAGAGCATCTTAGAATTGACAGCAGATTAAGAATTTGTGTTACCATTTTTCAATTTATTTTATTTTTTGGTCTTAAAAATTTTTGTTAATGATATTTCGATAGAATAGAAAATAGACTCCCCAAAAATTAATGCATCTCTTTTTTTAGTGCGAGCTGGGGAATCGCTAATGAAGCTGGTGGCCGATCTTAAACAATACCTTATACTCAACGACTTCCACTCGGTGAACGAGGCAATCACAAACAATTCTCAACTGTTTCGTGCCACACAAATTGAGTGCGATAAAAAGCTGATGAAGCTGCGCGATGAAATGGCAATGGATCTCTATGATCTGGAAGAGGAATACTATACAAGCATATTTAAATAGTTGTTAATTAGCATAGTTAAGACTACAATAAACGTAATAGAAAAACAAAATGTTCGCATATTAATGAGAAATCTTAAAATTCTATTTAGGTTTGCAACTACTGCTACTAGGATAATCTTTTGGTTCCCGTTCCCGTTCTCTACGGTTATCCTGATCACCATGAGACCCGGAGGATATCGATGCCGATGTATTGTCCGCCGTACACAGTTCATCGTTGACATTATCCACAATGTCGCCGGTATAAAAGAGTATGGCCTTGGGCACAATTTGTGTGCGCAGCAAATAGCCAACCTCAAAATCAGCTCCAAGCACCATTTTGGTCTTCTCGTCGGCCAACGATAGATCCATTGCCTGAGGAGGGGAGAAGAACCGAAAGAAAGACTCGCGTGGCATCACCTTTGGCATATTGCGTGCTCCTTTGCGTGGACGCTTTTGCCGAACTGTTTGTAAGGTGAGATTGCAGCCATCACGCCAGTGGATGTGGCATCCCTCGCAGCGCACAATCTCCGGACCCTCGAACATAAATGGAAAATCCTTGTCCGCTTCATGGCGTAGTATATACTTCTTGGTGAGCAGCAGCGATGAGGTGTGCAGATATTCGTTGGGGCGAAACTGAAAGTGTATGGTATAGCTATCCGGATCGTAGCTAATCCTCACATCCACCAGGCACTCAAGCAATGGCTCGTCATGCTCCTGTACCAGATCCGAGATGAGTGCCACATTCCGAAATACTGTTAACCAAAATTGTGGCACCCCCACCGCATTTGCGGGCAACTGTTGCTGTAGCTGTTCGGTCATCTGTCGAAATTCCTCGGTCGCCTTAATCTCCTCGAGTAAGACATCGGGCTCCTCGTGCCAATAGCGCTCAATTGTCGGTGGTTCCACATTGCCGGCGACAATATCACGGCGGGCATCAAACAACGTACAGCTCTGACCATAGAATCGTTTCTCCAGCTCATAGACCTCACGAAAAAACTGCTCCGATATTTTAATCTGTTGCAATTGATTGTGCTTCAAAGCCAGCACACGATTATGCACCGTCTTGGGCAAACTATCCACCATATGCTGTAGAAATGCCCGGCGACTATTTGATGGCATCTCCGATGGATTTAATTTCATTATCTCCGAAATTGCACCAGGACTTTGACTCCTACTTCTACTCCGACTGCGACTGCGACTGTGGCTCCTACACGGGCTCCGGCTCCGGCTGCGATGACGAATTTTGTTTTGGGTTTTTGTCGTCTTCATAGCATTGCCCACATTTACTATGGTGGCATTAGAACTCATTTCCGAACTGTTGCCAATGTTGTACATCTTAAAAAAAACAAACTGCGAATTTTGATGGTGAATTTCGACTACAAACTTGACAAGTTTTTGTGGCTTTCTATTCTTTGATATTTATATTTCTCTAATCTGAAAGCATTATGAAAGCAATTTTATGTATAGTAATTGGGAATCTGAAAAAGTCACAGGGCAATATTTTAGATGTAACTGCGGGCGTATATAATAATTTTATATGTATAATTTAAAGCTTGGATTTAAGTATATTACTGATATAACTAGCCAGATAACCACGACAGTATTAATAGTATTACTATTCAGGAAATCAGGTTGTATTCCTGCCAACCCTACAGGATCATCGATGACTAAATATTAGATTTCAGCAGTGATAACAAGTGGGCGGTTACACTCGACCACGCTCGACAGTAGGATACCCTGAGCCCAGGTACTCTTCAATAAAAGTTTATTTTCGACCAATTGTTCCTATGCCAGCTATATGATATATAGAGCCGATTTGAACCAAATCTGGTCAAAATGTACAAAATCAAAATTAATGCCAATTTTATCAGTTTGGTTAAGATATATCAAATACAAAAAAGTTTTTTATACTAAAACTTCATTTTTGATGCATCGTGCCTATGGCAGCTACGTGATATAGTTAACCGATTTTAGCCAAATTTGGTCAGGATATATAATACCAGCCCAGGTGCATATTTTATTAGTTTGGTTCTAATATCTCAACAAACAAAAAACTTTTTAATACTAAAACTTAGATTTTGATGTATCGTTCCTATGGCAGCTATATGATATAGTTAACCGATTTTAATAATATTTAGTCAGGAAGTATAATACCAGCTTCGATGCATTCTATCAGTTTGGTTCTGTTATCTCAACAAACACAAAACTTTTTCAAACTAAAACTTAATTTTCGATGTATCGTTCCTATGGCAGCTATATCATATAGCTAACCGATTTTAATCAAAATTAGTCAGGATGTATAATACCAACTTCGATGCATATGCTATCAGTTTGGTTCTGATATCTAAACAAACACAAAACTTTTTCATACTTAAACTTCATTTTCGATGTATCGTTCCTATGGCAGCTATATGATATAGTGGTCCGATCCAAAAATAAAAATAAACTTGATCTGCGTATGGTATCCAGGAACCTACATACCAAGCTTGAAGTCTCTAGCTCTTATGGTTTCTAAGATCGACGCGTTCAAACAGACGGACATGGCTCAATCGACTCGGCTGTTGATCTTGATCAAGAATATATATACTTTTTGGGGTCTGCCACACCCCCTTCTGCCTGTTACATACATTCGGCCAAACAGATTATACCCTTTTTTTTGTCAATTTTTAATGGGTTCAGGGTATAAAAAGTGTTATGAAGACCCAACAAAAGATTTACGTTTCAGACCCGTATTGATTTCCATTGTAATTACTTGGGCCTTCAATAATTGCGGACTTTGCTCGTCTGTATTATCTCTTAGAGATATGTATGTATAATGTGCTTGAGGAGATATCAACTTACATACACACATATGCGTATTTTTTTTTAAGTTATATTTTTTATATTCTCACCATTATCGAATCGACTTATCATAGTCATAAATAGGAATTTGTCGCAGGTCAGTGACGCTCCACAGCTAGCATAATATAGAAATTGTTATATTTATTCAATATATTGGTAGATTTGGTAGCATGAATCTAGCTGTCTTTACGTATCATGCATATCATCATATTGGTACTTGAATGTAACCTTATCAAACACGTCCACAGCTGAACTGGATCGTTATTAATCCAAGCAATTTGGCTCATGTGCTGCCTGCTTTGATAAGGCAAACGTTGTCTTTAACTTCATAAATTAAGTGGAATCAAATATATTTACACAACGACCTCGGTCTTTCTTATTTATTGTTAGAAAATCCAAAATATTTGTCTAATCTTATCCAAGATTCTTTATGAAAACCTAAATCCAGTTGGGCTCTTCAAGTATTTTATTTTTAAATACTCGGATTTCAAGTATTTGCCAGATGTTTATTTTATTAATTCTATTTTGGGCAAAGTTTTTTTTTTTTGTATCTATACCATATAATTATTTAATTTCAATGGCAAAACAACAAAATTAAAAAACTTAATATAACAAAAAAAAGTTAGTTTTTAAAAACAGTTATAGAATCAGGTGAATTTTGAAGTTCAAATATATAGAAAGAAGCTTTGTAAAATATGACGCAATAAGGAAGGAATGAGTATGTCTTGCCAGACAGAATAATATTGCAGATAGGCTTAAGATTTTAAATTAAATGTTATAGATTGTAGTTGAAATTAGTTCATATGATTATATACTTTTAGACATTTAAAGAACCTTATATTCTCAAGATCTTAATTTTGTACTAATTCATAAAATATCATTATAAATGGATAATTTACTCCTCAAAGTCAAGATCTTTATTTTAAATAGATTCATGCATCTTGTAAATCGATATATCTTAAAGATACACAGATGTTATAGGTCCTCCATGAAAGGCTAGCTCAATCCGAGTTTTTAAAGCTAAAAAAAAATACTTTATATTTTGATATACGTTAGCTAAATTTATTTACTGAACACTTAAGGAAAATAAAAGAAAATCGTGTATCACATATAAGTTATAAGATGTTATAAGATAGTTCTAATGATTTTGATTTTTCATATTCTAGAATCTAAAATATGAAATCTTCTTCTTCTTCTTCGTTGACAAGATCCAGATTGCTTAGACTCCGCTCGAAGCGTTTGATGCGCTGATACCACTGAGGATCCTGGATGGACACCGTCTCGGGTCTGCCAGTGTTGTTCCTATAGAGATACTCGGCATGTCCCTGCCCCCCAATTCCATTGACGGTGCATGCAACAAACTGATTGTACACCTTGGACTCCCAATCGCCTCCAACATAGCGTACAGCGCTGTGCTCCACACGTATTTGGACCAGATACTTATGCTCCTCGGTATGGACTATGAAGTTTTGATGCTGAGGTGGTGTACCCTTCTCACCATACGAGTAGAGCTCAAAATTGCTGGCCGTTATGGGCTGATAGATGCCATTGGGCGTACACACATAGCCCATCTTCAGGGAGGACAGAAAGAATGATGGCTGACTGAGATTGCCAACGACCATGCTACTGCCGTCATCCAGGAGCAGAGCAAAGTAAACATAACGATTGATGGAGCTGAGGCAACGTTCTGTTCCGAAACTGTGATCCCGAAAACCGCGCAATTGCAGCTTCAGACGACGATCTCCCAGTAGAATGCTACCGTCCAGCTCTCCACTCTGTTCGTAGTGTGTGCGCTTCTCCACAATGTGACCGACACTCTTGAGCATGCTATAGAAGCTATCGTTCCACGCCTCACGTGCTATGGAGTCGGCAATCAGCGATGAGCTGAGATCACGATTATAATTGAAATGATCCGACGAGCTGTTGAAATTTAGATCGAGTTGAACGCTCAGCAATTGTTGCTTCTTTGTATCTGTTTCCTGTTCCTGTTCCGTCTCCATCTCCATTGTGTGACGCAGCTGTCCACGGTATTTGAGTCGCCAACTGCGCATGGATTGCTCCGGATATATGTGAAAACCGGCACCTTGAAATTCGCTGCTCTCCTCGTTGCCATCGGTCGTAAAGTGCACCATGTCGGGCAGCTTGGGGGATGAGTACAATCCCTCGCCGGGTAGCCAGAGATACAGGGCCACCTTGAGCACTCCCAATCGGCGCCGCTCCAGCGTCACCATCAGCTTTTGTCCAGCTGCATTGGCAGCCAAAAAGCTAACCACATCATAGCTCTTGGGATCACTTGTCAACGGCTGCGGGCGATCCAATGTGGCCAAATGTTCCGGGGAGCTGAGCAGCTCTTCATTCCGCTTATAGATGCGATATCGTAGCTGGCGCAGCACAAGCAATGCAATGCCATATTTCAACCAATAAAAGACACCCTTGCATGGATATTTACCAAAGATAAGCATGGATTTGCGGCTCAAGAGCAACATGGCCAGGCTTAAAAGGGCCACCACAAAGCCCAGGCTAAGACAAATTACCATTAGGATGTACATGTTCCGCGCACTTGACTTGTGTTTACGTGACTGACTGACTCAAATGCATTGGCCATATTGACTTGGCCATTGAGTAGTGATAACCATTCACCACTCTTCCCCTCTCCACGCAAACAAGCCACTTGGACGACGCTTTAAAAGTTATCGGCTAGCGCCTTATCAGTCGCACTCTATGCCTACGATCGCGATAATGATCGCGATACAATATGATTGCTGAATTGAGTAATGCTGCATTTACGGCTTGACCATAAATCTGTTGGCCAAGTTTATTTTAATATAGCATACGTATATATTATTTATAACGATATCATAAAGAAGATCTCCTTAAAGAGTTTGAAGTTCAAACTTTGAACAGATAATACTAGGGGTCGATTTCCTAATGTTTCCTTAAGCTTTGTCATTCCAACTTTCCTAATTCAAATTTTCTCTAACTCGAACAGAATTCAGTTGCAATAACGAATTTCCCCATAACTCGAACCAAAATATTAGCACGTGTTTCTGTAGGTTGAATTTTTCGGAGAAATCTAAAAAAAAATTCGTAATTTTTTTCAGATTTTTTAAGTTTTGCCTTGACGATAATAAAAAAATTAACAGCTCACAGTTTGAAAGTAGAAGTTTGTAACCACTACCCAGCAAAACTGAAATTCCCTGTTCTTGATTTTCCATTTTGTCAAAAATTTTTTTTGCTTATTCCTTCGATTAATCACTAGTTTTTTTATTATATTAATGAAGTTTATTTGAATTTTGCATTTCGGATGATCCAGTCCAGAGATATCGTGCTCACCGCAAGAGGCCTTTTTTTGCGGACCTCTGCAAAATTGGCAATATCAACGTTCAATTTTCAACTCCCGTGACTCAATGGCTAGAGTCGTCAAGTGTGGCATCAAGCAGAATCTTTCAGTTCGGGCGCCCCGGTCTTAACACCACTAAAACAGCCTTAAATCAGATCAAAAACTTAATACAATATAAATTTAAAGAAAAAAACAAAGTAAAAAAAAAAAACAATTTAATAAAACCAAAAAAAAAAAATCAAAATAAAAAACAATACGTTTGAAATGGAAGGAATTGATTAAAAGTGAAAACTTGAGATTTAAAATTTTGAATTTTCGAAATTTTAAAAAGGAGACCCTTACCACCGAGTTCGAATCTTGGTTGAAAATAATTAAATTTGCTAAATGAACAAACATTTAATACAGAAAAAATTTAGAGACCAAATCATGATCAAAATGACATTCCGTTTGAAAATCTATTCAGTTTAGATCAAGTTATGACAGTTAAAAGTTGGACAACTCTTTGACCTTCGAACTTTACAACTACCGTACCGGTACAAACGTTTCGGTATTCGGTTTTTGACAGAGAAATTTTATTTTACGGTTTCAGTTTTGGTTCTAAAAATGAAACGGTTAGTTTCGGTTAATGGTTTTGGTACCGGTTTTGGTGTTATTCCCTGAAATAAATAAATATTTAAATATAATTTATGCATTGGTAAATTCTATAAAGGCTTCACCACACAAAAATTGTGTATTTATGTTAAGCTGACGCATGACATCTAGCATGCACTGTAAGCCGTAAACTATTGTACAACACTGCCATTACATGCAGTAGTAACCGTTTTAAGGTGTTTTACAACACTGTACATAATACGAATTGCGACTGCGCCAAAACTCTTAGTTTTTCGAGCTTGTTGGCTGCTCGACTCTCCGATTGGCAAAACAACAACGCTTAATCAATAAAAATATAAAAAATTAGTGCGCGAGCAGCATGTATGTAGCAGCAGCTGCAACAGAAACAATAATAATAATAATAATTGGCAAAACAACATATGCGTAAAACTTTAAAGACATTTCCCAGAGCGTAAGATTAAAAAGTGGAAAAAGCAAAAATACGGAAAAAAATCAGTAAAAAAAGAGCATAAGAAGTACACATAATAAATATATATATATATATTCCTTTTCTATATATATATATATATATAAAGATATATAGAGGAAGAAAAGGAATCGGGTCAAAATGTACAAAACGATACGACACGGCGAGAACAGTTTGCAATATACGATATTACCGCAGAACGATGATTTTCGCATTGAGGGAAAGCTGTCAACTGCGAATCGTTTGGCTGGCAACACATCCTCGTCAGCATCCGGATCCGCATCCGGATCCACTTCATCATCGTCGTCCGCCTCTTGCTCGTCCAATGGCCACAAACGTAGCTCGGGAGCGACACGCAAACGTCGCACATTCTTTGCATATTTGGGTCTAATCTTCGTTTGTACCGTCATCATTGGTGCGGTGCTTATACCGTTTCTGGTGTCCGCCGAGTGTTTGCCCAGTCCCACAGAATGGTTCCTCAAAACGAAGGCAGCGTTCACGCACAGCGGCGACAGGCAACCCCAGCAGCAGCAATTGCAGCAGCAGCAATTGCAGTTGCAACATATTGCAATAAAACCAGCAGCAGCAACATTAAGCAATGTCGCAGCTCCTCCTGTTGATGCTCCAGTGGCAGCAATGCTTGGCCAGAATGTGGGCAAAACTGTGCAGATTGTTAATCGCAATGGCGTTGAGCAGTTTATACTGAAATTCAACAGGCCAATGCCGATCAACAGCAGCAGCAGCAACACTATCACCACAGCAACATCAACTACAACAACATCAACTACAAGCACAACAACAGCAGCAACAACTATTGGCATACCAGCAACTGAACGGGCAGCTGTTGTGCCTGCAACACCTGCAACAGCAGCAACAACAATATTGTCAACGATTGCAACTGTTGCTGCTGTCACCGCCCCACCGCTGAGCAATGCTCGCCAGCAATTGGCAGCAACAATTACCACGCGCATCATACAAGTACCGCTACTCAAGTCGGCCGCCAAGAAGCCCATAATGCCGCCAGTCTTGGCCAAGACACAGAGCAACACCCAACAACAACAGTCTACCAGCAACACGGATGGGCAACAGAATACGAGCAACAACAACAACAACAACAACGCTTGGATGAACACACATTGGGCCTATATTGATCCATCGACATATGTCCAGTGGTCTGTAAGTATTTCCGAAAGCCGAAGCTATTTTGACCTTGCCACAAATTGCCGCTTGCCACTTGCCACTTGCCAGTTTAATTTGTGCCAACCCATTTTCATTTCATTTTTATAGGGTTACAAGGAGGATAGCGTGCTGTTGCCCGCCCTGCTTGGATTTGCACTTATTGGCATGATTCTAATTATAACCGTCTGTTTGGTGGCACGCAACAAGCGCACTATCGTATCCTCCGTGCGCAAGCGAAATCGTAACGTGAGTAGAAATGCACTTAATTGTTGGCGACTTAATTCCCTTCATCCTTGCATAACCTTGCACTCCATGTAGCTTTATGTATTTAACACAGTTGCATTAATTAAGGGGGCTTTTTTTTCTATTTTGATCCGATCGATCCATTTGCATTAAGCTAAGTATACACGTACTGAAAACTGAAAAAATTGTATTTTGAATACCAAAACAAGGTAAATTTTAAAGTATTTCAACTACGCAACGAAGATTGAAAAGGAAAAAATTAGAAAAATACGACAACAAAAAAAAACTATTAAAAATAGCAAGAATTAAACAAAATTACACTAATGCTACAGAATATAAACCAACTGAAATGTCCCAAAACTCTATGTGGTTGGGTTGGCTTTTGGCTGGTTTCGATTTATAATGCACCCCTGAACATTTTTGATATCGGCATTCACAATTATTGCGACTAATGTTAAATATTTTAGTTGAATGTCCGTATCGAGAGAGTAGTTGTTTTTTGACCTCTAATATGATTCTGCATCAAAACTGGTAAACCCAATTTATTTCTAACACTGTCAATTTTTTCCATTCTTAACACATTGTCAAAAACTTCAAACTAACATAACTTTGTCAAACCTTATCCGATTTTTTTCCGAATCAAGTTTATCCTTGTTTGACCTCTAATTTGATTCTGAATCATAATTTTATGCTTTTAGAAAATTAAATTTTTTTTCCATCACCGTCAATTTTAACCATACTTTCCCTTGACACTAAAAAAAAAAAACGTTTTTGCAAAAACTTTATATTTGTAACCGAATGTCTTATTTACCCATTAATGGGCAACTCGAGTCTTTTTTTTGTTGTCAATTTTAACTCTTTTCTTTGATTAGTTTAATATGCTATTTTCTCTATGAAGACCTCAAACTATGTGCGTATGGGTACAGGGTATCTCGTATTCGAATTATCTTCGTTACAGCGTATGTACTTGTTTATGCTGGAGTTAAATGACAACGAATTTAAATTTATACTCAGCAAGCGTTTATTTTTACCTGTATCCGTTGGAGAAATAAATTCAAGGTTCTTCTGTCACTTTGATTACAAATAATTTCATTAAAACTGTCGAATTCTTTTAATGGGTTAAATCATTTTGAATTTTTATAATTGAAGTTTTCATTAGTTTAAATTCAACACATTTATAAGGATGGCTTTTTCACAAAAAGAATCTGTGTCAAATCTAGAAGTAACACACATTAAGAAGGAACAGAACGAGGAAAAGGAACGAAGCTTGGATGAATGGTTGGAATGGATTAATCTGCTGCTTGATGCAAAGTTAAAGAAATTAAAAGAGGGTGCTATGCAGCAAAATAGCGATTTTTTAAATCAAGATCAAGAAAAGAAAGATTTACAATATGGAATTATCATTGCTGACGAGCTGAATCATAATTGTCATCATAGCAAGAAGGGTATTCAGTTTTATCCCTACCAGAAACTAATTAGAATTAATCATAGACAATAACTCATGACATGTATGTGAATAGGAGTGGGCGAAATTCAATGAATATATATGATAATATTGTGCTATATATATATATATTTATATTATAATACTATCCTAATTATTTGTTTAACTTAAAACTTATATAATTTTTAACGTGTATATTGTGTATATATAAACTGTTTGCTTAAATGCAATGCTCACGTGACAATGTGAATGGCAATATCTGCTTAGATAGCCTAAACTCTGCACTGTTGCCGACTTTTTAGAGAAATAAATAGCTGTTTTTGACTGGAAAGCTTTCGAAAATAGCTAAACTAAATACTAGCCAACTTTCTTAGCACCGGCCTCTCGTCAAATATTGCAATAAAACAAAAAAAAAAATTAAACTGCGCGCGTTAAGTGAGGGGCAAGTTGCCAATAAGGAGTAACTCAGATTAGCAAGGAGCACATTTATTTGCTCTTTTCGCGAATGACGACGTTTTTTTTAACGTTGTGAATAAATTTTATTGAAATTTGTGCTGTGCTGAACATAAAAAAAGGTATATTAAAAATAATTAAAAATGTTGCTAAAATTAAACATTAAACTAAACATTGAATAACATAACTTAATATGGAATTGTGACATCACACGAGCGTTATGCTGTGCGTTACCTTCTATTTGGTATGCACATTGAAAGCAAACAGAGTTGCAAATTCTCCGTTGTTGCTTTTTGTGGCTATCGATAACCGAAACGACAACAAATTACACGTCACAGTCGGCTGGCACACGAACCGAACAAAAACGGACATCGTGGCTAAACATCGTAACTACGACGACGACGACGACGAGTGGGCGCCTCAACATAATAGTGTGGCGCTCTGGGCGTGTGAAAGCGAGAACGCTTATGTTTAGCCGGCAATATATTGGCTTTGTTGTGTGTGCGCAAGCGAGCAGGCGATAGACAACAACGTGAACAAGTGGTAGTGAGCTAACAACAACAACAGCAACAACAATAATACGATACACTATTGCCCGTTGGAGCCGAGAGTCGTTTGCGTGGCAGTTTTTTGTATTTATTATTTTTGTTGTTTTTTTGCTGTTGCTGCCACCAGCTAGCTGTGTGTTTTGTTGGACTGCTGCTGCTGCTTAGGCTGTTTGCTTGCGCTCTTGTGTTGTTGCTGCTGCTGTTGTTGTTGCTTAACTGTTGGCTAGTAAGGCCGCCTTGGCATTCAGCATTTGGTGAAACGTAGCCACACATTCAGTCAGTCACTCACTCAGTCACAGGTGAGCAGCAGCTAAAGTAAAAGCCAAAGGCAGGCAGGCAGCAGAGGCGGCTGGACCAGAGGAGTACTGGAAAAAACAAAAAAAAACACAAAATAACAAATAAAACACTTTTTGTTTAAATAAAAATAATATTGCCAACGAAGTACAACAGCAAACAAAAAGCGTGGAATAATTCAAAATCTATACATACAACTGGACGACGCCTACGTCAGCAGATTGCACAAAAATTCCAATCCTGTAAGCAAAAATAACAACAACAACAATACTTCAAGTCTAGTGAAAAGTAAAATGAAATTGCTGCGCTCTCTCTCGCTCTCTCTATCGTTGTTGGTGTGCGTGTGATTTGTGAGCGCGCTTATAACTGTGTGTGTGTGTTGTGCCAACAAGGCAAATTTTTCATTGTGTGTGTGTGTGTGTGCTGCTGTTGCACTGATTTCTCAGGGCAATTGGCATTGGCATGCACATGGCTATGACGCCGCTGTCGCCGTCGCAGTCGCTGTCAGCTGCTGTTGCTGACGTTGCAAGAGCCACGCACACAATGTGAGAGAGAGAGAGAGAGGGAGAGGGAATGCAGCCGTCATGCTCTGACCAAACACAAACTAATCAGGCACCTTGCATTTTACAGCTAAACAAACAACAAACAACAATCAACAATGGCCATCAAGCCCGGACTTGGCCGCAAGACAAGCAACAAGAATCCACCGATATTGAGCCATGAGTTTGTCATACAAAATCATGCGGATATTATCTCCTGTGTGGCAATGGTCTTTGTTGTTGGACTGATGAACGAATCGACCGCCTCATTTGCCAGCGCCTTCATATCGCTCCATCATAATGTGAGCGGCGAGGAGGCGACCCGTGAGCTGCCCTATGGCAAGCCATATACGTATGTGGCTGGCATTAAGGATTATTGTGCGATATTCTTCTATACGCTCACCTGCATCATCATGCACGCCATCATTCAGGAGTTTGTGCTGGACAAGATTAGCAAGAAACTGCATTTGTCCAAATTCAAATTGGCCCGCTTCAATGAATCCGGCCAACTTGTTACCTTCTATCTGCTGTCATTCCTTTGGGGCGCACATGTGGCAATCAAGGAAGGCTATTTGGGTCAGGTTGCCCAATTGTGGGAGGGTTATCCGTCGCATGCGATGAGTTTCCTGCACAAATTCTACTTCATCATCCAGCTGTCATACTATCTGCATATGCTGCCCGAATTGTACTTCCAGAAGGTGCGCGCCAAGGAGGAGCAACAGCCGAAGATTATACATTCCATTGTTGGATTCACGCTCATCGTTTTGGCCTACACTTTGAGCTTCCAGCGTTTGGCGCTCGTTCTGCTCACCCTGCACTATTTGAGCGAACTGCTTGCCCACATCTTCCAGCTGATTGGCGTCTTTGATCGCGAGGAGCGTTTGGCCCGTGTCCGGATTGTGAATAGCTTTGTTTTTGTTATCGTACGCTTTGCCACCTCAGTGATTGGCGTACTGACACTTTACTATGGCATTGCCGGTTCCGTTGGCAGCCACAAGTTGCGTGCTCTGCTCGCTCTCGTTGGATTGATTGCCCTGCAGGGATATTTCGTGTTCTCCTTCATCACCGAACAGCTGCGCGCGAAGCGTGAGGCGAAACGGGAGGCCAAATTGCTGGCGGCGCAGACGAAGAAGGCGAAGGCGCCCAACAAGGACAAGGTGAAGCGCAAGAAGGAGAGCGATCTGCCCGAGGCGGATCAAACATCATCCAGTCCTGTCAAGCAGAAGCTCAAGTGAATCACTGGAACAACAGTAAAACACTAAATGCAACAAAATCTTCCGCACACTTCCAGGCGCTCAATCAACAACAAACAACAACAGGAACAGACTATCCAATAAACTCAAGCACTTACTACACTAAACAACACAACACACAACGCACGAACATTTTCTTTTTATTGTACTGTCGCGCTGCATTTAAAAAAATCACACTTTTAATTTCTCACAGAGCGAAAGTTATTCGAAAATAGTTAAACCGAAATGTTTGTTTCATTTTAAGTTTTTTTTTTTAAATCATTATTATTATTAGTACATATTGCATACTATTTTTTATTTGAAATAAACAAATTTTTTTATTTTTATACATACAACAAAAAAAAAAATGCTTGAAAAAAATATCAAAAATTTGAAAAATATATGTGTTTTCCTTTCGCTCTCTCTCTCTATGTGCGATTGCGTGTGTATGTTAAAGTGTATAGATGCAAAGTGGAAGAAGATAATGGAAATGAAATGTTTATCGAGTACTTTTAATGTTAGTTTACCATTTTGGATCGTGTGGTTTTTAACGTCCTAACGAATGTAACAACAAATTGCTAAATATATTTTGTATAAGAAAACGAAAAAGTTATGAAAATGAAAAACATGAACAAAAAACAAATGCTGAAAGTCGTCTTATTAAGCGTTGGTTGGGTTATTGTATTTTCCCGTAGTTGTCCTTAATATCCTGTTAACCTGTTATACATATCTTGACTTATGAAATTTGTATTGTTATTTATTTCTCATCCAGGATATCGAAGAGCAAGGCGCCGAGGATAATGCCACACTGCTCACCACAACAAATCTGTCCGACGATGATTAATTAGATATAATACTATAAAAATGCAATCTATTTGTGTGCCCCATATATCCACATTTCTCGCTATTTTTTTTATTTATTAAATGTATTTACATATTTTTATGATATATACACAAAAAAATATACAGGCAAAAAACTCAAGCTTGAAATTTGAAGCATATTTTCATCAATATATTCAGTTCGTCAAGTAACTGTTAAAACAACTAAAATAATTCGCATATTTTATTTTGCAAATAAATATATTTTTTTCTTACTTCATTTAGAGTTGCTTATGGTTTTAAGAACAAGTTAAAATTAATAGTAAACAAGATCCATATAAAAATATGTTTTTTTTTTTTTGACAAAACAGTTACTTGGCGCTCTGTATGTATGTATAAACCACGTGCAAATTTTTAAACTTATGCTGAAATACGGAAAAGTTAAATTGCTTTTGTTAGAAAGTAAAATTCACTTTAATCCAAAAACATTTTGAAAAATGTTGTGTTTTTTTGTAAATCAGCTACAGAAATTTGTGTATTTGTATTTGGTATATACTAAAAAGTATATTGTAATAAATACCCGAAACTTTTTTCGAAAATTTTGTCCAAGCAAAGCTACGCATAATCGAAAAGATAAAACATAAGAAGAAAATCAGACATATTTAAGGGCAGTCAAGCAATTTTCAAAGTTATGTTTCCAGCGTGAAAAAACAAGGCTAGAAAAGACTGTTTCCTTGTGTTTTTTTTTGGCCAATGTACTTTTTTTTTATAGGTGCATTAAAAAAAGTAAACTATATGCTAAAACACATTCATATATAAATATACAGATAAGAAATATATATATATACGTGTACATCTCTATATACATATATACATACATATATAATTTTTAGCACAAATATTACAAGATTTTTAAGCTTCAAATGCATTTAAGATGACAAGTTATTAGCGTTTTAGACGTTTATTTATGGCGCGTAAAAACGGTAAATGTTTTCATGAATCGTATCATGAATACGCTGTCGCATAAACGTCTAAACTTTTACTTACTTGGCGTAACGCGAGAGAGGGAAGTTTGGTGAATAAATACCCTGCTTGCACAGCTTTTTGCCAAGCACACACAAAACAAACAAGAAAAGAAAAGAAAAGAATATCACTTAATTATATAAATATTAAGTCCAGTCTTTAAAAAAGTTGAGCACAACTATATATATGTATGTACGAGTTTATGCAGAAAATGATTTTGAAAACGTAAGTATTAGGTTATGTCACGGTAACGGTTCTTAACGGAAATTGAGTAAATGGGGGAAGTTATAAAATGATATATTAAATGAAATACTATATACACGCTGTATACACTATATATATTTATGAATATGTATGTAACTGTATAACTATATGTCGATGTCGATCTATATACGAGTAAACTGTATAACTGTGTATAACTGTGAATCATTGAGAGTTGTAATTGTAATTTGAGATGATCTGTATTTTTGTAAGCGTAATATATTGAACAATAACAAAAACAAAACAAAAAAGCGAAAGAAAAAAGAAGATAAGAAAGAGTAAAGCGTTCTGGACGTGGCACACTCATAATTGATTTGCTCATTATATATACATACAGTTAGTCAAGTAATTATTTTGGCAAACAATGTAAATTTTAATTAAAAAAAAAAATAATATACTTTTTTGATATTTTACCTTTGTTTCTCCGTATTTTACTAAAGTTGCTTATTTATGGTTCGTAGAACATTTAAAAATTGGATAAAACTATTTTATAACAAATAAAATGCAAATTTTTTGTCAAAATAATTATCTGACATACTGTACATATACAGATATTGATGTATATACATAGTATATGCTATAAGTATATAAGCTAAACACACAGATGTAAAACATACATACATATGTACATACTTGCTTATGTATTATTATCTAAAATGCAAATCAAGGACTCGACTTGAGAATGGATGATGCATATATATATATCCTTCCATATATCAATGTAATTGTTATAAATAATTTGCAAAAACTAAACATTAAAGTCCATACACCAGAGAATTATGCATACACACAAACACACACACACACACACACATATACATACATATATACCAAATTGAACAAAACACTATATTGAATGTTTTTGCTTGTTAAAGTGAATATAAAATAATAAAGAACAAACTAATTGCATAACAAATGATTGATAATATACAATTTCAATCGGGATTATGTTTTTTAAAGTGATAATTTCCTTAGTTAAATTCTTATTAATAAATTAAAAAAAGCTTTATTTAACGATCTAGATTTAAACAAATCGTACAATACTATTCAGATTACAATTTTTACAAACAATTTATTTGTATTTTAAAATGTTTGAAGTAAAATTAAAAATATGAGTTATTGAATGAAGTTTTAAGCATTTATGTTATTTATTTATTTTTTTTAATTAGATCGAAAAATAACTTATTTTTTTAATTTAAAAAGTAGTCATATAAAACATGATACCCCACACAAGAAAAGGATATTTCCCATACCATTTAGGGAAACTCATAACTCTTGGGGAATACTTTCGATCCCTGATTTCATTTAAGTGCATTTTATATTACAGTATATACTCAATAATATTACAGCTTATGACTATAATTACTAATTTAAAATTTGGGAATTAAGAGTTAAGATTTCTGATCCTGTTCCTGCTGTTGTTTATCCCGTTTGCTTTGCTGTGCCGTCATGTGATTCTGTACGAAACTTTGAAAGTTCTGTTCCTCCAAATCGCCTTTGGCATCCGTTTCCATATCCTGCTCGGCATCGATTTGCTGTGGCACTAGACTGGGTGCCATTAAAAACACACTATTATCGGTATTGCTAGGTGGATCCTACAAACATTCTCATAAGTGGAATCAATTCAATGCGCTTAAAGTATTCAGTATTACTTACTCTTAGATCCAGACCCATAGGCACTGCAACGCCAGCTTCCTCGATGTGTGATGCTGGCTGAGGATTGGCTTCCTGCTCGGCCAGTCGCTGCAGGCGCATCTTCTCGTACACCGGCTTGTAGTCACGTTCATATTCCTGCACACAGTCGAGCATGTGCGTCATCAGTGTGGCAAAGCCAATACCCGTTTTGGCCGAGACACCGCATGTAACCAGATTCTCATAGAATGTGTCCAGCGTTAGGGACATGGTTCGCGTTAGATTGTTGACATAGCTTTGTTCCTGCTCAAGTGCATCCTGAAACGCCTCAAAGTCGGTCATCCACTCCTGCACAAAACTGCATTCCTTTAGATCAATCTGTGTGAGGTTCAACAGGAGAACAGGAGAAGTTAGTTTCAGAAATCAGAAATCTCTGTTGTCGTTCAGCGCTTACCTTGTTGAGTGCCACGAGAAACGGCAGACGCGTTTTGTACAGTATGGAGCAGGCGTACAACATGTTGGACATGAATGTGGTGGGACAGGCGGAACGTACAACGTCCATAACATACACAACAATGGTGGGAAACATGGTAGCCAGGCCCTCGGTGATAATATTGCCAGATGCTGACCAAGTAAACACCTCGATTTGACCGGGTGTATCAATGATGCACCATTTGTGGCCACGCTCACCGGCACGACGCACTAGCTCCGCAAATTTGGGCATCTTTGTGGTGAACATGTTGAGTGCAGTCACGATGCCGCCATTGGGACCCAATTGATACTGTTTCATCACCTCTTTGTAGTTGACCGTGTCACGGATGTCAATGTGCGCCGCATAGGGAACTTCACGACACGCCGGATCTAGATTAACCACATACGGATTAAACTGCGCTTGAGCATGCTCGATCAGACTGCGTGTGAAGGTTGTTTTGCCGGAGCCGGCCATGCCCAGCACAATGATGCAAACAGGGGCATCACGTATGCCTTCGCTGAGTGAGAGTGCCTCCAAATTGATGTCGTTAATACTGGGAGTGCTATTGCCAGCGCTGGCGCTGCTAGTTCCTGGTTTGGTGGTCATCGTTGCTGCGAATTGCGGCAAAACAAACTAATGACAGCGTGTTTGTGGTGCCATCTATCGTTAATTCTAGAATCTAAGTTACCACATCGTTGAAATATGACTAGTGATGCCACCTTGTGTATGCCAACGTTGCGCTGCCACATTTTCGAATTCTGAGACTCAGTTTGAAATTGTAATAATATATGTATTATTTTTTTTTACAAATTAATAATAATAATTTATTTAGTTAACTTTTAAGTAAGTATTTCTAAAACGATTTGCAAGCTAAAGACAGCGTGCTTGTGGGGCCATCTGTCGTTAATTTTGGAAAGTAAGCTACCACATCGTTGGAATATAACTAGTGATGCCACCTTGTGTATGGCAATTTTGTGCTGCCACATTTTTTAATTCTGAGACACACATTGAAAATGTTATAAAATGTTTAATATCTTTAATAAATTAATAAAAATAATTGAATAATTAAACAATCACATAGTATTTTAAAAACGATTTTAAGTTAATTTTGCATGCTTACACTTTTTAACTAAGTGGCAAGGCCGTTAAGTCAGTGGGCGCGAATATGGAAACCCGGCTGGAAATTCGGCTGCAGGAACCAAATCCGCTTTTTACGCGCTGGCTGGAGCGTTGGCTCCATGAGGCAGAGCAGCATGACCGCAAATCACAGCACAAACTGCGGCAGGCATTGCAGGCGCTGCGCAATTATCCGTTACCGCTTTACAGCGGTCGCGAATGTGCTGTGTTGCGTGGATTTGGTTCGACGCTCTGTCAGCTTATCGATGATGAACTGCGTCAATTTCGAGCACTAGAGAAACAGTCGGCGATGCCAGCGGCGGCAACTGCAGCGCACAACAACTCACAGTATGAGGAGCAGGTGCAACAAGTGGTTAAAAAGGTGCGCAAACAAAAGCAACAGCAACAGGAACAAAAAAAGAATAAGCCCAAGAAGCTGACGAAGAAAGCGCAACAGGAATTGGCGGCAGCCGAGGAGCGGGAACGCATAGTACACATGGAGGCGGGCAGTTATCGGATCGTGCTGCTTGTGGACACACAGGAGACGAGCGGCAAGAACAAGCGGGTATTGGATCAGACACGGGGATATCTGCAATCCTTAGGCGTGCAGCACGAGGTGCGTCGCTTGACCGTTGGCGATTTCCTCTGGATTGCATGCGATAATGGGGGCAATGAGCTAGTCCTACCCTACATTGTGGAGCGCAAACGCATGGATGATTTGGCCAGCAGCATACGCGATGGACGCTTTCACGAGCAGAAGCATCGTCTGCTTCAATGCGGACTGCCGCACATCATCTATCTGATTGAGGATTATGGTGACAACGAGCAGCTGGGCCTGCCACTTGACTCACTGCAGCAGGCACTGGCCAACGCACGCATCCAGTCATCCGACGGAGGAATTCAAGTGGTGCGTTGTGACAATCACTATCGTTCCATGGCCTATCTCGCCGGTGTCAGCGAAGCCCTGCAACAGCTCTATGTGCACGCCGGCAAGTCGCTCCACAGCGTGGACAAAAGCGAATTGGAGGCGCCTCAAACTGGCGGTCAGGTGGGACTGCTTAAGTTTCGTGCCCTGTACGAGGATTCCGCACGTAATGCCCAGCTGACGGTGCGTGAGGTTTTTGTGCAACAATTGTTGCAACTCCATTCGCTATCCCTCGACCGGGCGCTGGCCATTGTGGAACGCTATGCGACGCCAAGATTGCTGCTGGATGCGTACGCAGAATGTGGCAGCGAGGCTGAGGCACGTCAACTTCTCGCAGCACTTGGTTGCGGTCCTCTGCAGCGTCCAATGGGCGAGAAGTTGAGCCAGTGCATCTATGAGTTTTATACGAATGAATTTCAATAACTTGGTTTAGGTTTAGCAATTGCATTTAGTAGGTATTAGTTAATTGGACATATCTAAAGTTATATACACATATTTATACATTAAGAATTATGATTTGGACTAGCTTGTTTGTTTGGTTTGTTCATTTAAGGATTACGGATTAAGGTTTACGGTTTACGGTTTTAGCAGGATGCACAAAAAAATAATAAAGCATATGCTTTAGATATTTCGAAAGTGTCGAATGGCCAAATCGACTGGCAGATCGAAATCGAACTTGGATAGAGCATCAATGGAACGCAACGAGTCGCGAAATCCCGTGCTTGCCACATAGCTATTGGACGTATAATATGTATCAATTAGCTCATTGCAGCTGAGTATAAGATTGAGCCACTCCACGAGCAGATGTGCGCTGCAAAAGAAAAGGAAGGAGAATTAGTCCTGAACATAAATCCGCCCCATATATATTATAGTTTCAAAATCAAAGTCAAAAAAAGGATCTGGATAAATAGAAAAGTCTTAGATATACTACTTATTTTTCTTTGCTTATTTAGTGTCAATTAAGAACAATTGTCTTAAATAATAATAAAATTATGAAAATTATAAAAAAAAATTGTAATTAAAAGCTGAAATGAAAATGATGAAGTATCCCGGAAACAGGATAAACTTAAATTTAAAATTTTTATCATATTATTTTTTTTTGATTACAATTAAATAATATATTTATTAAACTTGTATATAAAAATTTCTTTTTAACTAATTTAAAAAAAATATTGAAAATATTAACAAAATATTAAAATTTGATTTATTTTAGATATTTACATGTATCGGAAGTGAAAATCTTCAAACTTGTTTCTCTCGTTTTGGAACTATTATGCGTATTGAATTTACTTTTTGGTTGGTAAATTTAAGTCCAATAAAGTCAAAAAATACATTTTTAAAATACTAAGCAACGTAAAAAAATGAATCTTCGTCAAATCCTAAAAAATAGGAAGTAAAAACCGGAACAGATCTAAAAAATTAATTGTAATGCTTCTTGAAATTTAATTTTTTAATTATAAAAAGAAAATTTTTATAATAAAAATTGAAAATAACTTTATTTAAAAACAATTAAACCTTACTGTGTAAATTAAAATTTGTATACTATTCATAAATTTTGTAATTGTAAATATCAAAATAACTAAAAAAAAGAATTTATTTTAAACGTAAAAAAATAAATTTTCTTCTAATCCTATAAAATAGAAAGTTAAGCCCGTAACAGATCTAATAAATTAATTGTAATGCTCCTTGAAATTTAATTATCAATTATAAAAAGAAAATTTTATAATAAAAATTTAAAATTATATGAACTTTATATGAGCAAATTAAACCTTACTGTGTAAATTAAAAAAAATGTGTATATTATTCATAAATTTTGTAATTTAAGTAACAAAATGACTCAAAAAGAATTTATTTTAAACAACAAAACAAAACTCTAAAGCTTAATCTCCCTAACATGTCTAGTATAAATTTGTATATAGTATACAGATAAAAAAAATGTTCTAAAATCAAGATTTTGGTCTCAGAACTAAGATTTGTGGTCTAAAAAATGCGACGAGAACATAAAATTCTTAAACTAAGAACACATCTTGATTTTAAGAACATTTTTAATAAGACCAAGTTCTTATTATAAGAATAAATGTTCTTAAAATAAAATAAATAAAAACTATTTTTTATATTTATATTTTTTTTAATGTTAAATTTTAATTAAATTATGTTTTATTCTGTTTTAGTTTTAGTAACTTTTTAAATGTTATTTTAATTTGTCACAATTTGTTAGATACGAAATAGTACCTATTTATACTTTCCTACCAATTTAAGATTTTTATTCTTATATTAAGATTTTTTAGATTAAAAATCTTAGTTTTAGTAATTTGGTCTAAAAATAAATTAATTTAAGAACAAAATATTTAAGATGCATGCTCTTGATTTTAGAAGTTTGTCGTTTTTTTCAGTGTACATATACTCACTTGAGTCCCGCACAGATAAGGGCCTTGAAGTGGGCATTGTAGCTGCGCTTGTAGGGCCTGTGCATGGCCAGAATCATGCCAATGGCACTAAGGAGACTCTGCTTAGCCGTCACCGCATGTGCATCCACGATGTCCAACTGAAAGCTCTGCGATAGCTTACGCGCCGGCGTATTGTTATATTCCTCGCCATTCTTTAGATTGTAATATTCGATGATTAGCTCCCAGGCATGCATCGACCGTCCGATGCCCAGGAACTGCAACTCGTTGGACACGCCAATGCCACCACCCGATGCCGAGACGCGCTGTGCACTCGGCTGCAGGCAGCGCATGAAGGGCACCATCAAACTGGATGCCGCCGACTCGGCGGGTATGCGCAGACCATGTTGGATCAGCTGTTGCAGGGTACGTGCAAAATTCTTGCGCACCACGCTCGTCAGCTCGCGTCCAATGGTGGCTATGGAATCGCCGCGCATGTGGACAATGCGACGACCCAAGGACTTGTCCTTGTCCTTGTCCCAATCTGGATGCTCATACATATCCTCGTCCGAGTCGGAGGATGCTGTCGCTCCACCTGCTCCACCTGCGGCATAAGGCGTCAGCTCGTGCCCGGCAACGACGGCGGCTACGGCGCGTCTGCAACGTGGCGGCAATGTGGTCAAGGCTCCATTCTGTGCATTCAAGGATCCACTTGGATGCTGCGCCTGCTGCCTCTGCTGCCGCAATGCCCGCTTGATGTTTGCCAGCTTCTCGCGATCGCAGCTCAAAGTGGCGGCCAAGGCGGCCACCTCCTGAATGTCCACCTCCAGTTGGGCACGCAGATCGCTGTCAATTTTTTAAATAATTCATTAATTAACAATTATATATTTTTTTTTTTGATTAATGTTTTCAAACAACTTTTCTTTCGTTCTGTTATATAAAATATAAAATTCACAGATCGCTGTGAATTTATTAAATAATTAATTGATTAACAATTTAGTTTTTTTGTTTAATGTCTACAAACAACTTTTCTTTCGTTCTTTTATATATAATATTCTTAAAAATATTTTTTTATTAGTCTCGTTACTTGAAAAATAAGTAAATGGGTATATTGTGTTCGTTGGAATGTATTTAACTGGGAGAAGGAGGCATTTTCGACCCCATAAGGTATATATATATTCATGATCAGCATTAACAGCCGAGTCGATATATGCATGTCCTTCTGTCCGTGCGTATAAACAAAAGGATCTCCGAGACTATAAGAGCTAGAGCAACCAAATTTGGCAACAGATTTCTATAGACTCCGAAAAAACACTATAACCACAGTTCTTAAGATTATATGTTTTTTATGGTAATATAAGTTATTTATTAGTATTATCTATTATTCCACCTAACCGCAGAATGATTGGACAAGTAGAACGACAGTAATAAATAACCAAAGATATTAATAATTCAAGCTCCCGAAAGTATGCAGTACTTTCTATGAAGTACTTTTATACATGTATATTAAAATAACTAACGGGTATTCTTTGGTCAGGATCTTGACTATAGCCTTTCCGACTAGCTTTTTTTTGTATTGCAATAAATGTTGGATTACAAATTTATAAATTTTTGTTTGTTTTTATTCTGTTTATTATTTGATATAAAACTTTAACCTGAAATATTATTTGATAGTATTTTTTCCTTTTCAACTGCTTTTAGTTGATGTTGAATAAATAAATAAATATAACATATATATAAATATACATAAGTATAAATAAATATAAATTAATAAAGATACATATTAAAGAATATATATAAATATATGTAAATAAATATAAATAAGCACAAATAAATAAATATGAGTACATATAAATAAGTATAAATAAATAAAAGCAAAAATAAAATCAAATAAATAAATAAAAATAAATAAATATAAATACATATATAAATAAGTATAAATAAATTTAAATTAAGAAAAATAAATACCAGTAAATAAATATATATAAAAATAAAAATAAATAAATATAAATAACTATAAAAAAATATAAATTAATATAGATATATATAATTAAAAATATATATAATAAATTTAAGTTTAAATAAATAAAAGTAAATAAATATATGTAAATAAATATAAATAAGTACAAATAAATAAAAAGAAATAAAAATAAGTAAATATAAGTACATATAAATAAGTATAAATAAATAAAAACAAAAATAAATACATATAAATAAATAAAAATAGATAAACAGAAATACATATAAATACAATATAAATTTATATAACTACTTATTAAAAAATATAGACAGGTATATTTAAATAAATAAATTTAAGTTTAAAGAAATTCAAGTAAAAAAATAAATATAATTAAGTTATAAATATAATAAATAAATATAGATACGTAGCAGAGTTGTTCCTAATTAGCTACTTTTTTAATGAAATCGTCATTTCACTAGCATTGAAAAAAGTAGTGCTAGTGAAAAATTATTTAATTGGCATTAAATTAAAAATGAAAACCCATTTTAATTAGCATTGAAAATAATTTTTTTGGAAATTAAAAATAAAATAGAAAAATTTGGAGAATTGTTTTTCCCGTAGCTTTTTCGATATTTATCCGATAGTCTTATCCGATAGTTTTATCCGATATTTTTATCAGATAATTTTATCCGATATTTTTATCCGACATTTTTATTTGATATTTCTATTCGAGTACTCGCAGTAGCACTCGTCGCAGGAGTAGCAGGATCTTCTACTTCTACTCACCCCCAGTGGTTGCCCTTGTGCGTCTTCTTCAGCGAGTTGTGTTGAAAGTCCTCCTGTCGCTTGGCAAAGTGCGTAGTGGCAAACATCTGCATGAGCAGCGATGCCTTGTCCAGCAATCCATGCGCCTTGCTGTGCAGACTCTCCCGTCGTGGTCCGTGCTCGAGATCCGTCGAGGCACTAATCTGACTGTTTGCTGTTGTTGTTGTTGTCGCTGTTGTCGCTGTTGTGGCTGCGGGTGTCTGTCGAGCTGTCTGTTTGGCCGCATAGCTGTTGTAGGCGCCGCTGAGTAGCTTCATCTTGTCACTGGTGCCAGTTGTGGTGCCAATTCCACCAGTTCCAGCTGCACCGCCAGCTGTGTCGCATTGCAGAAAGGCAATGAAACGTTCCAGATCGGTTATTTGGGTCTTGAGTTGGGCAACAAGCTGCTCCTTCATCTTGAGTGGACCCACAAATTCGCCAATTGCATTGTCCACCTGATGACGCAGTTGCTCGGTGCTTAAACCGGGCAACTGATGCTGTTCCACCTGCAGATTGAGCTTGGTGCGCAGCTCATCCAAAATGAACTTTTGCTTCTCGAGCAGCACATGCTGGGGCAGCACACCTGGTTCACCCGACTCATAGGCCAGCTGTTCCAGTTCCGTTAGCTGCGATTTAAGCTGCTTAATCAGCTGACCATTGCGTGGTGCAGTCACCCCATCACCACCATCATGATCTTCCACATTTTCATTGTCCAGATGATCTTCAGTTAGTGGCTGCATCACCTCCGGTATGCCTTGAAAGGCGAAATCCTCCAGATCCCGCAGCAGCTGATCTCGCTCATCTGTGGGCGCCTCCACAATCTGACGCACGCGCAGCTGGACGTGAGCAAACTGCGAGGTCAATGCCAACAGGGAGCTGGTTAACAGCTCCTGCTCATCTTCAATGCTGCGCAGACGCGCCAATTCGTTGGCATTGTCTGCAACAGCTGTTGCAGACGTTGCCTGCTGCAATTCCAGCTTCTCCAATCCCAGCAATGTGGGCTCCAGCACACCACAATCCCCACAATCCCCGCCAGCCAATAGCTCCAAACTGGCGCTGTTGGCATCATCATAATTGGCGCCCAATGGCGACCAACGTTCGCTCAATGGTTGTGCTTCATCTTCCACATCGATATCCACATCCACATCTACACCCACATCCGTTGCTGCATATGCCTGACTATCAATGCTTTCCCTGCTGTCCTCAATTGCAGCTAAAGTTGATGTTGTTGTTGTTTGTTGCACATCATCACAGCTGCTGCTGTTGCTGCTGTTGTTGCTGCTATTGTTGCTGTTGTTGTTGCTGTTGTTGTTGCTGCTGTTGTTGCTGTTGTTGTTGCTGCTGTTGTCTGGCTGCTGAGCCTCGGCCAGCGTGGCATCCATTTCCATATAGATTAACTGGCCAGTTTTTCACAATTTTCACACACACTTTTCTATGATATTTCTCTTTGTTTTTCTTACCAATCTTTGGGCACTGAATTTTTATATTGCGAAAAATCAATCAGTTGCTTGTTCCGCTTTTCAACAGCTGGCCAAACGTCTTGTGTGTGTGTGTGTGTGTGTGTGTGTGTGCCACGAAAACAGACGTATTGACTAACTGACTAACTAACTAACTGACTGACTTACTGGCTGGTTAATTAAACGAATAGCAAACACGACAAGCACGCTGCGACTGCTTCTAACGCACTGAAATTTCCATCCACTTTGCCTTCACATATTTTGAGCTTTTTTCTCACGGGGTTGCATTGAGCTTTAATGTGCAACTGCCTTTTTAAGGGTTGTTACTTTACTCCCATCTCTAGTATATGCAAGCCTTGGTTAAACTCACATCACTGGCAAATAAGCTTTGCATGGTGCATGACACTTGCTAAGCTTTTTTTTGATACAAAGCTTTTAATTTAACAGCTTTTGAGCTTTATAAGCGAAGTAGTGTTTACTGTGGACAAAGCTTGCTTTTAGCAATGCAATGAAAATTTTAAATTCTTGGTACTATATTTTCATTTCAAGCAGTTTAAAGGCTTTGTAATATCAAAACTTTGGGAATCTCCGTGAATATACTTTTGAAAAAGTTAACTTACTCTTACCAGCTATACATACTTTTTCATACTTTCATACAAATAAACTTTTAACTTTTTTGGCACCTAGTTTGACTATACACCAATATTTAAAAATTTAATTTTTTCCATCACTGTCCTTTTTTTCAATACTTTGACACATTTTGAAAAACTTCAAAGTGTGATTAATTTGGAATGTAAATTTTACAACTTTATAATCTTATTTGATTCTGAATTAAGACTATAATTTAAGTTTTTGTCCATCAGTGTTCATTTTTTCATACTTTGCCGTAACACATTTTCAAAAACTTCAAAGTGTCATAACCCTGTTAAATTTTAATCAATTTCCTTACATGAGGTGATCTTATAATTTTTTTATAATCCTATTTGATTCTGCATCAAAATGAAAAATTCCATTTTTTATTACTCTCCGTTGTTTTCATATTTTTACACATGTTCAAAAATTTCACTTGCGTTTTGTCAACTTTATCATTGTTTGTCCTAAAATCCCAAATACTTTCAAAATAGCTTTTTTAAAAAAGCATTCTACTAAACTAAACACATTAATATAAGATTCAAAGCTATTATCATTACACAGTTAATAGCTGGTTATATAACTTTTTGAGCCAATAATCTTCCCAGTTATTTGAAAGCTTAAAGAAAGCTTTAAGCTTAACATCAGCTTACAAAGCATTCTAAGAAACAGGCACCTTGCTTTTTTATACAATTACTAAAAGCAGATAAATATACATATATTCTTTGAATCTAAAAAAAGTTTCTTACTTAAAAGCATAAAGCTTCACGTTAGTTTGCAAAACTTTAGAAGTAACAGGTGGCAGCTTGGGCCAAAGTTGTCCCAATGTTGTCCCATTATTTAGAGGGGAACAATAACCTGATCCACTATATCTAGAGGAGAACACGCACTCAACACGATTTCCCCTGTGAGCAAGGGAAATAACCCAGTATATATATTTTGAGTGCTTTAGATAAGGCTAAGACATTGACTTTGATGTTAGGATGAACTGAATTAAATGTTGGTAACAATATTGTGGCTGGGGAATGTCTGAAGGGAATATACAAATATCGGACATATCAGACATGACCGATAGTCTTTTGGCGTATGTGCGTGTGTTTGTGTGTGTGAGTGTGGCTCAGTTGACAGTAACATTTTGCGGGCAGTTGGTGATAAGCTGATAAGCTTGTCGACTCTTGTCTGGCACCCCATGGCGGTCATTTTGGGGTCGTCTGGCTGTGAACACGCACTCAAGTAATTCAAAACACTCGTTTTGTATTTCAAATATTCGTAACATTCATTGCACATTTATTTCAGACAGTAACAAAAAAAAAAGACGTTCATATATAATACAAATGTAAGTAATAGTTAGATAGGATAGATATACAGATAAAAAAATACATTCTAAAAATCAAGTTTAAAAAACTTGATTTCAGCTTGAATTTTAAAGTATGTATTCGGAATATAATTCCAAAATTAAGATAATACGTAGATAAAATGGCAACGATATTAAATAATCGACTTTCAAAAAATGAAAGAAGTCCAAATCATTTGATCTAACTCAAAACAAATATTACAGAACCCCAAAAATTAAAATATTGTTGAGAAAAATCGGGCTTGATTTAAGTATTTCATACTTGGTTTATAAGAATCCGGGATTACCGTACATCTGACACCGCTGGGATTAATTTTAGCCCGGAATCCCGAATTTTATTTTTCTGTGTAGGAAACTAGAATACTTGGTTAGGACTTAACGTGGCGTAAAATTGTGTTTGCCACCATCGATGGGAAAGAGGGCGCCGGTGGTGAAGCTGGCCTTGGAACTGGCCAAGAATGCCACCGCTTCGGCAACTTCAAAGACATCGCCAACTCGGCCAAGAGGATGCGAATTGATGGCACGATCCAGCAGAGATTTGTAGGCATCATCCTTGATGCCAATTCTACTGTGTATATTGGTCTGTACAAATCCAGGATTCACGGAATTCACGCGTACTCCCTGCGGTGCCAATTCCAGGGCAACAATTTTGGTGAACTGATCAAGAGCCGCCTTGGAGACACCATAGCTGAGGGCATTAGCAAATGGACGTAATCCTGCACAGCTGCTGACATTGACCACAGCGCCCTTGGTCTTGACCAGATGCGGCAGCACAGCCTTGGTGAGCAGGACGACGGCACGCAGATTCGTATTGAGCACCGCATCGAACTCAACAATGTCCAGATCGGCCAATGGACCGCTTCCCAAGATTCCAGCATTGTTCACCAATACATCGATGCGTCCAAATTTCTTCAGCGTCTGCTGTACAATAAGATCCGCCTCCTTGGTCACATCAGCCATCACAATCAATGTCTTGATGCCCTTGTACTTTTCCAGCAGCGTCGCCTGTGTTGCCTCCAAATTGGACACATTGCGTCCCACCAGAACAAGTTGGGCCCCCTCGCGGGCCAAGACCTCCGCAATGGCAGCTCCAATGCCGCTGCTCGCGCCCGTCACAATCACCACCTTGTCGCTGAGGCTCATCGCGTCGACTGTCGACTGTGTTTGCCCTTCTGTGCACTCCATGCATTTATGCCCCTGTCCCTCTCTCTTTCTCTCTCTCTCTCTCGCTCTCGCTCTCGCTTTCCTGATAAGATTAGAGCGCATGGAACTCAAGTGACGGCGACTCGTGACGCAAGTCACAGAACGTTGTGTGTGTGTGTTTGTGTGTGTGTGTGTGCAAGTAGAGCTGTGCTCGTTTCACTCTGCGTGACACGAGTTGAGCACGAATTCACACGACCTTACTCAACGTTGTGCAGTTATTACAAAAAAATCGTTATTTCTCTATCAATTTAATGTGCAACTATTTATAAAAGGACTATCGCATCACTGTTGCCAGTTTAGCTTTTTTTTATCGGTTATCGGTAGGTTTCAAAGTTTTTTTAATTATACCTAAACATTTCAATCCAACATTTTTCTTTGTGATTTGTGTTACATTATTGCTTAGCCTGTTTTAGAATTTTTTATTTTATTTTTACCTCATGAGTATGTGTTACTTTTTTCAAATCTAGCTTATTTTAACGGTCGATTACTGGCAACACTGTATTGCATATATGTATGTAGGGGTACATTAGGGTGTATCGATTTATTTTTGTATTGATTATCGATTTTTTTCGTAGACTACGGTCAATTTTAAGATGTTTTTTTTTTTGGCAAGAAACCATAGTTCTAAAAACAATTCATAGTCCCCGATTTTTAAGTTGATAAATGTATTTTGCTTTAATTTTAAGCATGTTATTATTCGCATATCCTAAGTGTTTTTAGTTCGATTCTGAGAAGAATGGTATCAAAACTCTTGTTAGGACCAGGACTCTCAAATCAAAGAATTAATTGTCGTACGTGCAGATCAATATTTCAAAGCTACCATAGAAACTATCGCTGTAAAGCTAGAATCTAAAATAATATAAAAAACCACAGAGATTGAAATAATTACAAGAAATTGTTTTAGTTTACAGTTTTTCTTTATATAACTTCAAAAACTTGTCTTTTATTTATTTTGCAAATATTTTAAAATACACAAGTTAATTTAAAGTTAAATATCCTTGTCAAAGCAAAACTTTAAGAGAATGATATGCACGTATTACACAATATTCCGATTGTGAAATTGAAAAGGAGTAAAACAAAAGGACTGAAATAGCGAAAATTTCAGAGAACGGTAAAAACTTTTTTCTGTAAATCATCAAATAAATAGAGAATAACGCGAAATACCTTAATAAAATATAAAGAGAGCCATAAAAAAGGTGACGCTGTAAATTGTAAAATGGAAAAGAGTATTGCGAAGGGCTTGTGAAAAAACTCCTACTGACTTTTTAAATGCAAATGAAGCCCGATCGAAATTATTGAATATATGTAATTGGGTTGGCAATTTCATAACAAAAGAAAATCAGTTTTTAATGCTGGAATACTGAATTGGCATGCAAATAATAAAAAACAAATTTATTTTTCAGATTGTAAAGAGTCGTTCAAGTCAGAAATTTGTGATGACACGTTTTCATCTCTGACTGTATGTTTGCTTAGCACCTGTTGCGGTTGTGCTTTGGATTTGAAATTGAGATTCAGTTACTGCTTGTCAGCTTCGATTGGCACGCCTGGGATAGGGTTAACTTTTTGCATGTGCTAGGGACTCGCACCGTTTGGATTGGATTGGATTGCATAGCACCGCTCACGACCCGCCACACACATTTTGAAAGTCAAGCGACAAGTTTTTAATTAAAAGTTTTTGCGGCTTGTCTGATTTTAAACATTTGTGAAATAATGTTCCAAGCTGACGCCGCGAATAGAAACACACCAAGAGCACTCTGCCGTTCCATTTAATCTAAGCATTATGGGCGATAGAGACCGAGAAAATGGGATGCAAATAGAGAGAGAAAGAAAGAGAGAGAGAGAGAGACCGAGAGAGAGTTGTTTGGGATTTCCCCATAGATCCTAGACCGGCCCCTTAAACGCCTGACGGCAGCTCACATTAACTTTAAGCGATTCCGTTGTCAGATAATTAACATTTCCATTTAGCCAACGGGCCAACACTGGCCTCGTATATCACCCCGAACCTGCCCCTCGCCCTCGTAAGGGTAGTGCCGAGAGGCAGCCTTAAGATATATGAGTCGAGCCAACGGAAAACTTGAACAATAACAAAAGAAATGAATCTGATTACGATAACAACAGTTACAAATTATCACAGCTCTTATTGAGATAGTTACTGATTATACTTCATAGAGAAACAACTAATTGCTACAAACATTCCAAGTTTCCCAAGTAAATCATATAATCAAATAATGTTTTTCTTATATAGTATAACATATGTATATATATACCATTCACTTAGAAAATTACTTACCATACATATATACTGTATATAAAGACTTTCTTTTTAGATACAGTTGCAGATTATAATTGTAGTAATATTTAGCACACGTAGTCATAAGTAGTATGTAAGACTGTATTATATTGTAAATAGTGTTATTTATTAATTATATTTATCGCACTGTAAATATAATTAATCATTTATCGATTACTTTAAAGCGCCCTCTGGCGTGAATAAGAGTTAGCTTAACAACGCATGGTTGAACTAGTAAATGCAGCACGCGTCACTTTTAAAAGCGACGCCGCCCGGTTAAGACTGAGTAAAATATAAAAGATCGGAAATCTGAGTGTTTATTAAATAAAATAACAACTGAATATATAATATAGTATAAAATATATTTTTTTTATTGTTTCAGATTCAATAACAATATTTATCCATTTCTTAAATTATACTGTTCTATATCTATTATATCATATATTCACAATCCCTTAAATATTGAAATGTTGTACTTAGTCTTTTTATTAAATAAATATCTAAGCAGTGCTCTAGAAACAATCCGTATTAGAAGCTTTAACAATAACAAAGTTCAGTACTTTGTCAGATCACATTACTATATCTCTGCTAGACGTATTTTTGTTTAGTTATGGCTTTTCATATATATTATTGTTTCAGTGCTGCGGTTTTCATTCACCTTTTACTATCTCAGCTATCAGGTAGCACAGAACTGATTAACATATTCTGTTATTCGCAGTTATCAACTCAATTACACGGCTATCGTTGTTATTTTCCATTTCACTTCAATGCTGGTAGGAAAACTTTTTGTTTTTATATTTTTGTTTCGCCTTCTGTTTTAGCTTCAGCTTTTGCTTTGGCATTTACTTTTGTTATTTGCGTTTTGGTGTTAATATATGCGAATGGAAGTAAAACTGCAATTAGGGAAAGTTTATGGAAATTGACAACCAGCTGAAATTGCATACAAATTAAATCACTCGACAAAGGACGTTTTTGTAATAAATTAAGTTTTAATAACACAAGAAAAAAAAGGATGACTATAACTAGGAAAAACTAAAGGTGGAGAAATTGATCGGGTTTTATGATGATGAATATGGAAATTGAGTTACTTCAATGCAGCCTTGTTCTTAACAGGCAAAAATGAGGCCAACAAGCAGGCAACTAAAAAGAGAAGAAAGTAAAACAAGGAAGTGAATAGAGAGAGATGCGGGGGTTGGCTGATACGTTCTTGGCCTGAGTAAGAAAACACAACTTTTTTTCAAGGAAAATATTCTTAAAAGTAACGATAATATCAAATTCAAATTTAAATAAAAAAGTTGCATTTTCGTAGTTAGGACAATGACTAATCGTACAGAAATATTTGATAAAACTTACAGAACATAAAAAAACTAATCATGAGAAAGGGCGGTATGCAGCCCAATCCCATCAGAGCTGGGAAAAATATATTACCCATAAGGGATCCCATGCGACCCACCATCATACTCAACGAGACGATCATGGTGCTAAACGAGAAGGGAAAAATAAATAAATTGAATAAGGAAAAAAGTTATTTAAGAGATCAGTCTCCATTTACCGTAGGGCGGTGGGAAACATGCTCAGCGAGGCACTGATCACCGAAGTGGCTGAAATGCTTCCCATGGTCACGAAAATGGAGGCGAGAGCCACTGTGGAGGCCGATGAACTGGACCAATACATGCCAATGGCACAGGATCCAGCGGTGAATAGACCCAAGGCTGTAATTAAAAGATAATAATCAAGTCGTTAAAATGTGTAAACATTTAAATAAATGTTTAAAATTTAATAAAACTTTTAAAAAAATTTTTAAAATTAAAAAAAATGTTTAATATTTAATAAAATGTTAAAAAAATGTTTAGAAGTGTTATTATTGACACTTTTTTACTATTTATTTTTATTTTTAACTTTTAATAAAATTTAATCATTTTTTTTTTACAATTTTAAACATTGTTTTTAAATGTTTAGCATTTTTTAAATCTTAACATTTTTTTACATCTTTAGGAAGTTTAAAAATTTCAACATTCTTTTAAAGTACAAAATTATCAAATTTAATTATTATGCTAATTAAAATTCAATTTCACTAAAATATTCAATGCTAAAACAATTTATTTGATTTTTAGTTTCAGTACTAATTAAAAAAATTTTTCTAGCACTACTTTTTTCAATGCAAGTGAAATTAAATTCCATTAGTACATTAGTAATAAAAATAATAAATAATAATACACAATAATAAATAAAATTAAATTATAAATCATAATGATAAATAATAATAAATAATAATAAGTATAATAAATTATCTGAATAGAATTGAACTTACACATAATGCGCTTGAATCCCACAAGATTGACCAGGAAACCGGCTAGCATATATGAGACCAATCCGGCGGCGGCAACAATGAGATTGTTTGTATAACTGTCTGGGCTGACATTTACCGTACACTGATTATCCGGATCATCAAGGACAGATGCCGCCAATTGAGTTTGAGTACGATTTACACTGTACTCAATGATGTTGCATATGCTCATGTCACCAGATTCGACTTGCTTGCTCATCATTTGCTCATATTCGTTGATGGACGCAAATAATTGGGGCAGCCAAAGGCGCATCGTATTCTGGCTGCCAGTTTGAATGGGAAAGTTGAGTTATTGTTAGGATGGGAGTAAGGAAACAAAGAGTGGGTAACTCTTACCCCAAAAGTACGCAAAAGTTAAGCAAATAGACCCAAAGGGACAGACCCAAATAGGGTTTGACGAACAGTGGACGTAGCTGCAACAATCCCGAACGTAGCGAACTTTTTGGCTTGGAGGCCAATTCAACATCCACCTCGACAGCGGATTCCTTTACAGCGGATTCCTCCTTTGGCTTCGGTTTGACAGCCACTTCACTGGCCAGCTCCTTGATCTACAGGCATTTGACATGTTGTAAGTTATTTTGGGCAAAAAGAATTTAGCCAATCACTTACAGGAAATGCTTTGCGTGACTGGCGGGTGTTAAGCGCATAGATGAATCTAAATGCCTCCAGTGCCTCCTCGTTGCGTCCGCGGGACATCAGAAACTTGGGACTCTCGGGAAAGAATGGAAACAGCGAACAGCTCACGATGCTTGGCAAAGCGGTCACTGCCACAAAAATCTGCCACGAATGCACTGCGAATTGATGGTTAAAAAACAAATTCATGACAATTTTAAATGCTCTTTTAGAATACATAGACTGCTGGAAAAACTTTTATATTTATAGATTTAACTATTTTACTCTATGATTAAATAAAAAAAATATATAATGTGTAAGCACTTTAAAAAAATAATAATTATGAATATATTCAATTAAATTAAATTTCATAAGTTAATTTAAGTTACATAATATTTAAATTTAATGTACTTCATAGGTTAAACAAAATCATGTTTGTTTAATTTTTTAACTGCATTATAGTGAAAACAAAAATTATTTCAATTATATTGTTTTTTAGACCCTGTACTTAAAAAAAGTACAAGGGTCTATTGGATTTGATTTAACGAATATGTGCGTAACAGGCAGAAGGAGGCGTGACAGACCCTATAAAGTATATATATTCTTGATCAGCATCAATAGCCAGGTCGATATAGCAATAGACGGACGTCTGTCTGTCCGTCTGTATGAGCGCCTAGATTTTAGAAACTATAAGAGCTAGAGACACCAAACTTGCTATAGGTTTCTCTATATTGCAAGCAGATAAACTTTATCGCCCACAAATCGAAATAAAATGTCATATCCAAATTATAAGATCAATTTAAAAGACACCAAATTTGGTATATAGTTTCCTCTACATGGCCGGCAGATCAAGCAGATCAAGATATAGCGCGTATAGGAACAATCCGTCGGCAATCAAGCTTAGTATGAAAAACTTTTTTGTTTAATGAGATATCGTAACCAAACTGATTGAATGTGCATCTAAGCTAAATAAATATTTTTTAATTTTTTCCATTAATTGTTTTTGTCGTAGTAAGTACGGGGTCTGCGGAAGTCGAGTATGCTCGCTGTAGCACCGGCCCACTAGTTTTAAATTTGAATTGTTTGTATTGCTTTTGATTTTTTATTTGACAACATTGACAACAGGTGTATACTTTATTTAATTTTTTTTATTCATGATTGTTGTCTTTTAGAATGGCAGAGTTGTACACACATTTTCTTATACAAGTAAAACCCGTTAACAAGGTAACCGGCTTCTGACGAAAGCTTGTATTTAACTCCCAAAACTTCTGATATTCATTTTGTAGCAAAACTTGTTGGACTGAAGTTAATATAGTATACACACATATTTAACTCCAAAAATAACTCATATTATTTTTGTGCCGAAAGATATTGAACTTAATAAATAAACTAGTTTTAAGTACATAAAATAAACTTGTTTTTAGCGTACAGGGATTTTAATAAACAGGGATTTAAGTGGCAAGAAAAAGCATATGTTTTTGTTGTAAATATTAATTATTTCTGAATGCAGTGAAAAAATTTTGATAATCGTTTTAGTATCATTAGATATTTTGATCTAAAACTAAGCTGTTCCAACTGCTTACATAATTTTATTTAATTTTTTATCAGATTCAGTTCAAAATAGAACTAATAAATGGACTTTAAGTTTTGAAATATGCTTGCAAACAAAAACAAACTACAAATCCAATCTGGAGACTATCAGCTGTTCCGTAGATAGTTTAGACGTTGTTATCTTAGCTATAACTTTATCTATATCTTTATCTAATAGATGTAACTCGGGACACGCCAAGGTGACGCGACCCTCAGTGGGTGTGTGCTGCTTACCTGTTAGTCCCAAGATTTGATAATCCCAGATCTGGGGTAGTATGCCCATTGCCAGACCAGGTAAACTGAGCGTTGCCATGGAGAACATGATGCCAACCATCATCATGATACGCTGTCGATACTGACGACCATGCAACTCCATTAAATAGGTCATCAGCACGGCAAATGGGCCACTCATGCTGTAAATACAGGGTATTTAAAAATATTACTACAAATCAAGTGAACATTGCAATTAAAGCTTACGTGAAACCACCGAGAAATTTGAAGATCATCAGCTGGACAACATTTTGACTCAGGGCGCCGCCAAGAACACAGATGCTGTCGGCCAGATAGCCATAGATTAATACCTTTCTTCTACCCATCGTATCGGCGATGTAACCCCAAAATATAGCCGAGGATATCATGCCAGCGTATGTGATGGCATTCAGTATACCCTTGTCCAATAGACTCAAATGCAGATCACACTCGGCACTTGGCAGTATATAGGACATCGTGGACGTCTCATAAACGGTGCCCATAGCAGCAGGTATCGCCACCAGGATTAACAATATATTAAATATGCCAAATCCCGCTGTGTCCATAGACGTCTCAAAGTCCGCCGGTTGATTTGGATTTGGATTTGAATTGGATGTGTCTGCTGTCGTTGAATCATTCTGTTGTTGCATTTCGCTCTTGACCAACTTAGTTGACCTTGTTGCACTGCCAACAATTGTGACCTCCAATTGCTTTGGCAAATTCTCCTCCAGTTGGCTCATTCTGTGTGCGCTGTCGTTGCCGTTGGCTAACTAAACGATCACGTCGCAGTTACCGCGTATCTTGTAGACGAATCGGTTGCTTGAACAACCGATCTTAAATATGTTCAACTGGGAAACACACATCTCTTGATTTTGCAAAAATACGTTGGCAATTATACATCGTTTGTATAGCGTGCACTGTAAGAAGTTCTTTAGTAACTTTTCATGGGACAGCCTCTTCATAAAAAAGATATATAAAAAAAAAACTCATTCAAGGAAGGAAAATAATAACTCACTTAGTGCAAAACTAAAGTTATTCAAATATTTGTTCATAATAACCAAATACTGTTCTGATCTGCATATTTCAAGTAAACTTAATACTCAATTTAAACTATGTTTTCAAGCAACTTTGTAATTAAATAATTTATTTTTTTTTCGAGTTTTCTTAGAGAGATTATACAACTAAACTTAGATAATAAATTCCAAGCAAAAAATAAAAAATTAAATATAAAGATTATTATTTTCACTTGATTTTGTTCGTTTTATTATTATACTTGCACTTTGAACTTTTGTAAAAAATTTTGTAATAGCTTCTTACCAGGGAATGTAATCATTTATTAGAAAACTCAAGAAATAAACATATTTTGATTTTTACTATTTCACTTACAGTTACATTTGAGCCAAAAATAAAACTCAAAAATAATAAATATTGTTTTTTATTAAAAAAAAAATTGGAGTTGTTATTTTGAATTTTTATAAGGAATATGGATAAAAATGATACATAATCCTAGTCAAAATAAGAACATCAGTTACTTTTTGAGCAAAAAAAGAAAACTAACGGCATAATAAAATAAATAAAACTCAAGAAATAATCATTGTTTTATGAATTCTATTTTTTTTTGATCACAAAAAAAAATTTAATTTTATAATTTTTGCCCAAAACAATTATTATTTTATGAGTTAAATAATAAAAATCGTAAATTTTAAGATCATAGTGAAATTGCATAGATTACCCTTAAAGAAAAAGTTTGGTGTAATTCACGCTTTCTTAAAGTTACTAAAAGTGAATAATTTTTTCTAATGTAAAAAAAAGCAAAAATGTATTGTACTTTCTCAGTGTAGTGTTTATCCAGTGTTTATGGCCTATTTGTGAACGCGTCATATATGTACGATTAAACTAAGCAAATCTAAGATCACTCCTTCACCGACTGTTCAGATGAATGGGAGCTGGTGTTTCATTGGAATGATTCCACAATTTCACCGATCACGACCGTGTTATAAGTCCAATGACGACATGCTCGACGGTAGCGCCATTTTTTTTGTTGATTAAGGGGAGTGTCGCAATTTGATTTCACCTGGCAACCTGGCATAAAGGCAAAGCATCGTATTGTGTATGTGTGCAAATAGACGCTTAGCAAGCTAATTCTAATGATTACGAGCATCTGTTGGTTCCCAGGCCCCCGTAGTAAAACCATTACGGATTATTCATACTATAGACTGGCTTAGTACGCTCTGAATGGAATAGCACTTGTGTGGCGTGTGCTCTTGTTTGATCAATTGCTGTTGCACTGTGGAGCAAATATTGTTAGATGGGCTTAAAGTTTATACAAGAAATGTTGCAAGCTCGATGGCAATAACACTAGGCAACAGCCCAAAAGTTACAAGAACCAAACCAACTTTTTTGAATAGATTTGGGGCCAAAAACGAAGAAAAACATCTTTTTTTTATGGAGAGATTTTTTTCCTAGAATTTTTCAAAGATCGGGCTTTTTTTTCAATACTTTTTTCAGAGGTGCGCCCATATTTGTCATCATTACACGAGAATGACAAAACCGATTTATCAAAACTTTACTTTTCTGAAAGCTAATGAATATATCTATAATTCATTAATACAAAATTTAAGATTCAAACCAGTAGCTTAAGAGGTATCAATTCTTTAATTAGGAAAATAATGTTTTCTTAAGCTTTTTTTTTTTATAGCTTTTTTCACTTTAAAATTCTAGGAAAAGTCGAAAAAAATTTATTACATTATTATTATTATTATTATTATTATTATCATTATTATTATTATTATTATTATTATTATTATTATTATTATTATTATTATTATTATTATTATTATTATTATTATTATTATTATTATTATTATTATTATTATTATTATTATTATTATTATTATTATTATTATTATTATTACTATTATTATTATAATTATTATTATTATTATTATTATTATTATTATTATTATTATTATTATTATTATTATTATTATTATTATTATTATTATTATTATTATTATTATTTTTTCTATTTTATTTGAATAGCTGTATTAATTACGCGTTGTTTAAGATATGATTCATTAAAGTCTATGGAGAGACGGCGATATAATATTATTTTGTGTCCATGCATGTTTTTGTTCACTTTTTTGACTTCGTTGTGGAGCGACATGAGCTTAAGTATGAAAATTTTTTGTATTTTTTGAGATATCTCAACCAAAATTGATACAAAAACTTTTAAAATATGAGTAATGAGAAAATTTATGATGATAGAAGTGGTAACAATATCAATGAAAAGAACAATCAGAGAAACGATGATAGAAATTATAATAAGTAATGCAAGAAGACTCGGCATAAGATAAAGAAATCAATTAAACAATTGAAGAAAATAGGAATAGGATGACGATAAAATAATGCAAAGAAATGAGAGAAGGGATTAGATAAACAATTTCATAAAATGATGAGAAAAGTAATGAGATTAGAGAAATGATGTTAACTGGCATATGAGATGTGATAGAAAATAAAAAAAACAATTGTGATAAGATAAACAATAACATAAGCAATGCGAAGTGCATTGAAATATATTTTAATTAATTGCCATGAAAAGTATGAAAAAATACGAGAGAGAGATTCATATAATATCAAAGTTAGCTACATTTGGCTATTCATACCAATTGCAGTAGTTTTGTGAATAAATATTCTATGCTATATACTTTCTATTTATCTTTATTTTTTGTTCTATTCGCACACTTCCACTTCATGCGTAGTCTGTTGGTTTTTGCAATGCAAATTGGGGGGTCGAAAACACCTCTGAAATTCCGGTGAGCGAGAGACACGAGCAAGTTTTAGTCATTTGGCAAACTAATTGCAATAATTTCAAGTGAATTTGTTTCAAGGCTCCCCAAAAGTTGTTGGGATTACTGATGGAGCAGCCGAAAATCCGGTCTATGGCCATTCTGAATAGCGCCAACGATGGTTCAGTGCTGCACAGTGCTGCACAGTGGTGCAGAGTATATGAAAAACTAAACTGTGCACTTTTCAATAGGCAAAGGGAAATGGAATTAACAATTTATTAAAATTAGTTTATTAAAATTAAAATTAAATTTAGCTAAATATACATTATGGAATTAACAATTTATTAAAATTAGTTTATAAAAAATTAAAATTAAATTTAGCTAATTATACATTTTTCTATTCTATATATATATTCATATATTAAACAATTAACAATTTTTGATGAAACCAAAACATATCTGATATATTTCTATAACTAACAATTAACAATTTTCAAAGAAATCAAAACATATCTGACATATATTTCTGGGGATTAGATAATCAATAAACCATTGTTTTTAAATTATTCTTCTTAGAAAATATTTTTAAGCAAGCGCTTATATTATTATAAATTTGAATTGTTTTTTTTTTTATTATTTTTTAATTCACTTTGTTGTTGTCATTTGCCCGACAGTATTTTGGTATGCCACTGGTGACGGTTTTGGCCCGTTGCCTGTTGTTTGGTGTTGGCTATAAGCCAGGCTATAAATGATATGACGTAGCTAAACGTAAACTCAAATTTTTCCACGCTTTAAATTTGTTAAATTTCATCAGCATCAGCATCAGCAAAATTCTCGCGTCCTCCGTTATCAAAGTCAAACAAAAAGCAAGCGACAGAGGCAGAGCAACCAAATATTCAAATCCAAAGATACTCGTACATAAGTACTATATAGAGATGTGCAGACATACAGACAGACAGACAGACAGATTGACAGACTGACAGTAGGAGGAGTCACCAAGCGACCAAGTTTGGTTTCAACAACCAAGTCAAAAGTGTCAAAATTGTTGGGAGTATGTTTGCTAAAGAGGGTATTGGCTGGAAAGAGAGAGACGGATAGAGCATGGAGGGGAAGGGGGGTAGTATCCCCTAAGGCGTTGGGCAGTTAACAGCTTTTGCATTTTGGACAGAATCGCAACTTGGCAACAAATTGGACTTTTGTTTGTGTTTGTTAAAAGGCTTAATTTGTTGTGCTTTGGGTCTGGCAGCGCAAACATTATGAGAGTCTCTTTCCTTACACCTCTGCCTCTCTCTCTCTCTCTTTGCTACCTTTCTCTCTTCCCGTTAGCCTTACCCCTCTCCAATGACTTCGTTGACTACGATGATGTTGGCAACCGTGCCTCAAGACGTAAACCAGGCTAAAGTGCTTCAAATAACTTGACACCGCCATAGCCAGCTGAAATGCTTGAGGTGGGTGTGTGAAGGTGTGTCTGTGTGTGTGTGTGTGTGTGCGTATGTGTGGTAAGGTGTGTGGCGTTCGCCTAAATCAAGCTCAAACAATTTCAACTATTTGAATTGCCGAGCAAGCACTCTAATGTGCCGCACACACACATAAACAGACACACACACACACACACACACACACACACACACACACACACACACACACAAATATATATTGACAGAGGAGGCAGGTGAGAGAGACTAGAAAGGGGGAGAGTGGGTGGGTGGGTGGTTGGGGGTTGACTTGCACATGGCACTCAACTAACGACATGGCAAAGTAAATGTCAAACTAATGCCAACAACCGAAGTGCCACCACAATGCGGCAACCAGGTGGCAACACCACCACCAACACCATCATCCAGCTGAAGTTCAAGCGGAAGTCACGAAAGGACCACGACCAGGACCAGGAACAGCATCAGCTGCAGCATCAGCATCAGCATCCAGCTGACGTCCATGGCCAACATCAACTCAATAATGCAATGTCCCTCATTGACGTTTTAAGTTGATGCATGCTGCATTGGTTGGGTTGGATGGCTACACTGAAAAAAAAGACCAACTACTAAAATCAAGAACATTCATCTTAAATATTTTGTTCTTAAAATAAGATTATTTTAAAACCAAATTAATAAAACTAAGATTATTAATCTAAAAATCTTGAAATGTAAATAAAAGCATAAAAATCTTAAATTGTTAGAAAAGTATAAAAAGGTACGATTTCGTATCAGTCAAAAGGTTGCAACGTGGCGCTCTGGTTAGAGAAGCCGCTTCAGTTGTGGAGCAGTAGGCGACGGTTCGAATCCCACTCGTTTCCAAATAAAATAACATTTATAAAATTACTAAAACAGACTCTAATGTAATTAAATCAACGCTTAAAAAAAAAAAAAATTATAAATATAAAAAAATCGTTTATTTAATTTTATTTTATTTTTTGCTTTTTATTTTAAGAACATTTACTCTTGAAATAAAAACCATATTCTTTTTAAAAAGGTTCTCTAAAATTTTGATTTTAGAAAATTTTTTTTTTATCAGTGTAGATTCTGACTTCTGGCCGGGCAAGGATGGGTGGTAGGAAGAGAGCAAGTCTATTGATGACTGGAGCGTGCTGCCCAGAAACCGCAAAGTTTTACGCCATTTATTGCATTTAACGATGGTTAAATGTTGTTGTTGCCACAAAGAATGACAAAAACAGATGGCGGCGAGTTGAGGTACATGACACTCTCTTCATTCCCCCTCTCTGTCCATTCACCCTCTCGTTCTCTCTTAAGTAATTGGGGTTAGGGTCTAATGTGCACCTTATTATAGTGTTTTAGTGGGTGGAAGCTGGAATAAAAGAGGGGAAGTCAAGGGGAATAAGGGGAAATGAATTAGCAGCTTAGTGAAAGGAGCGTGACGATGCTGTAAATTGCATTGGCATTAAATTGTTGCAACCACACACAGACACACACACACACACACACACAGACACCTACGAGCGCACGCATACACATACATATGTATATGAAGTGCAGTGTCACCAGCAAGTCAGTTATTTAATCAATCAATCAATCAATCACACAATCAATCAAGCCATTAATCATGTCGCTTAATGCACAGGTGTGTGGCATCAACCTGGTGATATACCTGATATTGCATCACGTGCGGAGAGTTATAAATTGCCGCGAAATCTTATTAATCGCACACACTTTATCGATAATCGATAAATGCAATCAACTGAATTGAGTGCGAGCCTCATATTTGCATAGTTATCCAAAATGATTTTAAATTCAACTGCGATTACTCTTACACATAATTCAATATTTTAAATATGTTATCGATAGTCGATAAATAGTTATGTCGTAGTCCTCTCGACTACAAATTTTTTGTTTTATTATTATCTTGTATTTTTAAATTATAATGTGACACGCACAGTCAAGAACAATCTCCCGATTACTCGCATATCTTATCGGTAATCGATGAATGTAACCCTCAAATGTAAGTTTGAACATATTATTTGCATAGTATTTTTTCTGGAAATGGTATTATCCTAATTTTAAATAATTATAGTTATTTATTTATTATTATATGAAATATTATTCATATTATCGATAACCAATAAATTATTCCATTTTTTATACCCGAAATCAGTCAAAAACTCAATAAATTGTGATTTAAAAAATTGGTAAATATCCGTAACATTTAAGGCAGAATAAGTTATTTAAAACTTTAAAAAATTTAGGCATATCAGTCAAGTAAGTATAAGCTATCGGTCAATCGATAAGCGTAAAATTATTTCTCTCCAGCAAGCCAACATGCTTTTTTTGCCTGTCGTCAAACTTATGTTGAGATATAAGATTAAAGAGCTTTTGGAAAAGTCCATTAAAAACAGTGCTTTTAATCGCAATCGAACTGAAAAAGCCAGAAATAGCTACAAAAATAGTTAGATTGACAGCACTTTTTAAAGTGTATCCCTATTTTACCAGTCCAAACAATGAAACAAAAGCCACAAAATGTTTGTTTATATTTTATTGTTTACATATTCGTCCATTAAATGAACGAAAAAAATATTGATTTCATTTTTGTTTTTTTGTTTAAGTATTCATTGAGGCATTAAGTTATCGAAAGGTGACGATCTCAAAACTGCTGCACTGAGAGAGACAAATATTGAAATAAATTCTCAAATGAAATCCTGTAATACTTAATGCTTTCGTTAAGCGATTGCAATTATTTATGAACCACTGGCCATGAGGAAGAGCTTAAATAAATTACAATAGATCAAAAGTATGATAAATTTTTGCGTTAATTCGAAACGATTTCTCATCACTTGACCGCTTGCTGAGCTGCAATTTCATGGATTTCAGATTTGAGATACATACATACTTCCACACACCCTGAACATGCATTCTCTGGACATAGTAAGCGATATATTTCTACACTCAAAGAAATTATGGCTTAATGTTGTATTGGTTTTGTGTTGAAAAGCAGCAATTACATTTAAATTTGTATTTTTTTTTATTTTACAAGAAGTCTAGAGCAGTTTTTCTATGGCGAATAAAAGTATCACAAAATATGTAAAATATATATAACACCGTTTTAATTTATTAACAACAAAATATGCTTTAAACCAATTACAAATCTTTGGGAGTTGAATAAAACTGAATATACATAAAAAAGTAATTCAAAAGAATTCATTTGAAATGATCTTTAGTTTTCAACCAAATAGGTGTCAGACAAATGCTTTTTAAAATAAGGCTACAATTGAAATACAGTCTTAATTATACCCGTCTCTTAAAAAATAATTAAAAAGGGTAGGAGAAGAAGCCATCTCCGACCATATAGAGTATATATATTCTTGATCAGCATCAACAGCCGAGTTGATATAGCCATTTCCATCTGTCCGTCTATTCGTCTACCCGTCCGTTCGTCCGTTCGTCCTTATTAACAAAACAATCTCAGAGTCTGTTAGAGGTAGAGTCCCCAAATTTGGCACACACATTTCTATATACCCCACACAGATCAAGTTTGGTTTAAATTTAATCCACGCTCCCTTCCGCCTCCACAAATCGCGAAACCCATACCTTTTAAGATAATACAGTTTTTATAGTAATTAACGTTACATATTATCCCACTGAATCAAACCAAGATCGGACATATAGAAAGGCAGTTATGGCGATTTAATATATTCAAAAAAAAAAACAAGTTATTTCTTTAAAGTACTTTTAAATAAATTGAAATAAGTAACGGGTATCCTATGGTTGGGATCTCGACTATAGCCTTTCCCACTTGTTATATATTTATTTTATTTGTTTTAAAAAAAGTTTTATTTTAGCTTGAAACTGTAACGTGAAAAAAGCTCGATTCTTAAAATAAGCTAAGTCATTATTTTATAAAATAAATTTGTACGCTTACAAATTTAAGAAAAATTCAAAAACTAGTTACACTGTACCTTAGGCATTTTCCTGTTCACATTAATTAAAAATTTATTTAGCAGCAAGTGTGCGTGTGTATGCGTGTGTGGGGTTTTTCTTTAAGTGTATTGCACTCTATGTACGAGTATGTAATATCCGCACATTGTTGTGCCTTCGTCCAGTCCATTGCCACCTAGGACTTTTGTTTAATTTGCACAGTGTGTGTACGTTGTCATCGTTGTTGCTTTTGTTATTGCTGTTTTTTGTTTTGTTGTTGTTATTGCTGTTGTTGTTGTTTTTTTTGCTCGTAACTTTCCGCTTAAAGAAGCTTAGGAAATTTGCGCGCATGGTAAGCGAAAGCGTTTCGGACCCATATAACCCCATGGCCAACAGAGTTAGCCTTACAGAGACACACACACACACACACACACACACAGACATGGACATAACATACATACATACATGTATACGTAAACAGAGCCATCGTAACTCTTCCGGCTAGTGCTTGTTTTTGCTCAGCAACTAACGGGGTAATAGCGGGTAATACTTGCTTTAAGTTGAACGCTGAGAGCTTCGCTCCGTTGCGTTGCACAGTTCCGGACCTGGAACGCAATTTGCACGCATAAACAACAACAGCGCAGAGAGGGACAGACAGAGAGAGAGAGAGAGAGAGAGAGAGAGAGAGAGAGAGAGAGAGAGAGAGAGAGAGGGGGCACAACCGCAGAGCTAAGCCATGGCACATGCTAAATCCTTTGTGCCTCTAATTTGTTATTGTATTGGCGTGCCAAAGCTGTCTCTCTCGCTATATGCAAGAGTGTGTGTGCGTATGTGCGTGTGTGTGTGTGCGTGTGTGTGTGTGTGTGGCATACTCAAATTTGCACGCTGTTGTTGTCGTGCGTCCAACCACACGCGACAGTCACCACACCACACCGCACCGCACCGCACCGCATTGCCAACTGCTGCTGCGCTGGTCACCCATCCAAAACAAGAAACTGTAAAATTTTTTTAGAAGGCAGCAAAACACGCAAAATGCAACAACAACACCGTTAACAATAACAATAACAACAGTGAAAGTACAAAATACTTTGCGCAAGTCGACGATTTAAATACCCTAAGTCATATTTTTTCAGTGTCCCATTTAACCAAAATTATACATAAAATGAAAAAAAAAAAAATCCATTGTAAAAATCATGCTTTAAATTTTTTAAGTATGTTTTCAGGAAATAATTTCTACATTTAGATAATACGTAGTTAAAATGGCAATAATATTAAAAAATCGACTTTAAAAAAGTCAAAGAAGTCTAAATTATTTAATATAACAGAAAACAAATATTTCAGAACTCCAAAAACGAAACTTTTGATGAAAAAAATCGGGCTTGATTTAAGTATTTCATACTTAATTTATAAAAATCCGAAATTACCGTACTTCTGACACCGCTGGGATAATTTAGCCAAATTGAAAATATCTTTCAGTTTTTATTTAAGTGGTCTAAGCAAATATTGTCTTAATTAAAAATGTTTTGAAAATCTCTAGCTGACTAAGAGTAGCGGAAAAACTTTTTTTGAGTCACTTAATTTAAGCTACCAATGCTTTAAAATGTCAATATCTTCCATAGATTTTAAAGCGCTTTAAATTATTAAATTATATACAAATCATTTCAAAATTGAATTAGACCCAGTTTTCTAATGTCTCCTTAAATTGTATCAAAGGGAAATATTTAAATTTGACATTAATTTCTGTATATTTCACGTCAAAATATCTCTGAGATAGTTATTAAACCCCTTAACTAGACAATGAAAAATCGGCTTTAAGTCTCAAAAATTAGACTTTTAACGATTTTTTTTTAACAATATAAAATTTATCAATAGTTTAGAGCGTTGTTCAAAATTAAAATGAAAAATGAAATCTCTGATCCACTCTTTTTTCGGTTGCTTTCAAGAGAAATTGTCATCACAATCTATAAAAATTTGTGAAATCCAACTTTAAGCAGTTATATTAAGTTCTATTTTTACTAACTATCAAATTTAAAAGAAAATCTGCTGAAATTTAAGCTACAAAATTGACTATAAATTTTTTAAAAGAAAAAACAAAATTGACCTACAATATTTTTTAGTTTCCTAAACTTAAAAGGTCTTATAACAAGTGATATACAAGTGGAATTTCGAATTTTTCTCTATCAATAAATCAACTATCAACTAATCAATTTTTCCATCTAGGTATAAATTGATCGCATGTGCAGATACATATTTTATAATAAAAATGATATACAACTGAATAGTGTATGAAAACCATGCGAGCTGCCAGCAACAAAACAACAATTGCTAACATCAACATCAACACACACCGCACACACACACACACACCCACAATGCACACCACTGTCAAGAATACATTTACACATGTAAGCATACACATACATTGATACAAATGTATATTTATACATACATATGTACTATAGGTGCAGACGACAGGACAATTCAGTTGAGAACAGGACAGAACAGTGCCAAAAGGGACGGGACGAAACGGTAGGGTACCGGATAGGACAGGACAGTACAGGACAGTACAAGACAGGACAGGACAGGACAGTACTGAACAGTGCTGGAGAGGCGACAAGTGATGGCAGCTCCCTTCTGGCGCTTAAATGAAAAAGAAAACATGAAATGACAAGGACGAAGCGTAAAAAAAAATTATACTTTAAACTGTGACATACTTATGAAACATTAAACACACAACTTACTCAATATACGTATTCGTGTACGTAATACGTATTTATAAGGGCAGCAATAAAACGGATTAATTCATAATTTGTTACTGTCAGTGTTGAGTAGCTACAAAAAGTAAAATCCAGAATTTTAACTTGAATTATAATATTTTAATTTAATAATATTTTTTTCTGTGTGCTGTGGAATAGATAAAAGAGACAGATCTTAGGTAGAAAAATAAAACTAACAATTTAATTACGATTTGTTAGCCCGTTGAACTTATAAATCACGCCAATTATTTTTAAAATATCTTAAGAAGTTCTTAATTTTATTGTATATAACATATCTGGAAATATGAGTATTTTGTACCTCATTAACATGACTTTTCAATTTTTATCTCCCTTTATGAGTATAATTTACCGAACTCATAATATCTGTATTTCTTAAAAATGTACTTAATTCTTTTCTTTTTTAAGTGTCCAAACTAACAGAATGGCCTACTAAAACTTTAAAATATAGGGGTGTAAATGGGTGGGCCATAATTTAAATGATTGCAGCTAATGAGGCCGTTGAGAACTTTTGGTAAAATTTTTTATTTTTTAATAATTCTTATCAAAAATATGCGTCGATGACCCAAATCCGTTAGCTGGTTGAAAAGATAAATAAAAAAATGTTAGTTTGACTTCTCAAAATAAAATGAAAAGTTTGTTTGTCTGTATCAAAGCGCTAAAAAAGCTTAAGCTAAAGGATAGGGAAATCTTTGAAAATCTAGAAAAGTTTGTTTTACGACTTTTAAAGAAGAAAACGCTAAATCCCGCTAGAATTGAAACCCAAACAGTTTAAGAATCATAGAAAAAGTAATATAATGTATAATAAAGATCACCCTTTTTGTGCAGAATAACAATTTTCGTGTATCTTCCTTTTTATGAATTTATATTTTAATTTCAAATTTTTTGTATTATACCCAATTAAGTTCGTCACTAAATTGGATATCTAAAATTTGGAGCTGGAACATGCTTTCGTCACTAGAATTTTACATCGTATAGAGGTTTTTTTATTCAATAAAGTAAATTTTGCAGACGCAAAAGAACGGAACTGGAAATGTTATTAATAACACAGGTGTGTTCTGCAAAACTCTAACAGCACTAAAGTAACCCAGTGAGAAATTGTTGGTGTTCCTCAAAAAAGAAGCTATTTCTTGAGAAATTTGACAAAATTAAATATATTTTGAATTGAATTTAAGTATATTTGAATAATAATTTGAAATATATATGCTTAAAAATATTAAATATAAATATAATATTATCTAAAAATATCGAAAAAATCTTTAATATTTTAAGAGCACCAACATTGCAAAAGGTTGTTTTCAAAAACAATTCTCTTCAAAATCTCTAGAGAATTCAGGAGCACACTTAATTTATAAATGCTTTTTCAACACTTTTGTCGCCTGTCCACGAATACTGCATACAATTGTTGTGCTGAACAGTCGGTTGCATGTTTATCAGCTCATCTCTAATGAAACGTTATGTTTTGACGTTGGCGCCGACGTCGACAGCGACAGCGACAGCAACGTCGCAATGCTTGACTAACTTTTTGTAGCGTCGACGCGAAGCGACGCGACGTCAGCCGCAGCCGCAGCCACAGCCACAGCCATTAACCGCCCACGCACATTTGCAGCGCTCAGCTTCATTAGATGCGCAAATGAACAGCAGCTCACACACACACTGACAAAGATACATATGTGTGTTGTTGTTGAAGAGGGATAAAAAGCAACGTGTGTGGGTTTCGACGTGTGTGTGTGGGTGTGAATGTGTGTGTGTGTGAACTTTAGCAGCTGGCAGTAGTTGCGCTAACGGTTGCCCTGCTTCAATGTTGCCACCAAGGCCACTGACAATGTTGCTGCTACTCGTACCTCCTACACTGAAAAAAAAGACCAACTCCTAAAATCAAAAACATTAATCTTAAATAAATTATTCTTAAAATAAGATTAATTTAAGACTAAATTACTAAAACTAATAGCCTATTTCCACGACAGCACATTTGGCTCATTCGACGTCATTTTCATCATTCGGCCCAAATGTGGACTTCATTTCAGTACAAAATCCGATCATTTAGGCTCATTCATAATGAATGAGCCGATTTTTTGCAATACGCCCCTGCGAATTTCAGTATTTTTTCATCGAAAACGCGATAATTTCGTGAAAAAAGCAATTATCACTTTAACCAGCTGTTTCTTTTTTCAATAAAAAAATATGCACGATATATAATTGCAAAATTAAAATGAAAATGTTTATTATTTCAACATTTTATAATTTTTGCACAGAAATCGAACAGCAGATTTATTTCGGGCAAATGACAAATGCTTTGACAGTTGCAAATTTGGTAGAGAGACCGCTTCAGTTGTAAAGCCATTAGGCGCCGGTTCAAGCCCCACTCGTATCAAATTAAAGCAACATTTAAAAAATTACTAAAACAGAATAAAATGTAAATAAATTAAAAATTAAAAATAAAAAAAAAATATAAATACATAAAATAATTTTTATTTATTTTATTTTTAAGTTTTAATTTTAAGAACATTTATTCTTTAAAATGTTCTTAAAATCCAGATGTGTTCCTAATTTAAGAATTTTGTGTTCTCGACGCATTTTTTAGACCAAAAATCTTTGTTCTGAGATTAAAATCTTGATTTTAGAAAATTGTTTTTGTCAGTGTACTGCACAGTCCTCCAGCTGCCGCTGTTCCAGCTCCTGCAGCGTCTCTGCTCCTGCTTCTGCTCCTGCTCCTGCTCCGACTCTGCTGCTGCTCCTGCTCTTTTGTTGGCTGACAGCGCGAGCATTTGGTGTTTGGTGGTTTAACGTTTTGTTTTTGTTGCAACTGCAGCTTGAAAACCCGACTACAACTACAACAGTTGCTGGATCCGGGCATTTGGCTCAGCGACGCTTAACCCGCTGCCACAAAGAGCTGCCCGGACTCGGATGCGAATCGGGTTGCGCCGTATGCTGTACTGAATTGGGTAAAGTGAGCTAGATAGATAGAGAGAGAGAGAGTGATAGAGTGAATGAGAGGGAGTGGATTGTTATTGTTAGTGTTGGGCAACAACCACAGATCGTAGGCTCAAAAACAACTTTGCACTCTGGCCAATAGCCAATGGGGCAATAGAAGCAGCATTTCGTGGTATTTACCAACCGGCTTGTCTTTCCCCTCTCCGTTCTTGCAACCATTTTATATTTGCTTTGCTCCTTTTTTACTCATTTTACATATTTTTTTTTTTTGTGTTTTTGTTTTTAGCTTTTAATCCTTAAAACAAGTGCATTAAAGTTTGTACTCTGCTGATTAGTTTGTCGATGCACAGTCGATAATTGGGTGGCTATTGGGTGGGGCAAAAACTTTAGTTTACTTTTGAGCATTATTTTAATATCCATCGTTAACAATTCGAGATGTGAGCGTGACCCGCCGAACTCTTTTAAATTACCATATTTTTTGCATTCATTCGGATTGACTGGGAGATAGTTTTTTTTTGGTGAATTTACTGAATCCTTAGTCGTGTTAGCTCGTGAAAAATCTATTTGAATCTATTCGCTCCACAGCTCACACTGAAGTTGAATGACTATTTACAATTTCTGCATGTCACGCATAAAAAAGCACGACACGCGTCCATCTCTGACTGCCAACATTTTCTTTCCTTCAGCAAGAAAAGGTTATTAATTCCATAAGAGGTGCGTCGTTTGTGTTTTTAATGGCATACTCAAGAGTTTCTCGTTAGTTTCCAGCTGTTGTCTTCTTCTTAAATATATACTTCAAATAATGCTGATAACGTATTTATGCAATTCAATTAGAGATATTGCAATATTTTATCTCAATTAAAATGGAAGAAACGACATATTTTTGATATAACAATATGCATTCAACGCATCATAAAGATTACGTATACGTAATTTATTTTGTACTTATTTGCACATGCAATTGCAAATTTATTAAGCGTGCTCTGGCAAATATCATCTGCGTATGTTCCTGGATTTAAAATCCCTTTCTGGATGACATATTATTGAAATGAAAATGTAAGCCTGCTTAATAGGTGTTTAATTGAGTATACGCATTCGTTATTTATGCTATATATATTATAAATGAAATATTCTTAATCTTGTTGAAAGATAATTTTCTATCAACTAATTGAAATAAGGGATTTGAATTTACGTTTATGTATTATATTTTAGGTACTTATGAGTTCATAGCAAATTCTTGTAGGTGTTTTCATTCGTAATTAAATATTTTCGATTGAGATTGAGTATTTTATTTTAATGAGTGAGTTACTTAAAACGAGGTTTTCGACTTGAGTATATTGATAAAAAAGATAAATACTTTCATTGTATTAAGCCAGCACTATTATAAGTACAAAAGTAGTCTGTGATGATTTGAGGTTTCCTATGTATTAGCTAATAGCTATAAATTTTTTTATAAATCTGCGAAGTTTAAGATAACATCTAAAAGCTATTAATTTTAGATTTAAATAGAATCATGTGGTATAATATCGATAATTGTCATGCTAAAATATATGCATATGATTTTTTAGCGTAAGTATAATTTAGCATGCGACATTTAAAACATATTTTACCAGTATGATTAACTCTTTAATGATATATGTATAAAATAATTTATTTTTACTTTTTTGGAATATATCACACAAGTTCATCAAAATTAAAATTTTATTTTTACATTGTGTTAAAACTTTTGCCATTGCAAGACAGAGATTTGGTAAAACGCAAAAACACTCTTAAACTGGAAAATTTTACTGAAAACAAACATATTTAAAAAAAACCAACATTATAAGTAATTTTAAAAAATATACTTATTGATTAGTATTTTGTGTTTGGTACTACTTGACCTTTACTTGGAAGTTCCCTTACTCAACATGCAATCCAAACTTAAAAGTCTTATGTATCTATTTTTAAGCAATCCCGATTATCTATCTATAACTCCGAATGGCCTTGACGATGCTTACTCAGTTGTGTAGAAAGTGCATGCATATTACGTATACGTAATATAAGTTACACTTTAAAGAGTAAAATATATTTTATCATGGGGCAACCAAGATCATCTTTTATGATCGAATTGAGATTATACAAATATATTTATGTATAGTACAATATCTACTGCATCATGGGCTTTGACGATGCTTACTCAGTTGTATGAATGCATATTACGTATACGTAATATAAGTTAAACATTAGGGAGTAAAATATATTTTATCATGGGACAACCAAGATCATCTTTTATGATCGAATTGAGATTATACAAATATATATTTATGTATAGTACAATATCTACAGCATATCGTGTCAGGATTGTCCATCAAGAGTGCTTACAATAAATGTATGGTTTGTAATGATAACGAATAAAACTACTGATGACGATATCAATGTTTACACAATCAGACGCGAGTGCTCTTGTATTTTTTGTGGAAATGATGAATTGCCCAGTGGATTGATACAACATTTGCAATTGATTTCAATAAAAATTTAAATGATTCAACATATTGTCCGTTTTAGGATCTTAAATCGTCATATGAAAACGCTGGGATTTGGCTATTCATGCATGTGCTATGTCGACGGCAATGGCAAATGGCATTTGGCAGACATTTGAGTGTGAGTATAAGTGTGTGTGTGTGTGGGTGTGTGTGGGTGTGCGTGTGTGTGTGGCACGTTGGCGTGTGCCAGTGGCAATGCCAGCTATTGACATTCAACATTTCAATGCGGAAACGTTTTGTTTGCATGCTTTAAAATTGAAATTTGAAGCTGCCTTTTGCTCTCAGATTTTTTTGCGTTTTAGCCATTTGGCTAAAGCAATAAAATATTTGATTTGTTATGGAAATTGCATTTAGTACGGTGGCATTTTTCAAAATTGTTTTTTTCGATCTCTAACTGTATCGGTTTCACTCACTCTCTCTCTCTCTCTCTCTGTCTCTTAGTCTTTCCCTTGTGTTCACATATCGAAAATTTTGCGCGTATTGCACAATGGCAATCAATGTAAACAAACCATCACTGCCGGCTACAAGGCGGGGTCAAATGGGGGTCAAATGGTGGAAGGGGCACCGGTCGGTTTAGCAACGGTTTTTAATAAAATTATAGTTTGTCTGTGCAATTCTGTTTAACCATTTATGCTTTGCATTGCAAAAATTGTTATTTGTTTTAATTACAAAAGCTTTTCATACCCTATCCTCCGGCTACTCAAAACTTGTCACAAAGCTAGCAACGAATATTGCAGATTCTGTTTGTTGAAAACAATGTAATTTCTATTTTAATAAAAGTCATACAGTTTGAGTTTAATATAAGCAAACATTATTGCTTTGTTGTATTTTTCTTTGACTGCAATTAAAATATATTAATTGACTTAAATGCTTGCTTGTAAATTGGCCGGATATGTATATAGAAAAGGTAATTAAACTTTTATCAATTTGTCTAAATTGTATTTAGTTCAAGGGCTGGCCTCATAAATATTTTTACATTGTTCGTACACAGAAAAATAAATTAATTGAAAATTAAATTAAAAAACTTTTAACAGAGACGGACCCAATTAACTACTTTTTTTTAATGAATTAATCATTACATTATCATGAAAAATTAAGTATTAATGAAAATTTCTTCTAACTAGTATTGAAAACAGTAGCTCTAATGTTATGTCATTCCAGTAGCATTGAAAAATAATAATGCCACAGAAAGAATTTTGAATTGTCATTGAAAAGTGAAAGTAATTCAAATTTTTCTTTGGCATTAAATAATTGTAATAAAATTTTATTTTATTTATCATTATAATTGAATTTCTAAAACAGTTGAATTTTTTCCACCGGGCTAACTTGGTCGCCTTTTTGAGTTCGTGAAACAAAATAATATTTTATTTTAATAATTTCAAAAATTCATGACGTTTTTATTAGCACTTATTTTTTTAATTCAATAGAAATGTCGTTTTCACTAGCACATCTTTTTTAATGTTAGTGAGATGAGATTTTTATTACCACTAAATTTTTTAATGCTAATGAAATGATAAATGCACTAAAAAAGTAGTTTATTGGACCCGTCTCTGGATCTTAGCTAGTATTTTGTAAGTATGTATTTAGGATACTGTTGTTAAATTAAGACAATATTCAAATAAATTGGCAACGACTAAACCAGAGAAATTAAGTTGTTAAATTTAGCAAAAAATTTTAATAAAAAAAAATTTTAAAAACTCAAAAAAATTCAAAAAATTTCAAACAAAATTATAAAAACGTTCGGGTCATAAAAATATTAAAAACTTAAAAAGATCATAAAAAATTTTGAAAATTTATTAAGATGGTAAAAATGTTAAATTTATATCATAAAGGTTAAAAAGTTGTATGTAGGAAAATATATAAAAAATACTTTAATGCAACTTGTCACTTTTCTAGAATTTCTTATATATATTACGTTTTTAAATTTTTTTTAAATATGTTTTATTTATTTATGCATATTTTGTTTCGTAAAAAAGTTTCAAGTATTTTAGACCCCCCGATTAATAAAACACATTTTCGTATTTTTTTTTTTTTTCAAAATATATATGGTTATATTTATGGGTTAAATACCTGCTGTTCCTCCAAAATCGAAGTAGTTAAACAATTTCAGATCGTTCCACGCTGACGAAGTGCTTGGAGTGGGATCTGACAACTTTTCAGCATGCTTCAAAAACATTTCTTTGAACTTTTCGTCTGTCCAATTTTGAGCTGTCTCAGACAATGCACTGGAAAAATTTAGCTTAATGTCTGGGCAGGATTTGGCGGCCACAAATGCATCCAGGCATTTGGGAGAAACTTCAAAAACATCTTGAAATCTCCGCATCAGTGCATACACCATATCCCGAACCCGTTCATTAAGAAACTGAATGTTCCTCATTGCATCCATCCTTTGCCATTTAACTTTGATAGTTATCAATTTTGGTATAAAGTACCCAAAGAAAATGCTCTTTTCGCTTTGGAGAAAGTGAATCCCTGTTGCCAATGGCTCCATCAATTCACAATACTCCTCCAAATATTGAAACTCACTCGCCGACAGCTTTGCCACTTCCAAAAGCATGCATAAGTCATCAAGTTGATTTTTGCATTTCAGCAAATGCATAAATGCGTCATAGAGTGAAGTCCATCGAGTTGGACACGGCGTTTTCAGTGTAGCCCCCAATAGGTTTTTGATGCTTTCGGCGGATTTCAGACGGTTGCATTTATTCCACACTGCTGAACATCTGTACAAATGTATTAAATTTTACCAAAAGTATCATGTATTTTTCAGCGTATTTTTCATTTAATAATAATAACAAAATAATATCAAAATTTATTAATAACCTTTTCATTAGACTTTAATGCTTTTCTCTTAAGCTACTGGCTTAAATCTAAAAATGTGTATAAATGAAATATATGTAGATATATTCATTAGCTTTCAGATAAAGTAAAGCTTTGATAAATCGGTTTTGGCATTATCGAGTAATGATGACAAATGTGGGTGCACCTCTGAAAGAAAGTAATAAAAAAAGCAAGATTTTTGAAAAATTCAAAAAAAAAATCTCTCCATAAAAAAATGTTTTTCGTCGTTTTTGGCCCCAAATCTATCCAAAAAAGTTGGGTTGGTTCTTGTAACTTTTGGGCTGTTGCCTAGTGTTATCATTAATGATTTTTATTTTTCTAGCTCAAAATATAACGCTACAGTGTAGCAGGCCGATAGCTAGCTGTTAACTTTAACATTAGGACTATCGATAGCTTATCGATAATATATATCGCACGATGAAAGAGCGGCGGAATAAAGACGCAATTAAGAAAGTAAAGTGTAATTATTATTTATACGGTCACAACAGTAACTTATTATTCCATATCCTTGTAAAAAGACCCCCAATATTTTTGACTTAACATTATTATTAACATTTGTTATTTCTTACAAAAACCTAAAATATTTGAACTTGCAGAACCCCGAACAAATCAAATTAAGTATTGATTCGGGATTACCGTACTTCTGACAACGTATTAAATTGATTTTATCACGGAATACTACATATTAAGATTTTATATTTATTAAAACGCATTTTTGTATTATATGCGAGAAAGGTTATTTTTATATTTCTGACAATGTCAGTTTTAAACTCTCAAATTTTATAGCGATTTCATAATAAGCACCAAAGTTGTACAATTAACCTATTTCATGCAGAAGAGTAGACTTGTAATTATAGTAGGACGTACGAGTTAAGTTAAGAATATCTAAAAGGCAATCGTGCATATAGACTACAATTTTGCCAAATATCTTTGCAGTTAAAAACTGTGAGCTCTGAACTGCAGTAAAAGATTTTTTAAGCATTCAATTTGATTTTTTTTTTGCTCCAAGTTATCAAGTGTGTGTGTGTGTGTGTGTAGTGTTTGTGTTTGTGTTGGCAGAAATTGCATATGTTCAGGTTCTGGTCAAGTTCAACATTCAATTAGAATACATTACAGGCTCGGTGACATGTGAACCCGAAAACCCGAAACCCGTAACCGAAAACACACAAACTTAAACTATCTGTCTGCCCTTGGCACATGACCTCCCTGTAGCTGTATGTTAGCTGTAGCTATAGCTCCTGCTCCTGTTCCTTTTACTGGTTTGGATGTGCCTAAAGATAGCACTCGGTCTCGTCTCGTCTCGTTCAACTTGCTGCAAGCAAAAGGTTTGTCTGGTAAAGTCATGTGTAAAACTTTTTGGCCTCTGCAAAACTGTCCGAATAGTTTTATATTCATATGCATATTTGGGCATAGCGAACGAGTGAGCAATCGCCGGATGTTGAAACCGTATAAGGGTCATGAAGCATGGGAACGTAACGTGCAGGCGGAGGCGGAGGCAGGTTCAAGGGGTAACTATATATGTACTACAGAACAGGACACACTTGTTTAAAGAGCTCGCCATATACTGAGTTGCCTTTTCCTTTTCCATTTGCTTTCGGCTTGTTTGTTATTTGTGCTGCTTCTTTTACTCTCTCTCTCTCTCTCTCTCTCTCTCGCTTGTCTCTCTCCCTCTCCCCAACTTTTCTTCAATTGCAACCTTTCTCACTCCCTCGCTGACTTTCTCATTTCATGCCCCTTTTTCCGGTTTTCGGTTGCTGCTCGTGTTGCCGTTTGTGAAGGCTTATGTACATTTTTATGGCCTACAGAGGGTATATGGCTGTGACTGTGGTACACTGATAAAAAAAAATGTTTTAAAATCAAGATTTTGGTCTCAGAAAAACATAAAATTCTTATATTAAGAGAAAACATCTTGATTTTAAGAACATTTCAAATAAGAACCTGTTTCTTTTTTAAGAATAAATGTTCTTAAAATTAAAAAAAAAAAATTTTTTTATTAACACTTTTTTTTAAATTTTAATATATACATTATATAAATTTTATTCTTTTGAAGTTTTGGTAATTTTAAAAATTTTATATTAATTTGTTACGAGTGGGACTTGAACCGCCGCCTACTGCTCTTCACAACTGAAGCGGTCTTTCTAACCAGAGCGCCACGGTGCCACCATTTGACTGATTCGAAATAGTACTTATTTATACTTTCCTAACAATTTAAGAATTGTAATCTTATCAAGGGCGTAGGCAGCTTTGAGCGAAAGGGGGCGCCCAAAAAAATTTTTGTATAATATCATCACAAACCCTGCCTAAAACCTTTAGAGATTTTTAAACAAACTGTTTAAAAATTTACGAGTTATATGTGTTATATTAGGTATGTTTTATGTAATTAATAAATTAATTCAAAATACATTTCATTAAATTTTAAAAAACACATTCATACTTTAACCTCTCCAAAATATTTTTGTTATTTGAGAGCATTGCTTGCATATTTTTAGAAACACCACCTTTTGTGTTACCTTTAGAGATTTTTAGAACACACATTCCAATGAGCAATATAGCTTCGTAATTAAATTAGTCTTTGTAGTCATTTTAAACTTTATATAAGTTAAAATTATTTTCTTGCGCACTCAGCATATAAGATCCTTAAAATAAAAAATTTACAGTAGAGAGGGTCATTTTTTTTTCGACAAAACGAATTCTAAGACGGCTTGCCCAATAAACCATCGGTCTAAAATTTAAATAGAGCTTATGAAATAAAATTTATTTTTTGTTACTCCATACACATTAACCGAGTCTATTATCCAAGACAGTTTTGCAAATCTTTTAGAAATAAACAATAATTTCTGTTTAATGTAAGAATTATAAAATTAAATTACGTTGTTTTTTAAATTTAGCAAAAGGACATTAAATATATTTTAAATTAATTTTGTTGTACCAAATATACCAACAATGAAGATAACTCATCTTTGTGTATCCGCAAATTGGTGTGAAAAATTATAAAAGAAAGATCCAGAGTGTCAATTTTATTTTTGTTATTTTATTAATGTGATACCAATCTGTATAAATTTTGGAAGTTAAAATTTTGTTAGCCATAGCCCCCACCTTCCCCCTGCCAACGCCCTTGAATATTATATTAAAATCTTAAAATTCTTCAGATTAATAATCTTAGTTTTAAATTTGGTCTTAAAATAATCTTATTTTAAAAACAAAATATTAAAGATGAATATTCTTGATTTTAGAAGTTGGTCTTATTTTTCAGTGTAGGGGGTGCCGTCAATGGGATTGGGAGTGGGAGGGACAGTTGAGTCTGGTCTGAAGGCTTTTATGACTTTGTTATGAAGTTTGTTAGGTGTAAATTTGATGTGGCGAGCGGCTGTTTCTCCTCCATATCCGTATCAGTAGTTGGTTCCCTTTTCTTTTCTTTCCTTTCATTTCATTTGGTTTTTTTTTTTTTTTTTTTCGTCGGCACGCGCCCAAAATGTCGAACTGAACTGAGAGTGGAGCACGGAGAATGGAGAGAACCCAAGCGGCATTCAAAGTAAAGTAATTGTGGCATGGACTCTAGCTGCGTTTAATTGCCAAGTTGTAGGCAACATAATTTATGGCCTGCCATGGCATGTTATGAGACTGGGAAACGTTCGCCTTTCCTTTAGCCAAATTGAATACAAATTCGCTTACAACTAATTAAGCAGATGGCCTTAGACAGCATCCCTTCGCCTACTCCTTCTCTTTCTCTCTTCCTTTCTCTGCATCAGCTCTTCCATTCTCTCTCGGCAATACACGAGCCGGGCTTTAGCAAATTTGAATTCACGCTGTGCAAATGGTTACAAAACAGAGCTCAACATTCTGTTGCAGCTTTTGGCTACAACTACTACACAAATCATGCAGCTAACCTGCCCACAACTTCCCACCCTTTCTTTTCAGCCTGTGGCACGCATAACGAGCTGCCACAAAACGTTGCATACATTTTGTCTCTGTGTTTGTGTCGTGCAATTGATGACTTGTCTCTTGTACTACAACAACTACAAAATTTTCGCAAACTAGTCAACGAGCTTGTAACGAAAACTCGGCTATCCATATTCATGTGTGGCATGTGGCATTTGGCATGTGGCATGTGGCATTTCGAATGCTCAATCCAGTTTGATTGAACACATACATTTGCATATGTACCCACATAATAGAGAGAGAGAGAGGGGAGCTGCGACTAAAGTCACATTAGCCAGGTGCCTTCCAATTTTTAGCTGTTTGTAAACGTTTCGACTTTTGTGCCCCGTCAGCGCGTGCAGCGTGCGGCATGTGGCATGTGGCGTTTTTCTTGTGTGTGTATGGCTTTTATGACCGTGTGGCTTGCCGTGTGTCTTCAATAATAATGACAAATCGGTTCACAGCTTTTCAGACATAACATATCAGCACACTGAATGGCCACTACACAGATGCTAACTTTCATGTCACGTTCGGTCACGGAATGGACTCCATAAAGTCAAAAGGCCCAGCAGCCACAAACGTGTGAATCTCGACCAGGCTATAAAAACAACAGATATTTTTTGAGCACCCCTCTCTCTATCTCTATCTCTTTCTTTGTCTCACAACATATATATTTATATGGATATATATACGAGTTATCTATTCAGTGTAGTGGCATGCAGTACGTGTAGAGTTTGATATTCTTCGTATAGAAATGAACATGTGGCAAACGTTTGTTTAACTTAAATGCACAAACGTTTACGCCCCCCTCTTAGCAAACAGTGCAACATCTTGTTGCAACACGCATGTATACCCTGTAAAAATATTAGATCTAGCTTACATTTATTAATGTACCTGACATTCTCCAAAGTGTGGAGGGGGAGAAAACATAACTTGATCCGTATAAATATGAAATTTTTCCAGATTTGCATATGAATCTATATTATTATTTTTATTTATTTATTTATTTACGATATGATTCTTAACAGTACAAGACAAACTTATAGGTTAAGGCGCTAGTCACTTATATTAAACTTTAAAGTTATATTTAAGAACGGAAATTGATAAATTGGGTTAAATTGATAAATTGTAGTCTTTTGTGTTTATATTGAGTATAGTAAAATTATTTATTTATTTTTACTTATACTTTTATTTATTTAAATTAATTTGATTTTATTTATTTATTTTTTTATTTATTCATTTATTTATTTTAATTTTAGGTTTTGTGATAACTAATTTCATAAGCAAAAAGTATATATGAAAAAGTGCCAGTCAGAACTGGCCAACTTATGTTTTAAGCAAGCAATATTATTTATTCTCCTGGAGTTGGTAAATCGAATCTTTTCAAACAGATCAATTGGCTCTTTGTTATTAATTTTTTTGTGAAGTTCAATTAAAGCTCTTAAGTTTGTTCATTTTTTATTGAAAAATTTTCAAACTGAGGTCAAATATTTTGTTTGAATAACTTGTAATGTGTTTTATCCTTCTTATACTAAAGATATATAAGATGTTATTGAAGACCATCTTTAATTTGCTTATACCTAGAATCACAGTTGGCGAACATTTCCACTCCAAATTCTCTCAGGTACAAATCTTTGTGTCATATAGAAGTACACTGATAAAAAATGTTCTAAAATCAAGATTTTGGTCTCAGAACTGAAATTGTTGGTCTAAAAAATGCGTTGAGAACATAAAATTCTTAAATTAAGAGAGCACATCTTGATTTTAAGAACATTTCAATTAAGACCAAGTTCTTATTTTAAGAATAAATGTTCTTAAAATTAAAACTAAAAAAAATAATATAAATTAAAATTAATTTTTATATATCATTTTTTTTTTAAATTTGGATTTATTTACATTTATTCTTTTTAAGTAATAATATAAATGTTATACTAATTTAATAAGAGTGGGTTTTTTATTCTTATATATAGATTTTAAGATTTTTTAGATTAATAATCTTAGTTTTAGTAATTTGGTCTTAAAATAATCTAATTTTAAGAACAAAATATTTAAGAAGAATGTTCTTCATTTTAGAACTTTTTCTTTTTTTTCAGTGTAGTAGTAGTAGTAGCATATATATAGTAGTAGTTTAAATAGTCCGTACGTCCTCCCAACTATTTTTGTTATGTTGTCACTTCGTGTTTATGTATTGTTCAGGGTGAGTCCAGAATGATAACACGATCTACATATTTTATTATTCTATCTGCCTATATCTGGAAATAAAGGCTTCAAACCTCCAAAATTTTGTTGATTCGGTTCAGCGGTTCGAACCAAAGTGCAAGACATCGGTGCGGTTTTCGAATTGGTTTATATACCCCTGAAACCAATGCCTAGGTTCGCGCCTTGGTTCAATTTCATACAAAAAATATTTGTATTGATATACATTTTTTCTACATTTTGAACTACAACAATTATTTTTTTTTTTAAGAAATCTAATTTTGATCATAATTTAAATTTATTTTAAGATTTAGAAGATGACTTATTTTAATCCGAAGTCTCAAATAGTTGCTTAATATTAGAAAACCATAAATTTTATGTAACTATTTTTTTTTCGAACCGAACCTTTTATTTTAGAAAGCGGTTCGGATAAGGTTCGGGTTAGCAAAGTAAATAATTTCAAGGGTTCGGTTCATGATACGGTTCAGGCTGCTTAAAAACCCAAACCGAACCGGTTCTGCGAGGTTCGGTTCAGAACCGGTTTGCAACCTTGCTGAAAATATTATTGACATAAATCAAAGCGCATTTCAAAGCTGAGATTTCCGACTAGAAGTAAGTGTATTATTATTGACTGGAACTGTTGATGCTTATCAAAATTATTGGGGTCAAAGGAGGCAACCTTTTGTCGAATTGCATTTATGTTTCAATGTACATTTGTTCATTTGTTCAACACAACTTCATTATGTTATTGTGCATTGTGTTATGCCCATTTGTTGGTTACAGGGTATAATATACATAATACTCGGTAACAAGAGCATGAGACGTAACTATTCATGCATTTGTCGCAATGAGCAGATAACGTTTATGGCTGGCTGGACGAGCCGTGTGCGGTCTCAACAAAGCCGACACACACACACACACACACACACACAGCATGGGAGTGGCACACACAGAGAGAAAGAGAGAGAGAGAGAGAGAGAGAGGGAAAGAGGGAAAGACAGAGAGTGTGTGTTGGGCTGGCATTAGCATGTGTCTTGGGCCTGACAATGTCAAAAACTGTTTATGCTCCAACGCCTTCACACTGTTTGCCATGTGCGTACACAATGGACACTGCTCCTCCTACTCCACCTACTCCTCCTTCCATTCCCTCCCCTCCCCTTCCCGTATTGTACGTCCCTTTCGACCCGCTTATGACCAAGCGATTGGGCCAAAACGGTCGCTGTGTTATTTTCACTTCACTTTGTTTGGGTGTTGGCTTAAACACGATATTTATTGGCTCACCACATGGACGTCAAGGGAGAAGGGGGAGCAGACTGGTTTGGAGGGACTGGGCACTGGGAACCGGCAACCGGTCACACTTTTCACAGTTGACATCTCAATGACGGTTTTTCGTTTTTTTTTTTTTGTCACGCATGACATACAACGCGTTGCAGCCCCTTGGTTCATGTCGCAACATGGGAATGCCAATTGACAAAAGCCACCGATTTTGTCACATACGTACTGCCATATATATGCACGGATGTATAATACATATATGCATGTGCATGTGTGTATGATGTATGTATATTAGAGTGGCTCAATTTTTATTCGCGACAAAGCGGTTATGAAATTCGTAATCTACGATGAATTCTAAGAAGAATTGCCCAAGAAACCTTATGTCTAAACTGCAAAACTGTCTGTTAGGTAAAACTTACCTCAAAAAGAAAAAAAAAAGAACCCCAGATGAAGGCCGAATTATAATGAATTTAGAGATAAGAATATGTTGGCGGTCTTAACAAGTTTTTTTATACCCTGAGCTCATTGAAAATGGGCAAAAAAAGGTATAATGTGTTTGGCCGAATGTATGTAACAGGCAGAAGGGGGTGTGGCAGACCCCAAAATGTATATATATTCTTAATCAGGATCCGTCTTTTTGAACGCGTCGATCTCAGAAACCAAAAAAGCTAGAGACATCAAACTTGGTATGTAGGTTCCTGGATACCATACGCAGATCAAGTTTGTTTTTATTTTTGGATCGGACCACTATATCATATAGCTGTCATAGGAACAATACACCGAAATTGAAGTTTTAGTATGAAAAAGTTTTTTCTTTGTTGAGATATCAGAACCAAACTGATATAATATGCATCGGGACTGGTATTATACATCCTGACCAAATTTGGTTAAAATCGGTCCACTAAATCATATAGCTTCAATAGAGACACTCAATCGAAAATTAACCCTTAGTATGAAAAAGTTTTTTGTTTTTTGAGATATCAGAACCAAACTGATATAATATGCATTATTGTTGGTTTTGTACATTCTGATCAGATTTGGTTCAAATCGGCTTCATATATCATATAGCTTCCATAGGAACAATTGGTCGAAAACAAACTTTTTTTTAAGAGTACCTGTGCTCAGGGTATCATACTGTCGAGCGTAACCGCCCACTTGTTTTTAATTGAATTTGAAACATAAGCACTTCTGTCAAATTCAATAGAAAAGTTCATTTTGCATTAGTTTTAATATTCAATTCAAAAGAGACCGCCAATTTATTCTTATCTCTAAATTCATTATAAATCGCCCTCTATTTGGATTTTTTATTATTTTTGTTTTAGAGATAAGTTACACCTTATTGACAATTACCAATATATGAAATAGTTTCAAATTCTCTGTAAAAAGTGGAAGCTCGATATTGATTTTAATCATAATTACGAATTTTCTTTATCGCATTGTTCATTTTGTTTTACTCCATACAAATTGACCCACTCTAAAGTATATGTGTATGTAGTATGGACATATTTGCAAATGGTTTCTGTGTCGCCATATTTGTATCTGACTCCGTTTTTCGGATGATGGATGCTATGCATGCAGATTGATAGTCAGCAACAGCACCAACTCCTCTATCTACATACAGACATACTGACATACTGACATACAGACGTACAGACAAACATACATATATATTCCCAAAGCAACTGTCAAATTGTGTAATGCAGTTTGTCATTTGTTTGACGCGAACAATCTGTAATGGCAATCAGTTCAAATCAAGTTATCGATAAATGTGTCCATAAAATTGAAATCAATTCAATTATTACGCTTATTGATCACTTAATACTTTCCTTCAATCTGTTGACACAATAACAGATAGACTTTGTAAGCTTATTATCGTTTAGTCAATTAGTTATGTCAAAAACCACGTTATCGATAAATGTACTGAAATTAACTCAACTATTTGGTCGATTAATCGTATTAAATTGTTACATTATAGATTTATCGCATCGGTAAGTCAAGGTATTGTGATTAAAGTCATGTTATCTATAAACTTGTGTGAAATACAGAAATAAACTTAAAAGTTTCAAGTAAAGAAAATAAGAGATTCTAGTTCTAGATATTACTGTGTAGTCATTTAAATATTGCAAATATAAATGACAAACGAGACAAGGCTCTTGATTTCACCTTCAATTAATAGTTCAGAAAACTAAATAAATCAGTAACTCTGGTAGTGAGATAGATTTGGCAGTAATCAACTTCAGAATGGGCTTTTATGTTCCGATGAGGACAGTACGATCCTTAAGTGTACAGTTCCTTCCAGAAAAAAACTCTATTCCAAAAAGTACTGACCAAAGAGACATCTATAACTTCCTTGTTTTCAAACCATCGAACTATCCTCGAACATATTTATCGGCCGTTATATTCAATCCTTATAAAGTCAGTTGGGACATTAGATCCTTTTCACTCTTTGGAGTATACTCTTTTTGGGCATAGGACTAGTTTTACTTGGTGATACATTTTACAGTTTTAGAATGGAGTAAGCGGGATGTTGATTTAAAAGGGAAGAATGATTGGCAATAATAATGAGAAGTATCCATTATATTAAAGAACGTTCTATGTTTCGATTTTCCTTCATATATTGGTGTCAAACGACATCAGTCTCTAACCTGATGAACATTACATTTTGGAAATGTTTTTTAAAAGTTTGTTACAGAATTCCTAATTTATAAATTGTCCCCTATAATGAACTCTTGAATGAGTTCACATTGGAACTTTAATAGTTATTTATTAGTGCCTTACGGACACATTCTGACAGGCATTAAAATTCAGTTAAGTTTTCTTTATCTTCTGCCCAAACAGGCGCAAGAATCGTATTACTCCTACCCAATAATACATATAACATACCCTATACGCATTTCGTGCCTATGGACGTGCTTATTCTTGTTCCTGTTCTCAGTTTAATGCTCATTCCCGTTACAGTCACCGTTACAGTCACCGTTACCGTAACCGTTTATCATTCCACTTGAACTTTTGTCGCCTGCTTTTCACAGTATTTATGCCTTTTGCCTCTTTAGTCATGGCTCGGAAAATATGGCGATAAACATGTCACTCGTGTGTGTTGTTACTTCTGACTTGTTTTGGCTGTCGTCGTTGTTGTTGTTGTTGTTGCTCAGTCACGGCAGCAGAAACGGCATCATGGCATCAGCATCAGTATCAACATCAGTAGCAATAGCAGGACCAGATCAGGCCAGACCACAGTTGACTGGCCCAAACCCCAGACGACTCAGCACCACAGCACGCTCTTTGGCGGTTCCAGCAAAGTGGAGGGTAGATTTGGCATTGGGGGGGGGGGGTGGCTTTCACAATATGGCGATGCTGATAATACATACTCGTAGTTACTAACATAATACATACTTGTCATACTTGCACTCGCATATCATTTGATTTACGTATTGTGTCGCATTTGTGATATATGCGTTGGCACGCCCCCCACCAACAACACCCCCCCCCCTGTCTCCCTCTCGCCCCTGTTCCCCTGTCACAGCTCATCCCATTGCCATTGCCATTTGGGGTAGTGTCCCCAGTGTCGACCCAGCATGCTCATCATTCCTTACCAGTTTCTATGCTGCCCTGTCGTGGACTAAATGGCAATGTATTCAAACATTTCAGTTTCGGGCTTGATGGCAGCCATAATTGAAAGCAAAACGCGCTCAGCAGGACCGGGAATCGCACACACGCACACACACGCACACACACACACACACACACACGCACACACACACTTACACTGAAAAAAAAAACAAGTTCTAAAATCAAGAACATTCATCTTTAATATTTTGTTCATAAAAAAAGATTATTTTGAGACCAAATTACTTAAACTAAGATAATTAATTTAAAAAATCTTAAAATCTAAATATAAGAATAAAAATCTTAAATTGTTAGAAAAGTATAAATAGGTACTATTTCGTATCAAACAATTGGTGGCACCGTGGCGCTCTGGTTAGAGAGGCCGCATCAGTTGCGAAGCAGTAGGCGGCGGTTCAAACCCCACTCGTATCAAATTAAAACAACATTAATACAATTTTTAATACAGAATAATATGTAAATAAATCAAAATTTATAAATAAAAAAATATAAATATATAATACAATTTTTATTTATTTTATTTTGAAGATTTAATTTTAAGAACATTTATTCTTAAAATAAGAACTTGGTCTTAATTGAAATGTTTTTAAAATCAAGATGTGTTCTCTTAATTTAAGAATTTGATGTTCTCGACGCATTTTTTAGACCAAAAATCTTAGTTCCGAGACCAAAATCTTGATTTAAGAACATTTTTTTATCAGTGTATAATACACATACACACAACACGCACACACACACACACAATGCGACATGTGTAGCGAGCCGTTTTGAGTTTAAGTGGCAATACGATTTGAATTCTTTATGTGGGCGCTTGGGCGTTGGGCATTGGGGCGTGTGGCATTTCACGGGGCGGGGCAGGGGACAGGGGGGGGGGGGGGCTGGGGCATGCTGCAAGGGCGCGTTGGGTGTTAGTTAGTGTCCTCGCTTGTGTCAAGCACTGAGGCGCTTCGCCTTGTCCCTTGGGTTGTACTGGATTTGCTTGTTGATTGGTTTGCTTTCAGTTTTTTTTTTTGCTTTCCTTTTTTCTTTTGCGTATCCACGAGTAACGTTCTTATTTTCGTTTTTTTTTTCTCACAATATTCTGATTATTCATTTTTCAGCAAAGTCTTCTACACGCCCGTCCCGCGATTCACAAATCACATACGTATACGCAATTTTCAATGATACTCCTCCTCGTCGTTACGGGCAGCTGACGTTTTAGTTTGAGTTTCATTTTCATTTTCAGTTTCATTGTTATTGCATATTTTTCTGTAGATGCCGGGCACATGAATGTTACGGCCATGGCTCTAATTTGTGTGTCAAAAACAGCAGTAGCAGTTGAGTCGAGCAGCCGTGCAGCAAATTATGTAACTACATTTTAACACAATACCCAGAGATACAAGTATAAACGAGTACACTGATAAAAAAAATGTTTTAAAATCAAGATTTTGGTCTCAGAACTAAGATTTTTGGTCTAAAAAATGCGTCGAGAACATAAAATTCTTAAATTAAGAGAACACATCTTGATTTTAAGAACATTTCAATTAAGACCAAGTTCTTATTTTAAGAATAAATGTTCTTAAAATTAAAACTAAAAAATAAAAAAAAAAAAAATTATTTCATATGTTTATATATATTTTTTTTTTTAATTTTTGATTTGTTTACATTTTATTCTGTGGTCCACCATTTGTTTAATATGAAATAGTACCTATTTATACCTTTCTAACAATTTAAGATTTTTATTCTTATATTTAGATTTTAAGATTTTTTCGAATTATAATTTTAGTTTTAGTAATTTGGCCTAAAAATAATCTTATTTTAATATCAAAATATTTAAGATGAATGCTCTTGATTTTAGAACTTGGTCTGTTTTTCAGTGTATACACATATTGGTATATGCGAGTATGTATAAATGTGAATATGAGTGCTCTGGCATATCCTAACCAACAATGAATGACACTAGTTTCTATATCGACATATACATGCGTATGATATGTATGTATGTGCGTATACGTAATGCATGCACATTATATTACGTATACGCGCCTTTGTTGCTTAAACAAAACAGAACAAAAAAGAAAAAAGAGTGACAGAGATGAGAAGTGAATAGAAATGAAGAGAGTGAAAGAAAAAAAAACAATGAGAGCTAAATGGTCCAAAAACAGCAAAAGAAAAACACACAAACCCCAACTGAGAGATCTGTGAAACCCGCATATGTTTGAGTAACGGCACAGCACAGCTGGAGGTGCGTCCAAAAGGGAAGAAGAGGTGGTAAAGGGGAGAGTATTCGAGTCAATGTGAGAGGGGGGAGGGGGGTGGCTATGACTGAGCCTGTTGGGTACTCGTAGCCGAGAACAGCTTGCATAAATTTGTGTATTGACAGACTATGGAATGGAATAACTGCTAAGTTCCACTCACATTCACATTCACAATTCACATTCACATTCGTATTCGTATTTACATGCACATTCATATACGCATTCGTCATTCCACTCTGGCTGACGTCTTTGTCAAATGTGCGAGTAACTGTAGACTTCAATCTCAATGGGCCTTCAGTCACATCGGTCCGTCCCCATACACTGATAAAAAAAATGTTCTAAAATCAAGATTTTGGTCTCAGAACTAAGATTTTTGGTCTAAAAAATGCGTCGAGAACATAAAATTCTTAAATTAAGAGAACACATTCTGATTTGAAGAACATTTCAATTAAGATCAAGTTTAAGAATAAATGTTCTTAAAATTATAACTTAAGAATAAAATAAATAAAAATTTTTTTATTTACTTATATTCTTTTTTATTTTATGATTTATTTAAATTTTATTCTGTTTTAGTAATTTTTTTAATGTTGTTTTAATTTGATACGAGTGGGGTTTGAACCGCCGCCTACTGCTTCACAACTGAAGCGGCCTCTCTAACAAGAGCGTCACGGTGCCACCATTTGTTTGATACGAAATAGTACCTATTTATACTTTTCTAACAATTTAAGATTTTTATTCTTATATTTAGATTTTAAGATTTTTTAGATTAATTATCTTAGTTTTAGTAATTTGGTCTTAAAATAATCTTATTTTAAGAACAAAATATTTAAGGTGAATGTTCTTGATTTTAGAACTTGGTCTTTTTTTTCAGTGTACCACCATCACAATACCAATCCCAATCCCAATCGCAATCCCAGTCTCAGACTCGCATCTTAGTCAACGTCTTTCTCGATGATTTCGGGGCAATGATTTGTCATCGTGTTGTGGCATGTGAAATGTGCGTAAAAAGGGGCGAATATAGCAGTTAAATATGCCTCTGTTTGTATGTATGTACGTGCCACATACGTGAACTCATAAGTAGCTGTCAGCTATGTTGCAAAGGTGTTGAAGCATCTACTTAGGCAACTTTCTCATTTGTCCAACACTTCCAGTTAAGTTGGCGAATTGACACACAGCTAAAGCCAAATAGCCAGCAATTTAGGCCACTTGAATGATTTTCGCTTTTCTCTGTCTCTTTCGTCTTCAAACTAATATGAAGTTCTTAATCATTATATTTATTTTCTTATATTTACTTATTATCTACAACAATATAATATTTTCTCAAGCATTTTCACCCACTTGTCTCTATTACAAGTACACTCTTATTACATATCAACAAAACACAAAAACCTTGTATTTAAATTAAAAAATCATTTTTATGTTTCTATTGTTTTTAAAATCTCCCTCGAGTTTTTCATTTGTGTATTTGCATAGCTTGGAAAAACTGTTGAGCATGTTGGCAAATACTCGTCGTGTGTGTCTATTACGGAATACGCATATTACGCATACGACACGTTTACTACCAGCGTTGACAACGGCCTCATCACGCCCCAATATAACCATAAGACAAGAGGAAAAAGCATGCCAAGATGCTTTACAAATATTGTGATTTCATTTAGGGTCACATTGTCTATGAGGGGGTAGTCTACAAAGTGTCTTTTGTATGTAATGTGCAATTTCCCATAGCTATTTTTATCAGAGCGACCCTAGAAATTAATGTTTGGACAAAACGACGAAGAAAAAACAATAATTCAATGTGGTATACGATTACATAAAATATATATACAATATACATAAGCTAGTATGTATTTAAATATCACTTAATATGCTTAAGTACACAAAGTAAAATAAGCGAAATTAAATCGATAACGAATTGAATACATTGAAATCATTTTCAATAGTTTTCAGGCCACGAAATCCAAACAAAATAAAGCCTTCAACAGCAGCGGCAACACACACAAATCAAAAACAAAAAAAATAAAAATATATTACAAAAATAAAACCCATGTGGTGTATAAATGTAATCGAAGGAAATGCACGTCTAGCAGTTATCCAATCAAAAAATTTCACAAAAATATTTATTATAAATACTGACTGAATATCTTATAGTATTGCCAAAAATAGTTTTTTCTTTTACACTTAAATAATATTTAAATGCTTTTCAACAGTAATTATTTTTCCAACTGTGAAATAAAAAAAACTGATTCGTTCTTGTCATAAATATTTTAGAAGATAAAGATTATCAGATGGAACAGGATAGACAGAGATTTATACAGTGGTTTGCCTCCAGACTCTGTCCAAGGATGGATTTTTTAAAAAAGTGTGTTTTATTAAGTCATTAGCATCGAATATTCTTAGACCATTAGAAAAAAGAATATAATCCTAAAAAAAGGTACGACCGTACTTGAACTTATACCGTTTAATTGTTAAAATTTTTAGATAGTTGTGTTTTAAAAATCTTATATTAAGTATGAATCGATCTACAATTTAATATTCTAACCGTCTAACGTGAAATAAGATTTTTGTTTTCAACTTAAGAAATTCCAAATTTGGAGATCGTTTGGACTTAAATAACCCCTAGAAAATATTGAAGTTTTTCTGAGTGTATATGCTTTTTAATTATATTGAAATGTTTTCTGACAAGAGCCAGTTTTATGTTATAAAAATTTACCTAACAGTCATTTATTTATTTAAAGTTCATAAGACTCGGACTTTTAGCCTATCTCGCATTTCTTCCCCATTTTGTTTTTCTTTTTGGTAAAAGGGTATATAAAAAATAATATTAAATAAAAAATAGTGTCAATAATAACAATTTATATGCACGTATAACTATGTTTATTTTTCATAATTTATACGCCAGCTGCACGTCTCTTACTCTCTCTCTCACTCTCTCTCTCTCTCTGTCCCTCTCCCGCTGCTCGTGTGGCATGCTGCACGTCGCAACGTTCTGTTGCCAGTTTGTCGTTTCTTGCCTGGCACATTGCACATTTGCAACATTTCATTTCATATGTGTGTGAGTTAAATGTAAATGAAAATTCTCAATTGGCATGTTAAAACAATTACGCGCTTAAATGGCAGAAAATTTCTAAATAAATAAATTACTTGCATTGGCACGACCATTGCATAAATAAATAAGTACGCGACGTCAAGTGGTACACATGGGGGTGGGGGTGGTGCTGATGGTGTTGCAAGGTGGGCAGGATGAGGTAGTGATCCACAAAACGCATAAGCTGGAATCGTAAGCCAGGCCAAAAAGTGTTGGCTGCCAAATCGATTGGCGCCAATTCGATGACGGGTCGATGGGTCCTTTGACAAAGCTTTCACGTTCAAACGTTCGAACGTTCGAGAGGGTTTTTCAGTGCTGTAAAACTAATTTTGTGCATCATAAACTTTTATGACAAATATTACGGTACTTTTTTGACAGTGTGTCAAACGCACATTCACACACACACACACACACACATGTGCACACAATCAATACAAACATACATACATAGAGAAACAGAAATTGCTGTTCAAGCGTATTTTTCGTTTCCCTTTTCCTCATTTCCTTTCCCTTTCCCTTTCCCTTGATCTGGCTGACTGTCTGACTGCATACTCGCATTTTGGCCTTTTTTAAACGTGTCTGTGCGTGTGTGTGCGTGTCTGTGCGTGTGTGTGCGTGTATGCTTTTTCACAAAATGACATTAAACAACCCCAACAAAACGAGGAAAAGTAAAGCAAATCAAACAAACCCAAACCGAACCGCATCGAACCCCAAAATAACGGCCGGAAAATGAGAAAATTAATATTTTTTACGCTTTCCCCTGGCAAGGCGCCAAGTAAAACGGTTCATTAAATTTAACAATACAGTTGGTAACGCCAAATGCAAATCGAATGAAATTTGCAGTACTAGCATATCTAATCATACTCGTGTTTGCATTATTTAATTAACATTATTATTTATTTTTTGTTCTCATAAAAGCAGAAAAGATTGCTTTCGTATAATATGTATGTGTACTCTTAGCTTTCAGTAATCGTTAATTATTCATGTGCTTTAAAAGCTCCATTCACATCTTACATAAATTCAACACACATTGTCCGAGGAATCACAAAAAAAAAAAAAATGGAGAAAACAAAGCGACTCCTACGCAAACATACAAATGTATGTACATAGATCACTTTCAGTTCAAGAGCAGCTTGTTGTGCAGTTTTTCATTTCTTTTTTTGCAGTTGAACAGCACTCGTCCTTGTTTCATTTTCATGCAGATGTTATGTTTGGCTTTTACAAACTGAATCCAATGCTTCCTTGTGTGCTTAGATAGGTTTTGGAACAATAAGGTGTTAATTAGAAATTCCATTTGTATTAGCCTTTGGTCTTAACCACAAATTGAATTCGTATTAGCATTAGCATTAACATTAGCATTAGCATTAGCATTAGCATTAGCATTAGCATTAGCATTAGCATTAGCATTAGCATTAGAATAAGCTTTAACATAAACATTATCATTAGCATTAGCATTAGCATTAGCATTAGCATTAGCATTATCATTAGCATTAGCATTAGCATTAGCTTTAACATTAGCTTTAACATTAGCATTATCATTAGCATTAGCATTAGCATTATCTTTTACATTAGCATTATCATTATCATTAGCATTAGCATTAGCATTAGCTTAGCATAAGCTATAACATTAACATTAACATTAGCTTTAACATTAACATTAGCATTAACATTAGCATTAGGATTAGCATAAGCATTGACGTCGGCATTGACATTAGCATAAGCATTGACGTTGGCATTGGCATTAACATAGTAAAACCATAAATATAGCTGTGATCTAGCGTGGACCTAGCAGTAGTATCAGTATTAGTATTATCATTAGCTTGAGTATTATAACTGGTACAAATATTAAAATTTTCTATACTATTTTTGTTATAACAGTATTGAAAGTATTTCAAGTTATATCGGGTGGTTTCCACTATTTCGTGCCATTTATCCATAGATAAGTTAATATTTGCACTGTAATTTACATAAAACAGTTGACAATCGATTTGTGCTGGCAAATCAAATTGAAAATTAACTGTTAATCGAAATACAAACAGTAATATTGAATGTTGCAATAATACTTTGCGCTCGACACACAATTGAAAAATATACATTTTGACAATTAACTAAGTAAATAAAGGAAATACATTTTTATCCGCCGCAAAATGTACGTGTTATTGTTTGATTTTGCAAAAGTGCTGATGGTTTGCAACGCATCCAGGCAATTTGAATAAGTATAAGTATATAAATTTATATGAAATAATAAATATATATTTATAGAAATAAAGTTTATCTTGTCCATGGAGCTTTAAATGAAGCTGGTCCCAGGAGACATAACAGTTTTTGCAGTTTCCTGTTGCTTGTTGCGACTACTTTGCATCAGAGTAAAAACTTTACATTTTATTTTCTTACAATTCATACTATTGTTGTATTTTTTTTTTTGTATTTCATATTTTTCTTTACTTTTTAAAATACATTTTATTTGTATTTTTTTTGTAACAGGCTAGAGAGAAAAGTTCCTGGGAATTTGCTGGGATGCTCCTTTGCAGAGCTATAAAGTTTCGTTGTGACTGAATGCTGCCCTCAAATGAATAGCGCAAATAATTGTGAATATATGAGAGTGTCATATTTCACTTGAACAACATTATTTTTTTTTTTTTCTCTTATGATAATATGTATATATTTTTATATATTTTTTGCTGCTTGTTGCTACTTTACATTATCTGCTTCGCATGTACAGCAGATGTGCGAGAAAGTGTGTGTGTGTGTGTGTGTGTATGTGTGTGAATGTGTATGAATGTGTGTGAATGTGTGTGAATGTAATGAGCGGATGAGCAAAAAGTTTATGGGCGGCAGGAAGCGACAGCCGTGCCGACACTCGCAAGCAGCCAACAGTCGGAAAAGAGAGAGAGAGAGAGTGAGAGAGAGTGAGGGAATTAAAATGGCAGCCGGACAGCCCAATAGTTTTCGCAACTCGATGAGAAGAATGTGAAGGGATGTGAAGGGATGTAAAGAAATGAGAGGGTGGCAGCAGCTTCAATGCGGTCGGTCAGTTGGTCAGTTTGGAGGCTGCGACGCTGCAATTCATGTCCGCTAATTAAATTGTAATTATGTATGTTAATGTGTAAGTATATGTGAATGTAAATGTGTGTGATTATACGTGTCTGTGTGTGTGTGTGTGTGAGCCATGTCGACGGCAGCGGCTCGCGGCCACAAACAATGTTCTTAATTTAATGAAAGATTTCGATTATAAATGGCATTACATTTCCAGTGTCCTTAACTGTCTGTGTGTGTGTGTGTGTGTGTGTGTGTGTACGCGTGTGTATGTGCGAGTGTACTGCGAGTAATTTTTATTTTATTTCTTTTTTCTTGTGGCAGCGAAATCCAATTTCAGCTAGAATTCATCCAGTTGGAATATTTTTTTCGGGACGTGCGAAAATTTATGAAAATTCCCAACAACATGAACATGGTCTTCATTAAAACTTATTGAAATAATTGAGCATACAATTTTATTTTTTTGGGGCCAAGCTAAAGTTATCGTAAGATGTCAAATAAAGAGACAGGAAAATATAATTTTTTGAAAAGAATTTCGTAAATAGTTTGAACTTTGGTGTAAATTAAATAAGAGCATGTGCAAGAAAACACAAATCAACTGTGAATTAAATTTTCCAATCAATTGTGCAGCAATAACCAAAGCTTTGATTGAAAATTTAGTTAAAACTACATAAAACAATAGTTATTTGATTTCCATTGATTTTGTTGCTGATTGTTGTCTATTATTATAGTTTTCCATTTCTTTCCCAAAAATTTCTGCATTATATTACTATAATTGAATAAATGTTTCGAATTTCTACCCTACTAACTTAATCGAATTGAAAACGTTTTGTGGTATGATGGGAAAATAAAAAATGTATGCAGCATCCAGAAAGATGAAGGAAAGAGATTGGAATTGAAAAGCACCTGGATAGATTAAGTGGGTAGATATATATTTTTTTTTTGTGTGTAATAAGAAACCTTATACAATTAAGCTTAATTTAAGAAATGGAAATAAAAAGCCCATGGAATTCAGCTATAAAAGTGAAGCGCTACAAAAAAGTGAAAGATAAATGAAAATGAAAATAAAAAAAGGAAATAAAAAAAATGTTTTTTTTTTTTTTAAATAAAAAGAGAAAGATTTGTAGACGAGCAGCGCGTGACTGCATTTAAGTGCCATCAGGCCATTCAATGGGCAGCGAAGTGTCCTCTGTGTTCTATGCTCCATGGCACTTGTGAGTTCTCTGAGTACTTTTTGTCCTGATGTACAGGATGTTCAGTTGTGGCCTTGGCAATGCATTGTTAATGAACGCTTAGGCTTTGGTTGGTGGTGTGAATTTTCTTCAAATTTAATTAAGCTGTCGCAGATGAGGGCTGCTTAGGGAGACAAAGAGACTTTTTAGAGAAGGAGAGAGAGAGCTATTAAAGGAGTTAACGAGAGAGCACTGTGTGTATACAGTCATAATTTTATGACGTTTAATAATTGATGCTGCTAGGCCGACTAAAGCGCCTTATTGAAAACGCGCCCGAAAAAGTAGGCAATAAAATTTTTATGACACTAGAATGGACCACTTGACTGGTGGATAGCCGTTTTTGTAACAACGGGTTAAAGCAGTTAACTAACTTTAATGACTTGCCTGGCTTTGACCTAAATGGGGCATTCGAGAGAGAGAGAAAGAGAGAGAGGGAAAGGGGGAGAGTGACAAACTGTGCCTAGCCTTAATTGTCAAGTTGGCCTAGTCTAAACAATTCACACTTTCAACTGATAGTTCACACAAAAATCTTCAACATTTTGTGCCTTTTCGCCTTTAAAATAAATTTTTTTTTTTTTCTGAAATTTTAATAATTGTTAGTTTTGATAGTAAAACATTTTTTGGACCAGATTCGCACATATAGATAGATTTTATTTATTGCTGAACTCAAACAAAATTCGAATATTCAATATGCCCTACGCTAAGCGATTTTTAGCTAAACTCGCACGCTTCTATCGCCGCATCAAGCCGCGCTCGACAACCACAAATCCAAATGCAAATCCAAATCCAAATGCAATCATTGATGATAAGAAACACGTCAAGTTATGCCACAAAGGTTGCAACACCATACGGGATGACTGGGAACTAGGAATGGCGGAACTGGGAGAGAAACAAAATGAGAAGTCGAACATGAGCATGAATATGAAGAAACGTAACAAGAGCAAGAACATGATCAAGACAAAGACGGAACAAGTAGAACAGACAGAGTTATCGCGTGCAACGATAACGATAACCATGGCAAATAATCGTATGGTAGCTGGCAAAGAAGCCGATAGCGAATTGGACGAGGGACCCATTCTGGAGACGGGCATATCACGAATGGCATTCTGTCGCCAATTGGATAGCTTGCTGCAACGTAGCCTGGGGCATGATGTTGGGGCATGTAGTCGCCATCCAAGTTTCTGTTGAACGCCTTCGATTCGAATGTTAACGAAATTGTATGCTAAATGCGAATACGAGTATTGTCAAATTTACACCCCTTTACGCCTTACCCCTCCAGTACTATTACATTCCCATTCCATTGTTGCCCTTGTGTGGCTAATAAAAAGTATAGCATATGACCTTGTCAAGGCTTCGTTTCTCCCATTCAAAAACCGGCAACAGTTAACGCTTGTTGGCAATCCAACGCCACGCAGTTTTCAAACAACAGATTGGCTGCCATTAGTAAGTTGATGAGGAGGAGGCAACGGGGCAACGAGGCAACGGGGGGAACATCAGCATTAACGGCAGCTCATTAAAAAAACATAACCTCACTGTAATTATGACGGGGTCTCCTACGTATGTATGTATGTATGTATATACGGCACGACAAAAGCCCACAAAACGCCACAGACCGTAAACAGTAAGACCGTACGGGCGCCGTCAGGTAGACGGGGAGACGGGATCAAACAGGGGCGTCAATTTATGAACAAGCACTGCCTAAAAGCATGCAACACTTCTTTACATTTGCTTTCGTTGCGCCTCGCGACGCGTCGCACACTGGGGCAAAAATCATTTTTTTGTTGACGAAAGCGTAACTTAAAAGATTACGAATCCAAAAGATTTTTAAAATCAGTTAAAAATTGTGGGCGTGACAGCCTCTCAAAGTTGACCCATTTTTCAATGCGCGCATAAATGTGAAAATTTGATAAAAAAAATGCAAACTTTAAAACTGATTTGATGACAATTTATATGATCGATCTTTATGTTTTTGTTTTTATATAAAAAGTACATTTTTTGTAATTGAATGCCGTAGAATTTTGTTTCTTCACTTGTTGACCTTTATCCCAGCGATGTTTAAAAAAAGCACTAAAATTAGGCTATTTTTTGACTTTGATGGAATAGAAATAAAATTGGAGGAGTCTTTGTTAATCAATTCTCTATCGAAATAATCCCGGTCTTACATGCACCTGGGTGCGCCTAAGCACACTTTAAGTCGAAAAGCTGAAGCAACCTCGCAATTCACTAGTGTGAGAAGAAGAAGAGCGCAGTGCAATTACATACTTAGATACGTTTTCGCTATGACAGACATCAAACAAGATTTTCAAATTTTTTTTTTTCCTTTTTTTTTGTATAAGCATAATAAAATTTTTTTATATTACAAATAATGCTGTTTAAAGGATGAAAAAGATTAAAATTTATTTTTCGGATTAAAAAGAAAGATTTATTTTTTTAATTTTACATGTAAAATATGCACCGAAAATATTTTTCAACTTTGACCGAAATCTCTGAATCAACCAGTGGGCCTAATAAGCAGTGCAAGTACTATTTTAAAGCTTATCAAATGCTTTTTAAATTTTGAAAATATCTTCACTGGTTCATAAGATAAAATTTTTGCAACGCAAAATGAGGATCTGCCCCACTGTGCGTCGCGACGCGTGTCTACGAAGTGCGTGAGTGTGTGAGTGTGTGTGGCTGTGTATGAATGTATGTGTGTGTGTGTATGATTCAATTTGGCGCATTGCTTTTGTTTTCATTTCTTTTATAATTAATTGCATTGCTTACGCCTGCCTGGGCACGAGCTGCGGGTCTGTGTTCCGTTTCGTGTTGTGATTATTGGATCAAATTCTGAGCCCCACTCTCGTTACACACACACTCGCACACAAACACACAAGTGTGACGAATATGCAGACATGCAGACACATGCAGATGCAGGCATAAACACGATTATTTCGATCAAAGTAACATTTAATTAAATCACAAAAATGCAGAGCACATTAAGGTTGTTATTGCCACAGTGCAACAGTTGGCATTTATTGTCACCCACTGTGCGTTTACATGTGTTATAGAGATGGGCATGAATATTTACTTTCACGACAAGTAAACTCTTCTCCATTAAGTGCTTAGGACAATCAAACAAAATGCTACGAAATTTATTATATATTAATTATATATTTCAAGCAAATAATTACCATTTTGTACACAGAAAAAAAAATTCAGGATTCCGGGCTAAAATTAATCACAGCGGTGTCAAAAGTACGGTTATCCTGGATTCTTATAAACCAAGTATGAAATATTTAAATCAAGCCCGATTTTTCTCAACAATATTTTAATCTTTGGGGTTTTGTAATATTTTTTTTGAGCTGGATCAAATAATTCAGTCTTCTTTCACATTTTTAATGTCGATTTTTTATTAATCGTTGTCATTTTATCTACGTATTACCTTAATTTAGGAATTATATCCCGAATACATACTTAAAAAATTCAAGCCAAAATCAAGTTTTTTAAGCTTGATTTTTAGAATGGATTTTTTTTTCTGTGCACAATCGACAAAAAAAATGAAAGGAGAGTCCGCAATAAAATAAAATTTTTCAAAGTGCAACCGTTGGAGCCCTTCGTGTCACGATGCGACACGACTGAAGGCCCGCTCCGTGCCCATCTCTATAATGTGAGTGGTTTTTACAATGACCGACAGCATTGATTATATGTCGTTTAAATGTGCGAAGCAAATCAAGAGAAACAAACAAAACATGACGAAGAGACAGAGAAGCTGCAACTGCAAATGGAGACGCAAATAATGATAGAAATGAATAGGGAAATGGAGTTGGTGTAAGTCTCGCAGCTCCATCCGCTCTTTCGTGTGTGTGTGTGAGTGTGTGTGTGTGTGTGCGTGTGTGTGTGTGAGTGTGTGTGAGTGTGTGATTTGGCCGGTGTCCGTATGTGGCCACAGCCCCCAACTGAGCGTTGCGGGTGCAATCGAATGTGACGTAATCTGTGCGAAGGCAGGAAGCGACATGCAACAACTATGCTGAGTTGTAATGCACAAGGGCGCAGCCAGCTTTGTAAAAGGGGGAGTACCACAAATTATTAAGCCAGCTTTGTAAAAGAAGGAGGATCACAAATAAGAGTTATTTTAATTATTAAAAATTATTTCACTCCTATTTTTCGATACAAAAATGATTTAATAAAAATAATATTTAAATTTGTACTATATTTTAAAATATTAGTATATTATTCTTATTTTTAAATTTTGTAATACAATACTTTTAATCAAATTTCGACAAATCGATAATTTCTTCTTGGCTCTTCTTTTAAATTTCAAACTGTTATAACTTTATCAACTTTTAGTTGATTACCTTTCGGAATAGCAATTTTATCAATATTTGACCTCTATGTTGCATTAAATATGAAGAAATGAAACCGGTCTACTATATCATATAGCTGCCATAGGAACGTTATATCGAAAATGAAGTTTTAGTATGAAAAATTTTTTTTTTTTGTTGAAAAATCAGAACCAAACTGATAGAATATGCATCTATTGTGGTATTATACATCCTGAGTATATTGAGTTAAAATCGGTCCACTATATCATATAGCTGCAATAGAGACTCTTAATCGAAAATTAAGTCTTGGTATGAAAAAGTTTTTTGTTTTTTGAGATATATTAATCAAACTTAATCTTTATAAAAGCCATAGGAACAATTTGTCGAAAATCAATCTCAGCGCAGAGTACCTGGTCTCAGGGTATCCTACTGTCGAGCTTGCTCGACTGTAACCGCCTACTTGTTTCATTTTCAATTTTTGATTTTCAATTCACAGATTGAATTTACACCACTAGTTTCGCTTTATGCACGCGCCAAATCTGAATCTTTTTTAATCCTTCTATGAATTTAAGTTCATTCTCAGTCCTTTTTAGACAAACGAATGGTTGAATGGTTTGCTAATTTGGCTTCTTCATCATCGAAATTTGCTGAAAACTGATTTCAAAAGTTAAACAATTTTCCTGACTACGCCCTTGGTAATGTCAACGGCTGAGGAGCAATTTGAACGCATTCAGTGTGATGTCATTGATAGAATTGCTATGCACACTACTCACACAAACACGCATAATCGATAGACACACAGCTAGTGGCTGGTGGTAAAGCAACAGACTGAATGACAAGATAAACAAAAGAACTCACAACACAATCAAAGACAGTGGCAATAGATGCGTAACAAATAGCCGATATTCAAATTATTGTGATAAGTAATAGAGAGTTATCGATAATTTTGATACATGGATAAGCTACCAGCAATTATCGATATACAAAAAATAGTTATCAAGAAAGACAAATGTGTTTTCGTTTTACAGCCCACAGTACACAACAGTCAAATAGTCTAGGGATACACATTTTTAAATGGTCGATAACAATTTTCATTAAGTTAAGAATAAAATCGTTATCGAACTAAATATGATAGCTATCGATAATATTTATATCATAAGTCCTTTGTCAGATAATGATCCACTTGTAAGAGTGGAAAGAATTGCCTAATCGATATTTAAACCGATAATTATCAATGAAGTTTCACTCAAATGGTCTTTATTGATATCCAAACTTGTCCCAAGTAATTCTCATTATTATCTCAAGAAGGTAAAAGCAATCTAAACAAGATAACACAACATAATTAGCAAAGCGATAAACAATTTCGATAATTGCATGCGATTACCCGAACGTTGAACGTTCAATGAGTACACAACAACAACAACAACAACAACAGCAACAACAACAAGAATAACAAAATAATAAAATAGCAACAACATGGTAAGCTGAATATGTATGTATGTATGTACGTGTATGTGTATTCGCCCGTTGGGCAACAAAGTGTGGCAGCAACAACAGCTGCTTGCCCCACGTACAAAAATACATACATACGTACCTTTCGACCGTGTCGATGTCAATTAACCGATAAACGCCTTAAGGCGATGGCACTGCCCCATGCCACAGTCAGTGGCAAAGTCGCAGCCACTGTTGCTGCCACATCATCGAGTATTTGTTGCCCCTTCTGTATTGTTGCGGTTGCTGTTGCTGCAACAAAGTTTCAGCGATTTGTTAGCAATTTTGGACCAAGGTGCAGCCAGCGAACGCTAACGGATACGTATACGCACAACACACACACATACACACGCACACACACACACATACGCAAACATTACATAGAGCATATTGGCAAACGCTCAGAAGCGCAAATTTAATTAAAGTTGGGAAAACAGTATTGACTCGAACGGTAAATTATGCAGCATGCCACACGCAGACAAAGCGAAAGAACAAGAGCAGCTGACTGATAGAGAGAGCGAGAGAGAGAGAGAGAGAGAGATAGGGCTATAGATAGGGAAATATGCAGATGAAAGGGCAAACAAAGACTTCGGTAGCACCGCATAGACAATCGCAATAGATGGAGATAGATTGCTGTCTGCCAGCGACTGCAATCAAAGTAAAAAAAAAAAAAAAAAAAAAAAAAAACACTGTTTCCCCCGAAAAAGCAAATCCCAATGCCCGGAAACAGGCACATGCTCCGGTCTACAGCTGCCAGTTGCAAGTTGCCTGTTGCCAGTTGCAAGTTGCCACTTCCCAGTCAGTAGTTGCATTGGAAATGAGTTTTGTATGATGCGGCAGCATTTTTGGCAGGCATTGACTATTGGAATTGACGAAAGCGCCATTGAAATGCCAAATGAATCTGAGTAACAGCTATAACAGCACTAACAACAACAGCAAAAATGTGGTAACAGCTAAACACAACAACAACAACAGCAACAACATTAACAAGAGAAACAACATTGTGGCAACACAATAAATGCCACTGCACAATTTTGTATGTACGAGTAGCAAAGTTTTATGGCCACAACGTAGACTTTTTGGCAAAGAAGCAGACGGAAAGATGGACTGACAAAGAGAAAGAGAGAAAGAGAAAGATTCAATGTACAATCCGTCGATTTTGTACTCGAACAGTCGAACTCATTACTCACAACAATGTTGACGATTTAGCCATTTTCCAGCTCCATTTTAAGTTTTTCTATCGTATTTTTATTTTTTTTGTATTTTTGGCAGTTTACAAATAAACAGAATATTTAACAAAAAAAAAAACCCAAACAGGGGACTCAATTGGTTTATTTTTAAAAAAATCTTTGAAATTTCCATACAAAATGAACTCTTTTATTGTTGTTTTGTGCAACTTGTCATTATTGTGGACCGTTTACCAACACTATTTTTCTTCGACTTGTCGATTTATGATGATATTTTTACCATCTACATCTAATGGTCTTGTAAATTTTATTTTAAAAAATCTCAATAGAATAATAATTTTATGAAAAATTATGAATACATCGGGTAAAGAAGCTCGAGGACCATTGGCAGAAAACTTTAGTATATGAGGTATATGAGCGTCGCAGGCAAAATTTTTTGTAAAAAAAATCGCGCGATATTTTAAAAAAATTTTTGTCTACAACAAATCAATTTTTTACTTAAAAAAACAAGTATAAGTGTTGTTCGTTGAAATGTATAAAACGGGGAGAAAAAGCCATCTTCGACCCCATAAAGTATATTAATTAATTAATTGATCAGCATCAACAGCCGAGTCGGTATAGTCCGTCCGTATAAGCGTCTAGACCTCAAATACTATAAGAGATAGAGATAACAAATTTGGCACGCAGATCCCAATGACGTTGGAGCAGGTCAAGTTTGTTTTAAATTTTTGACATACCACCTTCCAACCATTGCACACACAGTTTTTCATATAGTAAGTTTTTTATGGCAACTACCGTTATCTATTAATATTATCTTTTATCCCACTTTATCGCAGCAAGATCGGACAAGTAGAATGGCAGTAATAGCTAATCAACGGTATTAATAATAAAGGCAATACAAGCACACAAAATTATGCAGTAGTTTTTATTAGGTAATAATTTCTATATAGAACTTTTACATATCGTAAAAAAGGTAACGGGTATTGAATGTTCGGGATCTCGACTATAGCCTATCCGACTTGTTATGATTAGCATTTAAAATTGGATAATACGCATTTTACTTAATGTAATGGACTCTGTAGTTAGAATATATTTACATACAATAGATATCGACGATTTTCACCTATCTCAACCGTAACAAAATGTTACCCAACATGTTACCACAACAAAATGTTACCCAGATCGATTTTCCCTTGAAGTATGAAAAATTTCCCATAAAAATTTAACGCAATTATAATGTTAATACTAATATTCAACTGGTACGAGTATTATACCATTTCTGGTAACTCTGTTTCGACATCAAACATTTGTTAATTTGCATACTTGTGAAAAGAATATTAATGCCCACAATATTGAGAAATTCCATATCGTGCATTCTATCATTTGAAGTCATTTGTATCGTACAAATACCTGATACTGATTGCATTTTTCGAACGACGAATATACAATTTTCATTAGCGTTTAAATGACTCAGTAGGGTGATTCAATAAAAATGTATCAAGTAGAATGCTGATTGGAATAGGGCCCATTTTACTCAAACAGTAGCAAGTCCCATTATCTAATTAATTACCCAGTAATTAGCCAAAGTTTTGAATTCGCACAGAAATTTAAATCATTAAATTTGAGCATACTTATTTAACTTAATTAGCGCAAATTTGATATAGTTAATTGGAAGGCAAACAAAAAATGCTTTTCAATTCTTTGTAACGCCTAAAAGCAATTTGATTGTGTGGAATTAATGCAATATTATTATGGAATTCATGACAACCCCGTTAATTTGATATTATTAATCAACTATTGTACAGTGTACAGTGTTCACGTTAATTCGTGAATTTAATTAAAATTAAATATTAAAATATAATCAGAGCAACAAATGCTTTTGCTTTTCTATCTTTATTTTTTGTCGCTTTTTTACTCTGCTTTTCCAATCGAGTAACGTCAGCACTGTTGCTGTGTCTCTCTCTTTTACTCTCTCTTTCACATAGACCTTCCACCATTCTTTCTCCGCTTCTTACGCTCTCTCTGTCTCTGTCTCGCTGTCTCATTGAAGTGCAAAATTGCATTGCAAGTTGATTTCAGGTTTTATTGCATTTACGTTTTGTTCGCTGATAAAAATGAATGACTGCATCATCAATGGCAGCTCTACACGTCCCGATGTCAACCTGGGTGGCAGGCAGCAAATGAAACTGCAATTGCAAGTTGAAACCAATGCGCGTGTGGCAGGGTGACAGAGTGGCAAGGTGGCACTGTGGCACTGTTGCAACTTGGGCGATAGAATGTGGCTAAATGCGACACTTGCTCATTTGCAACGTTTAGTGCTAAAGTGGCAGGAAGCGTTGCTGCTGATATCCCTGCTGCAACTGCACTCCTGCCACTGTCCCTGCATCATTTTGACCCTCCTCCTGGAACTACCACTGTACTATGGTAAATTTTTTCATTGTGTTGACATTCATTTATACCCTTTTAACTAAGTTAACTGTAATTTTGTGGTAGAGCTTTTGATAATTTATCAAAATATCAATAAATTGATATTTTTACAAAAACTGATCCATTTTTATCGTGAATATCGAATATGCGATATTTTTTTTGGGATATTGTAGGTAATCCTGACACTGTTGCCAGTTTATCTTATTTTATCGGTTATCGATAGGCTCCAACGTTTTTTTAAATTAAACCTTAACATTTAAATCCAACATTTTTCTTTGTGATTTGTGTTACATTAATCCTTAGCCTATTTTAAAATTTTTTATTTTATTTTACCTCTTTTCTATATATTACTTTTTCAAATCTAGCTTATTTCAACGGTCGATTACTGGCAACACTGATTCCTGAATGCAACTGTGACTTGATTTTGCCGATCAGCTGTTTACAACTGCCCTACACAAAACGTGTAGGGTTGCCAGGCGAATTAAAAAAATTATGCGAAAACTGTGGTAGCCAAAAGTGATATCACGAAATCAGGCCTGAGACCGATTTTATTTTGATAATATGTGAGACCGTTCATTTCGATATCATTATTTGGCCACATTTGGTGTTTGCTTACATTTTTTGTTATACTAGCATTTTGTTGCGATTTTAATATGACGAATTGCTTGATAATTAAATAACTATATTTTTAATGCACAATAAATACTATGAATGTCCCAAATGGATATGACAGCTAAGAATGGGCTGTGCGAATTGAAGTTAAAGCTCAAAAATAGGTTAAAAAGACGAAACGGAGCATTATACGCATTATACACAAATAGTATTATTTTAATTATACTATTCTGCAAGTTAACTATTAATAAAAAGTCTAAAAAAAATAGTTTTCACACTTTCATTTGTCAATGTTTTTCCGCTATTTTTTTTTTAAATTGTCGAAATCAAAATCAAATCAATGTGCAAAAAGGGTCGTTCCTGAAACTGATTTAGATTTTCTTAAACCAAATCCAAATCAAATCTGAATCAGTTCCAGAAATCCTACTATTTTATGATGCTTGTGCGTTGGTCATTTTGTAGTCTGTGTAGCGAGCGAAAAGTTGTAAAGTCGAGCAAAATGGCTCAAAATTTAGTTAAATCTTATTACAATTAAATAAAAAGTGGGAAAGTGATCCCTTAAAAGTCTGGAATTCCCATTAGAATACCTAGTTCGAAATTTCTAGGTCTTATGGTTTCTGAGATCGACGCGTTTAAACAGACGGACGGACAGACGTACATGGCTCAATCGACTCGGCTGTTGATCCTGATCAAGAATATATATACTATGGGGGGGTCTGCTACGCCCTATTCTGCCTGTTACATACATTCGACCAAACACATTTTACCCTTTTTTGCCCAATAAAAACAAAAAATGAGATCCAGCCCAGACTTGGGAAATTGAAAAAACGCTTATTCTGCGTATCAAACCAAATCGATTATTTTAAAGTAAATCGACTTACACAAAAAAATATTTTGAATCGATTTAATCGATTTAAAAAAATCTACTCGTTTTTTTGGCCACATTTTACATGCAATACAAGTATATCCTTAAAAATGTCCTTTCTTGGAGAATGATTAATTTAAAAAATCACTTGAAAACTATTCATAAGTGAACAGTTGAATTTTACAGCGGCAATCCAAACATAATATTAACATTTATTCTGTTATACTAACATGACATTGACATTATAAGTTCGTTAAATTGCAATTATTAAATAATGAATTAATGTTAGAAAATTGTGCAAATTGCCCATAGTGCAGTGCTTTGGAAGTCAACAAGTTGACCGCCCCCTCTGGCTATATCCTGACTGCCTGCTTGACTGCCAGCCAGCCAGCCATATAGCCATATACTGGTGTACCATCCCGACAGTCTGCCTGCAAATCAGATGCTTTGAGAATCACATTATGCTAATGTCGTGTAATTTTGTGCGTGTACGTGTGTGTGTGTGTGTGTGTGTGTGTGTGTGTGTGTGTGTGTGTGTGTGTGTGTGGAGCTTAGGGAGCTATGCTGCCTCAGCATGCATCCTAAGTGCAGCCTCGTAAAGCAGTTTGTAATTACACACATAAAGCATGGCAAAGTCCTTGAGCTCTAAAATTATTTGATCAGAGTGCAGCGCAGAGACACTTGCTCCTTCGTTTTTCTCTCTTCCCTCTCCTCTCCTCCCCTTCGGTCACCCTGTGTGGGAATAACGCTTTGGGGCACCATTACCTTCTTCAAATTGGCAAAATTGTTTGCTGATGCCAAGTGTAAATTTATCTATAAATTGACAACGTTTATTCATCATGATTACAAAATCACTCGATTTTGGCATTTGCATTTGCATTTAATTCATTCCTTAAATACTTCATTGACAACGAATTCTAGTATTTGAAATAACTTAATCCTGGCAATAAGCACTTAACGATTAAATAAAACACCTTTAAGCAATTTCAATCTGTAGACACACACACACACACACACACACACACACACACACACACACACACACACACACACACACACACACACACACACACACACACACACACACACACACACACACACACAAAACTCTTCGGCATGTCCTTCAAGTCAGAATCGCTTTGACACTTTACACTGACATAGCTGAATTGAATGATGGAATTCATCTACATAATCTGCATAACTAAGAACAGAAACTTTATACATTTACATTTACTTTGTACATTTAACCAAATGACAAAAGTGATACTACAAATACAACCAACCACTTGCCTTAACTACGAAAAATATAAACAAAATTATTTGTGCGGACAGTTAGGATGACAGCCTGATGGACGGACGAAATCAATAGACTGACTGAATGACTGACTGACTGAATGATTGGCAATCAACTCACAGTGCAAGCTGCAAACTTATTGTTTTCGCCTGCAGGTGAAAATTTGTCGATTCCACCCCATTTGGGAGGGTAAATTGGTTGAAAACTCTTATGTTGAACTTTTTGTGCAATATCTAAATTGCTTGAAACTTGTTCTTATAGCTCGGCCAAAATTGAAAAGTTATACAAAATGTAGTTTGTTTTCTACAGTGGAAAATTGGTGGAAAAATGTTGCATGAAACTTTATTGTTTAGTTTTAACGTAATTATCTGATTTGCTTTTAACTCAGTTTTATAGACCTGTGTCCAAATGGAATCAACATAAATTTGTTATTCCAATTTCATCAAATTCGAAATTTAGCAAGTTTGTATTTAAAAAAAAAAAGTTTAATTGGTTTTTATTGATTTTTAATTGATTTTTATGTCGTATTTATTTTATACATATATTGTTAATATTGTGTCAGCCAATTTATATATTTTAAATGTATCAATAAATAGAAGATTAATTGTTTAAAAAGAAGGAGGAAAAGAGGGAAAGAGTGTTATAGAAAGAAATAAAGATATAGAGTGAGTTGAGCTTTAAGTATTTGAGATGGGACGGATAAATATAGAACAAGAGACAATGAAAACTGAGAGTGAGTGAAACCTCAATGTGACAATATAATTCAAAAATCAACAGAAAATTAAATTGAAGTCAGCCAAGGTGACAAAGAGAAGAATCGGAATTTCAAGAATTACGATGATGAATGTAATGTTCATTTATTAACATATGCATACATTATATATATATATATATATATATATATATATATATATATATATATATATATATATATATATATATATATATATATATATATATATATATATATATATATTGTAATAATATTTAGCACACGTAGTCAAAAGTAGTATGTAGGACTGTATTATATTGTAAATAGTGTTATTTATTAATTATATTTATCGCACTGTTAATATAATTAATCATTTATCGATTGCTAGAAAGCGCCCTCTGGCGTGAATAAGAGTTAGCTTAAGAATATAAGTATGATTGGATTGGTAAATGCAGCAAGCGTCACGTTGTAAAGCGACGCCGCCCGGTTAAGACTGAATAAAAGATAAGAGATCGGAAATCTGAGTGTTTATTAATTAAAATAAGCCCTGACTATAATATTTAATATTTTTTTTTATTAATAGTAAAGTAGAGCAATGCAACTGAAGTTGTCGGAATCTGTCACAAGTGTTTGATAAGCAGTCGTTCAGACATCGATTGTTGCTATCAACAGGACATCGACATCGATTTATGTCGTCTCATTTAGTTGGCAATTCTGGCAACGACTTTGGCCATCAATTCGCGGTCTGAGCCGCATTTGGCAGTCCGCCATTTGGCAATATCCCCTTGTTGAACTTTCAAGTAAGTCCCAAGCGATAGCCTCTTCTTGGGACCTCCTCCCCCCCTCCCCCGTTATGTCCCCTCGCTCTATGGACCACACGTGGCGCACATTCAATGATAACGCGTCATGAAAATCTCATGGCATATAATCAGTGCCGCATTCAAGCAAATCTCCAGGTGGCCCCTCCAATGTCCCGCTCTTCCTCTCTTCCTCACCCGACGTGTGAGTCGCGCAGCAACCGTCTAGTAGAAGTTGCTTCCCCCCCTTCCTCCTTCCTCCCTCCACCTTTCATTCTCTTTGTCTCTCAGCTGCTCTCTCTCTCTCTCTCTCTCTCTCGCGGAGCAACGCCCAGGCAAACGCATTACATATGCCAATTTATTCATTTTATTCATATTGTGCCATCGTGTGCCCTTTCTCTCAAACAGAATCCCCCTACGAATCCCTCTCCCCCTCCCCTTTCCCATCCACTTTCAACCCCCAAGCGTTCCATATGCCCTTTGCTACCGTATTGTGCCCCTCCTTGAGCCGCGACTTTGCCAACATCTTTCGCTTTCTTGTGCGAACTTTGGCCACTCTGATACCCTGTGCCAAGAGTATTATAAGTTGGTGCAAAAGTACACAGAAAAAAAAATCCGGGATTCCGGGCTAAAATTAATCCCAGCGGAGTCAGAAGTACGGTAATCCCGGATTCTTATAAATCAAGTATAAAATACCTAAATCAAGTCCGATTTTTCTCAATAATATTTTAATTTTTGGGGTTCAGTAACATTTGTTGTAAGTTAGATCAAATGATTTGGACTTCTTTCATTTTTTGAATGTAGATTTTTTAATATCGTTGCCATTTTATCTACGTAAAATACTACACTGAAAATATTCCAACTTCTAGAGTCATGAAGATTTATCACAAATATTTTGTTCTTAAACTAAGACAATTTTAAGATCTTATTACTAAAAATAAAAATGTTAATCTAAAAAATAGCAACAGTAAAATCTAAGACTGTTAGGAAAGTATAATTTTGCCATATTTTATATATATCTCTGGTTAGAGTCGCTGCTGTATTTGAAAACAAATGCAGGTTCGAGTTCCACTCTTTACAAAAAAAAGAAAACAGACAGCAAAATAACATTTACAAAGTTAACAAGCCAGAATAAACTGTATATATATCAAAAATACAAATTATAGAATTAAAAATATGTCCAGAAAATTTCCTGAGAATATAATAATACTCTACATAGATTTTTATATAAATTCAAAAAATTTCAATGGGTAATTAATGGGTAAGGAAAAGTTTTATATCGTTCATACGCCATTTCGAAGACCACCCTACTATTGACTACCCCTGTATATACGGTATGTATGTATATATGTGAGTTTAGTGCTAGTGAATCTTAGGAGCTGAGCGCAGGATATCTCGTAGTCGAGCACACTCGATTGAAACTTTCTTTCATGTGTTTTGCTTTGGCTTTGTTTGCTTGTTTGCCAGTTTGTGTGTCATTTGTTTGCTTGTCGTTATGTCTCTTTCTCTCGAAAAAACGCTCTCACTTCCGCTCTCACTCTCTATTTGTTGTCTGTCTTTCTGTCTCTTTGTCTGTCGCTGTGCCTTTCTTGTTGTTTGTCTTGCGCTTGACGGCGGGCGCGTAACGAAAATGAAACAAAAGCATCTCTCGCCTCAACTTTAAGTAGCTGTCAATTTTGATGTACGCTCTACGCCCACTTTGGGCCACGCCCACATCCAACTGATGACTCACTTGGGTGGAAAGGTGTTAACGTATCGTGTATGTTGTTGTTGTTGTTGTTGCTGTTGTTGCTGTTGTTGCACTGTCGATCAGGTGCTTAACTCGCAGCAGCAACAACAACTGCCACATTTTCTGTCCACACGGCGCGGACATTTGTGTCAACATTTTTCAATTAACGAATGTTTTATGTGCAGCTAAAGAGGAAATTAGCATTTATTGTTGTGCCCACACACACACACACACACACACACACACACACACACACACACACACACACACACACATACATACAACATGAAAACTCGATTATTTTTTGCAGGCATTGCTCGACTGCTTTTCCGACAAACGCTGTTGCAATCTTGGAAAACTGGCAGCAGGCGACGCGTCGTCAGTTGGCGGAAATGAAACTGCCGCATGACCACACCCCACTTAACCTACTCCCACGTCCAACCACCACCACCCCCCCCCCCCCCCCTCTTCTCCCTCGACAGCCAGTGGCGTCACACAGTGGGACAGAAAGAGGTGGGAAGTGTATTTAGATCATTATTTCGATGAAAGCGATTTCAAAAGTAATAAATGCATTCGATATAGAAATCTTTAAAAATAACAAATCCAAAAGATTTTTGAAATCAGGTAAAAGTTGTGGGCGTGACAGCCTCTCAAAGTTGACCCGTTTTTCAATGCGCACACAAATGTGCAAATTTTCATAATGCAAACTTTTAAAGTATTTTTTTGTCAAGTTACACGACCGATCTTTATGTTCCTGATTGCATCTGAAAAGCATTTTAATTTCTTATTAAAGGCCGTAGAATTTTGTTTCTTCACTTCTTTACTTTATATCCCAGCGATAAAAAAAGCACTAAAATTAGGTTATTTTTCAACTTTGATGGAAGATAACAAAAATTTGACACTTTTGGACACCATCCTACTACTTCAGGACGCTTTGGAAATCAATTTTCCAACTATATTTTTCAGTTTTGTTTGCCGATTTGCGCCTTTTTTTTTTAAAGAGCAAAAACTGACGCAACCTTGCATAAAAATGGTGATGGAAGAAGAAGAGCGCAGTACAATTTCATACGTTTTTTCTATGTCAGGAATCATAAAAATTTTTAATATATTAAACAATGATGTTTAAAGGACAAAAAAGAGTGAAATTTATATTTCAAACAAAAAATAAATGCTTTTTTTTTAAATTTTACATGTAAAATATGCACCGAAAATATTTTTCAACTTTGACCGAAAGCCCTGAATCAACCTGTGGGCCTATTACGCAGTGCAAGCATTCATATTAAAGCCTGAGAAGTTTTTTATCAAATGCTTTTTAAATTTTTGAAATATCTTTATTGGTTCGATATGATATGATTTTTGTACAGCGAAATCAGATATTGTCCCACAGTGCGTCACTTGAGTCAAAAAGTGCATATAAACTTGCAACAAAAAGACGCAGCAGCTGAAATCAACGCAAGTCGCACTTTGAATTACAAATGTTGCTCGTAATCCACTGTTAACTGGCAAGCTGGAAAGCTGGCAATCTGGTAGAATTGTCGTCTGGCACACTCAATACGGAGGAGGGAGGATCCGGGGGATTTGGGGGCTGGCCACGCCCTTAAATGTGCTAATTTTGAATGCGAATGCGCTTCGAAAATGTTTGCCCAATTTGGTTGGCCAACATTTAAAACATGACTTGACAATCACGCACCGCTTTTCCGCTTTTCCTGGGCCGTGGGTTAAAGCACCGAACGTGAACGTGAACATGGGTTAAAGCAGGGGTGTGGCCAATGTTATATTTGTTGTTGTTGTCGTTGTTGTTGTCGTTGTTGTTGTTGCTGTGACGTGACTACTGAGCAAAAGTTTAAGTCATCAACCTTAACTAGATAGCGTTGAGCGTTGTTAAACAAACGCAGCAACAACAGCAACACTAACAACAACAACAATAACAGCGGCAGCACGACAACAACAAACTCAAACAGTAGTTGTAGAATAGAGGGGGAAAGGGAAGGGGAAGCGACAGTCGACATGAGGCGACAACACACAGAGAGAATAATAATAAAGCAACTGTGCCTAAAATAAGAGAATATGTTTGCTTAGAAAAGCTAACAATTTTGAGAGTGAGTAAGAGAAGAAAATGAACGAGAACGAGAATAAAGACTCTATAAGGTACATTTCTGTGACTGTTGAGCATTTAGTCATACCTTGGGGGATTTGGTAATTCGGATCAACAAACATGATACCTGATTACTAATTTTTGCATTTACGAAAATATTTTCTGCCTCACAAAATCATTCAACTTTTGGTATCGGTATCTTGGCAAAAAATGCTTTGAGCAAATCGTACTTTTGTTGACAATTGCACATTTTTGGGAAATGTTTTTAAAGTCACAAATATAAACTGCCTTTCATTTATTTCGTACTGCAACAAAACTATTAATTGTTAGTACACTTTGTATTGTAAATAAATACATTTAAAATGTACTTTACATCTCTTTATATAATTTAAAGGTGCAATAACGGCGACAGTCAGCTGATTTTATAGGTATTCAAAAAAGCAGTAGATGGATAAATCGGTTTGTTTTTACCTACAGGTACGAACCATTATCTATTAAGAATGCTTATAGATAACAAAACGTCTGTTCAGATTTTCACTTTAGTCAAGATTTTGCTGAAATGAATTTCCTTTACCAGTTTGGATTCTAACTTTCGGCAAGATTTTACGTATTGAATTCTCTTAACATTGAGCTTGTGAGTTGAAATTTGTTAAAGATAAATCGATATTTATAAAATACTCTAATATATTACGACCTATTTGGCATAATCAAAAATTTCAAAATTTTTTTTTGATTTTTAAATTATTATAAAGAGATCACAGCTCTATTCTAGCCTAAAATATTGGCGGATTTGCTTAACCTGTTCTAATTTCCGAAAGTATGTGAAAATTTGGGTGGCATATGAAGTTCGATAATGAATGCCAATGTTTGAAAAACATTTTTTTATTTTTATTTTATTGGAAAGAATAGTTTTTTAACAGAAGAGATATTGTAATCGTAAATATATAAGTACTCGTTTTTTTAAGTGTAGTGCGAACAATTCTTTTGGTAAACTTGGCGTTGCGCACTCCACGTTGATATAAATTGCACCCGGGCCAACTATAGTTGCTGCTATAGCAGCGGCCCAAAGAGAGTCAGAGGGGGAGAGATAGAGATAGAAGAAGACAGAGAGAGAGAGAGAGACTAATGGATGTAGAAAGATGGACAGCGACACAGTTAGACAGAATTTACGCTTTAAACTTTAGATATTGTTGGAGCTATAATTTTAATTAAATCTGGGAACTATAGCATGGCGTTAACAATTTTTAACATAGTTTAAGTTACGGTTTGTCTAAAGTGTGAAATGTATGGCAGCTCTACATTCTATTCTTCTCTCTGCCTGTGCTTTTTCTCTCTCTCCCTCACTCTCTCTTTCGGCGCTGCTCTATTGCTCTTGCTGTCTGTTGTGCCAACTCATCTTAAACTTTAATTAAATGTATTGTTTTTTCCCTCAACACACACACATGTGAATGAGCATGTGTATGTAAGAAGTGCATGCGTGTGCGTGTGTGTGGGCGAACGAAAGCTTGTGCATTCCTTCATACACTTCATTTGCTCTGCCTCTTCCTGCTCCTTGCTCCTTCTCCTTCTTCCTACCTCATGCATTGGACTCTCTTGGCATACCCTGGCATTCGCCAGCATTCACAGCCAAAGAGATCGCCGCAAAAGTTTGTACAACTTTTACGTTTTGTTCCACATGCTTGGCGCACACTTCCCGCCACAAACATAGTTTGCAAGCGTAAGAGCGAGACGGCGAGAACGAGAGCGAGTGCGAGTGGGAGCCATATATGTGTGAATGTTTATGTGTGTTGTGTGGCATCGAGTTTTATAGCATTCAGCATGCAATTGTGCGAGTGGCATACAAAAGAGCCTCTCAGCAATCGGCACTCAACACTCCCTGCCTTTAACTTTCAACTAAATTTTTAAGAACGTTCCTTCCAGGAATTCCAGAAACCCAAGACTTTGGCGTTAAGTTTTTCTACTTCTCTAATGAGCAAATTCTTTGGCCATGCATTTCAGTTGTGGCATTCTGTTGCTTCACTTAGGACCATTCATTATTGAATCATTGAATTGTTCATCAACTTCGCATTTGTGACTGTTAGTCTACTCGTACATTTGGTATGACAACTTGTCCAGCATCTTCAGCAACTGATCCAAGTTCTTATTACCTAACTTTTCAAATTATTTTTGCTTCACTCCTCGAACTGTTTTCTCTCAACCCTTTTGCTGTTACTTTACCTGTTGTCATTCCACTTCGTCTCGTAGATTGATTCGTTTTGACAATGGAATTTACATATTTTCTGTGAAATTGTTACGAATATGGAATTGGGAACAGTAGCCGGATTATTCATTCACTTTGCTCATTTCTTCTTATTCTTCTGAAGCATCAAATCGGATTATCTTTATGGTCTGTGCTCGTCTTATATACATTTGTTATTATAAACCTTCTATTTGAGGTTTCTCTCTGACCCTTAATTACTTATTTATCGTTGACTGCCAACAGTGTAACCAATATTGTGATTTTCCGTCAAAATACACAGAATTTGTGACACTAATGCAATGATGATAGTTTTACGATAATTTTAGGATATTTGATTGGTTTTAAAGAAATAGATCATTCTGAGCTTTGTAAAAATACTTGAAAAAAAAGAAATACTTAACAATTATCTCTAATAATAATCAAAAATATATTAGATCAATTTGTAGTTTATTAATTTTTTTTTCTTATTATAAATAATATTCAGATTTAGTTTTTTTTTTAAACAAACCATTTCAAGTGTAATCATATATTTTTTATCTTAGAAATAGACAGCTGAACAACAAATTTTTGTCTTTTCTAAAAATATTACATTTTTAATTTGCAAAACTTTTTTTAAATAAATGTAATTATTTTCTTCAACTTGAACTTGTTTTTTATTTGTTAATAAGAGTTTGTAAAGATAGCTTAACTATGATGATGTCTTAATTGCATTCAAAATGGCGGATCAAGGTGTTCTTATTCTTAGACTCATCTCTATGCAATTGATAAAAAATAACAAATAATTTAAGATTCTTAGTCGAGCTCCAATATAAATATATAAAGTTCAGCGATAGTTTTACGATTATTAACTGCCTGTAAATTGAAACTCTATTGTCCATAATTAGTCTAGCCGAAATCCAAGTTGTTTTAGAGTTATTCAGTTGAGAAAGTTTAGCTGGCGGCTGAGTACCAATATTTAATCAGTCTGTTGTTTGGACTTATCAGATTTCAGCTGTATTCTATGTTCTGTAAATCTTTTTTTATTTTATTTTATTTTTGTACAATACAATTCAAGAGGTGGCAGCACTGGCTGTTATCCAGCAACTAGCTTTTTCATTGTGCTTGAGCTATAGGGTATGTTTGTGGCATTCTGTCTGACTTCTCGCCCCCTCCCACCAACTCTTTGGCCGACGTCTTGTGCAGCTGCTGTTGCTGTCAGTGCTGCCAGTTTAGCAATTTAGTTGCTAGATCTAGCAACTTTAAAAAAAATTTGCAACTTTTTTTTTTTTTAAATGATATTAGCCACAATTTTTTTTTTTAGCAACTTTATTGCAAAATTAGCATTTTTTCATTTTTCTTTAGCATTTTTGGCTTTTTTTTTATACATTTTTAAAATTGATAGCACAAATTACGATGTTTAATGGTTCACAAAAATATCGGAACTTGTATTTAACAATTTGAAAGTGTTTGCGCACTTTATTGCTGTGTTTTGTGATTTGGTTAAAATGCCAAAAATTAGAAGCACTTTTTACTTGACACAAATTACCTGCAATGATAAGTACGCTGATTAAAGTGAAGCTGACTGAGCTAGATAGCATTATAAGTATTATTTAGTTAAATGTTAATATGAAATCATGTTTCTTTTAAATTTAGATTTTTTTCTTAAATTCACACATATATTTCTTAAAAGCGAACATTTTAATGTTTAGCATTTTTTGTGGCATTTTTAGCATCTTTTTTTTCCAAATCTAGCCATTTTTGTTTTGGAGATTCTGGCAGCACTGGTTGCTGTTGCTGCTATTTCTGGCGCTGCTTCTGCACTTCATGGCCTTTTCATTCGCCTTCATTTCAGCTTCAGTCTGGCAGCAATCCACTTGAAGCCAGCCACAATTTTTGCTCGCAAGCCGCAAGCATCAACAGCCACAACCACAGCCACAGTCGCATCCTCAGCCACAGCCACAGCCACAGCAACAGCAACGACTAAAGCAGCGCCACAACAAATTCAACAAATTGTAAAAACATTTCCATGCGACTTACTTACATTTCTTTGTGGTGCTTCTTCCTTCAAGCTGTCGGTTGTCTGCTCTGCTCTGCTCTTCTCTGCTCTGTTCGCTCGTCTGCTGTCTGCACCTAAATCCAGCATCATCAGCTTCAACAGCCGCGCAGAGCTTCAGCTTCTGCTTCTGGTTTCTTTTATGCTATTTTGCCCACTTAATGCCTATTTATTGCCCCTTTAATCCGTGAGCAGGCGCATTCAAGCCTGAACTGAACCAACTTATGCATCCGACGACCATACAATTTCAGTTTGAAATTCAAAGCTACCAACGCTCCTATTCAATATGAATGCCCACACAATTACCTAATTGATATGGCATTACAGCTAGCGCCTTTTCAAAATTCAATTCAAATTATTTGCTTTAACAATTAAAAGCGCCCATTATTTCATTTCCTATCCCAATTCCAATCTCCAATCTCTAATGCGGCTGTCCTTTCTCTAACAACTGATTCAGAGAACTGCTGTTGAAATGTCTGCCATTGTAATTATTGTAAATAAGGCGTTAATAAATTTATTTGAAAGTTTTATTACATTTATGATGCTGCTGCTGTTGCTGATGTTGCTGCTGTTGCTGATGTTGCTGCTGATGACGTTGCGAGTGCACACAGACAATTTTATTAAAATGTTGCATGGAGCTTAAGTTGCTTTTGCTGCAGCTGCAAGAAAGACGTGGACTTGGACGTGAATGGAGGATGTAGATGTGGATGATGATGATGATGACGACAGGCAAAGCAAAACCAATATCAAATATTTAAGCACTTCAAATTGCTCGTTTGCACTTACGAAAATAACTACGCAAAATTGAAGAAGAAGGCAAAGAAGAAGCACATGAAGATGAAGATGGTGATGAAGATGGTGATGAACATGAAGATTAAGAGGATGCCAAAGGAAAAGTCAAAGCTAAAGACGATAAAGTTGCTGCCAGTTGCAGCTGTTGTACATGTTGCTATTGCTATGGCTATTGTTGTTGCTGTTGCTGTTGCAAAGATAGATGGCATAGATGCATATATTTAGATAGATGGACACAATGCACTTATATGTATGTGTGTGCGTTGCATATATATAACTCTATATAGATAAAGAGCTGCATTTCCTGCGATTGGCATTATCAAAAATTTAAAGTTTGCCATCTTTTGTACTTGTACTTCCTTAAGTTGCAAATTAAAATCCCACGAGTATTGCAGTTGCAGTTGAATGTTGCCGTTGCCGTTGCCGTTGTCATTGTCGTCGTTGTCGTTGTCGTTGTTTCGCAGCAGACATGCTTACATATGCATCAACTATATATATATAGAATATATGTACATACTTTTGCCCAGCATGGTTTATTTAACAAGAACAACAGACACACACACTCGCACACACTATCGCACACACACTATCGCACACACACACAAACTGCCTTTCAACGTTCCAATGGCGTCGACGGCACGTAAAATGACCCACTTTTGGTCTTTGGCATGAGCCACATCGCCCATGCTGCTGATGTTCCTCTTCCTCTGCTGACTCTGTCGACTGATGCTTGCTGCTAAAAAAAGAATCAAAGAAATCAAATGGAAGAGTTGCTAACAAAAACGTGAAAGAAAAAAAAAAAATAGCATCATCTAGAACGAAGAGCGCCTGGCGACAAATGACTAGCTTCTCAAATGTACTCCTAGCTACATTCCAACTCAAAACTCAAACTCAACTTCTGGCTCAGTTTTATGCTCAATTTTCCAAAATGCGCTCAAAAGTAGGCAGCACTTTTATGCTGTGCAGCCAAAGCTCTCAGTTGAGTGTGCAGACGCGCTCTCTCTCTCTCTCTCTCTCTCAATCTCTTTCTCACTTTCTATCATGTTCTGACTTCAAATGTCTACAACTGGTACATTTTTAGATCATTGGATCACTTTTCTTATAAATAGGAAGCGCAAATATGCATTGTGTTTTTATTGAACTTTTTGTTTTTTTAACATTTAAGTTAAGTTATTATTTATGGCATTACAAAAAATTTTAATTTTCAATAAAAATTTTATCTAATTTTAAATATTAATCTTATTGAGTGTTGCTACAAATGATATATTTTTTTAGATCATTGGATCACTTTTCTTATATATAAGAAGTGCAAATATGCATTGTGTTTTTATTCAACTTTTTGTATTTATAATATTTAGGTAAAGTTCTTATTTATGGCATTACAAAAAATTTTAATTTTCAATTAGAATTTAAACTAATTTTAAATATCAATCTTATTAAATAGTTCTTTTTTTTTAAATCAAAGTAAAGTGAATATATAACTTTTTTTTATAACTTACTAGATAACAAATGGACAAATTTAGAAATTACCGTTTTAAACATTTTTGAATTAAAATTTACAACATTAAATTCAATTCAATACGCAAAATTTTCACAAAGTAAATTAAGAAAATGTTAAAGAAATTGACGTTCGAAAAGTCTTGCCGGAAGTAAAAATTGGATAAGTTCCGTTTAGTTATATTAAAATATATTACACTTCTTTTGAAAATGGTACATTTTTGTCTAAACTCTGGTACAATATATCTTCATGAGATGGCAGTCGTACTTGCAACGGTAAGGTACACAGAAAAAAAAATCCGGGATTCTGAGCAAAAATTAACCCCAGCGGTGTCAGATGTACCGTAATTCCGGACTCTTATAAACCAAGTATGAAATACTTAAATCAAGCTCGATTTTTCTCAACAATATTTTAATTTTTGGGGTTTTGTAACATTTGTTTTAAATCAAATAATTTGGACTTCTTTCATTTTTTGAATGTCGATTTTTTAATATCGTTGCCATTTTATCTACGTATTATCTACATTTAGGAATTAGATTCCGAATACATACTTAAAAAATGCAAGCCAAAATCAAGTTTTTTTAACTTGATTGATTTTTAGAATGGATTTTTTTTCTGTGTAGGGGGTAGTAGAATCAACTTTGGTGCGCGTTAAGTTAATGTCGCCTTGGCAGTGTCTCCCTGCGTGTGTTGTGATGCGACTTGACTCCGATTGAGATTGTGGACTATGGTCTAACGATGAGATTTTCGGGATTGGGGTAGGTAAGGGCACAGCTAACATTAGGTGTATGTGTGTGATAGTGTGTGTGTGTGTGTGTATGTGTGTGTGTGTGTGATTGTGTGTGTTTGTGTGCGCGTGTTTGTGTTTCTAAGTTCGTTTGCTACTGCTAACAACTCAGCGTTAAAGTTTTGCGGTAATGGCGCTCTGGGACGACGGCGACGCGACGGCTGTCAGCCGCTGTAGCTCTGCTGATGGACTGTCGCCGTTGGCCACACACAGTGGGGCGCACTGTGGTCCGGATGACGATATTTTTTGGAATAAAGTCACTTTTTAAAGTTATTCAAAATAACGATTTTTTGATGGCAATGTATTAAAAACACATCAAGCTCAAATGTTGCATAACTACAATTTTAACATTTTTCAACACTGTTCAGTAATCAGCTGTGAAACTGAGTTGATTTGAACAAAGAGCACATAAAACGGTTTTTCTCATTTGTAAGGTTAATTTGAATTATCTCACAACTCTAATTTAAAAGCTTTTTTAACAAAATTTATCACGGATTATATTCATTGTGATTTGTATTTTGTGTTAGTATATCTGCGTTGCTTAAAATCAAAATGCTATATGTTGCTATCTGTAATTTAAAAACTTGCCTCGAATAAAAATTTTTTCAATAAAATTTTATCTTTAATAAGATAGAACTAATTTCGTCAGCACTTGTCAGCAATGTGACTATGTGCGGATTGGCAAAAATTACAAAAACTTGTGTTTACGTATTGAATAAATGTTAAATTTTTACAGTAGACAAAATATATAAATTTCGTGTTTCATACCAAAAGTGAGTTCACGACCGATTTTTAAAACGTGAACATTATGATATTATAAATTATAGTGTTCTAATCTTGATATCTGATTGCCAGAATGTGAGGAGCATAATATCACATATATACGCTCAGTTTAATCAGATATTTCGAAAAAAGCATGGTTTTTGTACAAAAAGTGGCTTTTTAACCTATAATTTCCATTATTTCTATATGATATAGTTATCCGATTTGGATAAAATTTTACCAACACGTTAAGGGCACAGTAACTCGCCTAACTTGCAAATTTGGTGCTAATAGCTTGAAAAACAACAAATTTAGATATCACAGAATCCAAAATATAGGCGGGACCACGCCCACTTTTCTAGGCCATTTTCGTATTGATATTATAAGCCCAATGCAAAAAACTAGATCAAAAAATATTTAGTCGTTCCCAAATTATTAATTTATTCCAAAAAAATCGTCTTCCGGACCATAGTGGGGCGGACAGAATGAACGGAATGGATGGAATGGACGGAATGGAGAGGCGTAACGCTGTTTCTGGCTTGTTCATGACTCGCGTCCATGCAGTGCCGGACCATTAGGCGACAGTTGCGTATTACTTAGCTGTAAACTTGCCACTCGATTCTTGGGCGCTTCCACACAATTTTGGTACAACATTAGTAGCGTTAACATTTTGCCGCTCAGCTGAGCAGCTACTACACTGAAAAAAGAGACCTACTTCTAAAATTAAGAACATTCATCTTAATTATTTTGTTCTTAAAATAAGATTATTTTAAGACCAAATTACTAAAACTAAGATTATTAATCTAGAAAATCTTAAAATCTAAATATAAGAATAAAAATCTTAAATTGTTAGAAAAGTATAAATAGGTACTATTTCGTATTAAACAAATGGTGGCACCGTGGTTAGAGAGGCCGCTTCAATTGTGAAGAAGAAGGCGGCGGTTCAAACCCCACTCGTATCAAATTAAAACAACATTTAAAAAATTACTAAAACAGAATAAAATGTAAATAAATCAAAAATTAAAAATAAAAAAAATTATTAATGTATAAAATAATTTTTATTTATTTTATTTTTTAGTTTTAATTTTAAGAACATTTATTCTTAAAATAAGAACTTGGTCTTAATTGAAATGTTCTTAAAATCAAGATGTGTTCTCTTAATTTAAGAATTTTATGTTCTCAACGCATTTTTTAGACCAAAAATCTTAGTTCTGAGACCAAAATCTTGATTTTAGAACATTTTTTTTATCAGTGTACTACTTATTCCACCACGCCTCTTCGTCTTCCACTTTTCCCCGCCTTAGACATGCTCTCATGTTATACGACTAGAATAATTTTAATTGAAATTACGAAAGAAGCTAAAATTATACAGTCTAGCATTGTGAATTGCCGTCGTCTGGAGTTTGCATTTCATCTCATTTTCTTTCTTTTATTTTACATGCTTACATACTTACATATATATTTTTATTTCGGTTTTCTGTTTTTTTTTTGTTTTTTGTTTTGTTTTTTATGTTGCTTTTATTTTATTTCTGGCCTCCGAAATTATCATTTTAAATCATTTTGTGTGTGCCCACAAAAGTATGCAAATAAACGTCGTAATACATTTTTGTTGCTGTTACCATTGTTGTTGCTTTTGTGTTTGTTGTTTTGTTTTAGCTGTTGCTTTGTTCTTATACCCTTAAACGACGGCTTATAGTTTTGTCACAGCATATATACTAGTCAACCCCCAGTCATGTCAAGTTTTAGATTCTAATTGTGTATAATCTATTGTTTACACCTGGGTATCAAATCGAAACGCTTTCAGTAAGGGTATCGGTTATGTTTGTATTTTGGTTTTCGGTTATCGGTTACGATAAATCTTTGTATATAGGTTTTTGAAATATCGGCATAATTTCGGTTCCCGTTAAAAAATTTGTTGTTTAAAGGTAAATGGATTTTTACTTTTGGTTTTTAGGAAGTTAAAAAAAAAAGTGAACATATAAACAATTTTTTTGATTTTAATAAATACTATTCAATAAGATTCATATTCAAAATTAGTTTAAAAACGATGATTTCACCTTAACAACATAATTGAATTTAACGCTTAAGTAAATCATAACTAGCCGTTATATATAAACCGGTTATTTCAGTTACGATTTCGTTATAATAAAAATGTCTTGTTGCTTGACACAGAAATTTATTAAAAACTAGAATAAAATATATACTTTAACTCAAAAATCTTGAAGTAGTTCATATTTAGAATTAACATATATTCATATCTTTTATTCTTAAAAAATTCGATTTAAACTTAAGCCTAATGAACTTTGTATTTAAAAATGCATCAAAATTCGTAACAGATCAGTAAGAGTATTTAAATTTCGACTAGCAGTGGGATACTTTGAGTTTTTTTTCCATGTTTTTTATAAATGCTGTGAAAACGCCGTGTTGAGTTCGTGTACTGCATTATTGTGTGCGTGTGTGTGTGTGTTTTTGTAAAGATATGCGATTCTATGCCGTAGTTCCGCCGTGCTAACGCTTATTTTGTCTTTTTATTTTTTGTATTTTCCAGTTTCAGTTTTTGGTTTCGGTTTTTATTTCATGGTTGATGTTAACTTGTTTTCCTTTTTTTTATATATATTTTTTGTGTTTGCTGAGTTTTGCATTTTGTTTTTATTATAAAAATTATTTCATGTATTTGGCCTATAAAGTAGAGTGGAGCCGTAAAACCAGTGCGTCAAATGAGAATCGCATAGCAACATCAAGTGGAGCAACAAAAATAATAAGAAAATAATATAAAAAGTGGGAAGCAGGGAACAAAAAAAAAACTGAACTGTGTTATAAAACGAGAAACTGCAAATGAAATTAGTTTTAATAAAGTCAAAATGCCACAGGAAGCCGAGAGACCAGAGCCACCACAATGGGCCTTAAATTTGAAAAGCAAATGAACAATAGAGATAAATTAAATCAAATGTGATAGAATCACAATGGAATAGTTGTATTGTAAATAGGACCACTTGCTGGCAATTCGACTTTATAATCATTTCCATAGCGACCCAAAGAGCATAACCAATCGGATTGTCGACTGCAGTTGAAATTAAAAAGAAAATAAATTACAAGTTCAACATTCCATCAGTTATGCAAGCTACAAAAGCGCATTACTGATTTTATATCTATAGACGGAATGATCAAAAGGAAAGAGTTAAAAAAGAACCATTTATTAAAAGAAAATGAATTATTTTAAATTTATTCAGTCAACCAGCAGACTTTAAATAATAATCAGCTCAATTGATTTGTTAGCTAAAAGAAATAAACTAGAGATATTATAAGAATAGTAAAGTTTATTAACAGAGTTTGAATATATTATTTATTCACTGCATCAAAATTTAAAAAAGAAAATTAAAAGTAATAACAGAGTTCGTTGCTTTAAATTAAAGTTTAAAAGCATATCAATTTTAGTACTGAAATTCTCCTGTTGCTGATGCAACCGAGTTTCCAGTTTCACAACCACAATTAATTATCTCATTTCCCTTCTCTGGTTTTCGGCAGAAATCAACATCATAACATAAGCAATGGAATTGCAATGCATTCTCTCTCTCTCTCTGTCCAACTCGGCTGGTTTGTGGCTTTCTCATTAGTTATCGATATCACATTAACTGTTTACAACAGCTTTGGTCAATTGCTATTAGTACATTTGTTTGTCTTTCAGGACTTTCATTCTGTCAATTCCCATTTCACTCATCTCTGACTGATTGCGACTCCCAAATCCCCGACCATACGAGTCTTAACTCCGAACCCGACTCCAACTCCAGCTTCAACGGCATTTCCATTTGCCACATTCAACTCCAACTTTCCCTCCCTTTTCCTCCCTCCCTCACCCTGCTGAGGGGCTCTTCTTATGGCCAGGCACTTGTACACGTATTTGTATATAACTAACTAACTTTACACACACACACACACACACACGCACACAGACAATCACATGTATGTGTGTATGTCTGTCAAGATATAAAGTGGACTGCAAACATAGAGAATTGTCTGTTGTTGCTTTTGTTTCTCCTCTATTTACTCAAACTATTTGCACACTGTCCTCAATGCATGTAAGAATATGTGTGTGTTTGTGTGTTTGTATTTGTGCCTCTCTGTGTGTTTGTGACAGTGTACATTGCCTCTTTGTGCATTTTTGACATTTGCTGTCTATTCTGCAGACTGATTGGCGCCATTAGCCATATTTAGATCACATGAAGAACCTTCATCAGCTTCTGTTCTAGCTCTAGTTCCGTTAGCCCCAAGTCCAACTTTAATTCCAGAATTTTTTTGTAACTTTAGCTTGAACTCTCCATTTGCAGATTCAACTGTAGTTCATACTTTAATTTAAATTCTGACTTTTAATTCTGACTTTAAGTTCTACTCTGGTTTCAGTTTTAAATGTTGCTTAAGTTATTTTACCGTATTTTTTTTTTAATTTTAACTCTGATTCCCATTCTTAATTTAACTCAAGTTATATTTCTTGTTTAACTCCACTGTTGGCTCTTAACTTTTGGCTCTTAGAAATAGACAGATTTGAAAAAAAGTAATATTACGAAAACAAGTGAAAATAGTATAGTCAGGGGTTATTTAAATTAATAAACACTCAGATTTCCGATCTCTTATCTTTTATTCAGTTTTAACCGGGCGGCGTCGCACAGTGGGACAGAAAGGGTGGGGGGTGGGATTTAAATCATTTTTTCGATGAACGCGATTTCAAAACAAAAAAAAAGGCATTCGATAGAGAAATCTCCAAAGATTACAAATCCAAAAGATTTTTGAAATCAGGTAAAAATTGTGGGCGTGACAGCCTCTCAAAGTTGAAAAATTTTTCAGTGCACGCACAAATGTGCAAATTTTACTAAAAATGCTATTTAAAACGGATTTGTTGTCAAGTTATACGTCCGATCTTTATGTTTTTGGTTTTATATGAAATGTACATTCATTTCTAATTAAATGCCGTAGAATTTTGTTTCTTCACGTGTTGGCTTTTTATCCCAGCGATGTTTAAAAAAAGCACTAAAATTAGGCTATTTTTTGACTTTGATGGAATAGAACAAAAATTGGACTCCGAAGGACTCCACCCCACTATAACAGCAGTCTTCGGTAATCAATTCTCTAACCAAACAACCCCGGTCTTTCTTGCGTCCAGCTGCGTCTAAGAGAGTTATTGGCCAAAAACTGATGCAACCTCGCAAAAAAATGGTGTTAGAAGAGGAAGAGCGCAGTACAATTACATACGCTTTTGCTATGCCAGGCATCATACAAGATTTTTTCAAAAAAAAAATTTTTTTTTTTTTTTAACTATCATAACAAAACTATTTTAAATACTTATTAATGTTGTTAAAAATATGAAAAAAGATTGAAATGTATATTTTGGGCAAACACAAATTGATTTTTTTTTTAATTTAACATGTAAAATATGCACTGAAAATATTTTTCAACTTTGACCGAAGGCCCAGAATTAACCAGAAGGCCTATCAAGCCGTACAAACCCTCATTTTAAAGCTTAAGTTTTTTATCAAATGCTTTTTAAATTTTTGAAATATCTTTATTGGTTCAAAAGATATGATTTTAATACAGCAAAATGAGAGAATGTCCCACTGTGCGTCGCTTTAAAAAGTGACGCTTGCTGCATTTACCAATCTGAAGCTAACTCTTATTCACGCCAGAGGGCGCTTTCTAGCAATCGATAAATGGTTAAATATATTTACAGTGCGATAAATATAATTAATAAATAACACTATTTACAATATAATACAGTCTTACATACTACTTATGAATACGTGTGCTAAATATTACTACAATAGGTTAAAAGACTCAGTATAAATTTATCCAAAACACAAAGAAGAATTTCGAGTTTTTTTAATACTACAAAATATGAATATTTGCGAAAAAGTCTATTAAACAATGCTTTATCCATCTCATCCCTGATAAATATGACCAAATATATCATAAGCTGTCTATATCATAAAGCTGTCATAGGAACAATCGTGGTCAAATTCACCTTTAGTATGGAAAACTTTTTTGTTTTCTGAGAAATCTCAACCAAACTCACAGAATGTACATTTTATTTAAGTTGGTCTTATACATCCTGACCACATTAGGGTTAAATCGTGTTACTATATAATTTTTTTATATTTGAAAAGAGCACTCTTATATCTCTAATGATGAGTGCATTTTATAATGCAATGTATAAATTAGTTAAGCGATTAAAATTTACTTGCGACGAATTGCCAAATACCGGTTTTTTGCTCTGCACAATATAATGAGCAACTTAAAGCGTATTTTTCGATCAGCTAATTTCAAGAGATTGCTTCAATCAGTCGGTTAGAGACAACAAATTACTCTTAAAATATCATAATAAAGTTAATCTAATGCTAATATGTTGTCTAAAAATGAAATTTTAGTAAATGCATATTGCTTGTTACCATATGGTAACGCTGGGAATATTCGGGTTAAGACAGTTTTAAAGCCTTTTAAATATTGCTTAAATTTGATAAATTGTCAACATTGCTTATCTTCAAATTCAGTTTCAACTGCAGTTCCAGTTTCAACTTTAGCTTTACTTCCTACACGGAAAAAAAACCATTCGAAAAACCACGTTTAAAAAACTTGATTTTAGCTTGAATTTTTTAAGTATGTATTCGGGATATAATTCTTAAATTAAGAAAATACGTTCATAAAATGTCAACGATTTTAAAAAATTGACATTAAAAAAAGTCAAGGAAGTCTAAAATTTTTGATCTAACTGAAAACTAATATTACAGAACCCCAAAAATAAAAGTTTTGATGAGAAAAATCAAGCTTAAATTAAGTATTTCATACTTGGTTTATAAGAATCCGATATTACCGTACTTTTGACACCGCTGGGATTAATTTTAGCCTGGAATCCCGGATTTTTTTTTCTGTGTACTCGAGCTGAGTCTTTAGTTTGAGCTTCCACTACAACACACGAACAGAAGCTGAACTGAGAGGGCTTAAAACTTAGGTGAGTTAGCCTAATAGGACATACAATAAACGCTACAACAAGAGATACATTAAAAGCAGTCACAGTTATTGTCGTCGCCAACTTATATTCCCCCATCCATACTTCGACTCCCCGACATAGTCCCGACTTCCCAATGCCGTCTCCCAACTCCAACTCCGGCTCTGCCTTCAACTATTGCAGCTGCTCCTCAATGGGTGCTTGGCATTTATGGGCTTGCCTTGCGGCAAAAGTTCCAGCAACATTTTTTGAGCCAAGACAACAGGAGAATGAGAGAGAGAATAAGAATGAGGAAGAGGCAGAGTCTTGGCTATTTCGACTGCAGCAAACTGGCGTTGCAATTGTTTGCGGATTTAGCACTGTTCGCTTTATGGCCCGACAGCTGGCCAGGCACAGTTGGCAGTCCACATCCGTGCCATCCATGAAAGCGGCCAACGATTGTGCTGGGACAACGACAACGACAACGAAGCAGATGCGATAAAAAGAATCGAATCGGATATTTTTAAGTTGAAGCGGATTTTCCTTTACACCGCGTCCGTTCCTTTCTTTACACTGATAAAAAAATGTTCTTAAATCAAGATTTTGGTGTCAGAACTAAGATTTTTGATCTAAAAAATGCGTCGAGAACATAAAATTCTTAAATTAAGAGACCACATCTTGATTTTAAGAACATTTCAATTAAGACCAAGTTCTTATTTTAAGAATAAATGTTCTTAAAATTAAAACTAAAAAATAAAATTAATAAAAATTGTATTATATATTTAAAATTTTTTTTTATTTTTAATTTATTTACATTTTATTCTGCTTTAGAAATTTTTTAAATGTTGTTTTAGTTTGATACGATTGGAGTTTGAACCGCCGCCTACTGCTTCCCCAATAAAAGCGGCCTCTCTAACCAGAGCGCCACGGTGCCACCATTTATTTGATACAAAATATTACCTATTTATACTTTTCTAACAATTTAAGATTTTTATTCTTTTATTTAGATTTTAAGATTTTCTAGATTAATAATCTTAGTTTTAATAAATTGGTCTTAAAATTATCATATTTTAAGAACAAAATATTTAAGATGAATGTTCTTGATTTTAGAACTTGGTCTTTTTTTTCAGTGTATCTCTGACCCTACTCCCGTTCCCGTCCCTGTACCTATTCCTGTCCCTATCAATGTCCCCGTCCCTCTCCCTATTTCCTACTCCTGTTATGCTTCAGCGAATCGCGAGTTTCACTCGCACAATAAAAAGTTGCATTAATTTAATATTTGTCGAGAGTTATTTAAATTTATATATTCGTATATGTAATATGCTCGTATATTACAGTCAACGTTGAAAACGAGAGAAAAAACAGAAACAGAACTTAAGGGGACAACAGAAAAAGAGACGACGACTGTGCAATTTCATAACCTTAACCCTATGAATAATCTCTGATTGCAGCTCTCTCTCAGTAAGAGAGTTGTTGAAGCAGCTTTTTGTGCAATACTATAGATGCAACGGTTTATCATAATAAAATAGTAGCTTTAACCGACATTGTAAACTTAAACCTCTCAATCCAAATGAAGAGGGATTGCTAAGCAGTTTTGGAAACAGAGTAAACTTTGCTTCACAGCAATAATGTTAAAATGAACTTACATTTGTCAGGCACTTTATGATGATACATATTAAGCGGAGTCTTCTAACACAATCGGATGTATAGAGTATTTTTATGTGTTATAAGATAAAAAATATAGGAACTCATTAACATTTTTGATAGATAAGGCTACTCAAGGGTTACCTCTTTTGGAACTCTGATGCAACCATTAATGTAACAATACCATTAATATTATTGTAATGTGTTTTTATTTTAATAGATTGAATATGAATCGTATTGTTAAATTTTAGCACATTAGAAAGAGAAGATTGAGCGTCACTATCTTATAGTGATGAGTCGCACTGATGCCAGTTTAGCTTAATTTATCGGTTATCGGTAGGTTTCAAAGTGCTTCAAATTATAGCTAATTATTTAAATTTAAAATTGTTCTTTGTGATTTAGGTTACATTATTGCTTAGCCCATTTTAGAATTTTTTATTTTATTTTTACCTATTTTCTATATATTATTTTTTTCAAATCTAGCTTATTTTAACCGTCGATTACTGGCAACACTGGTGATGAGTCGAGTAACGTCGGGGCTGCCAGAGTGGTGCGCAATTGATATCGATATTTGCAAGGTGGCAACTTGCAACAAGCTCCGATGCAGTTTTAGTGAATAATACAATTTCTGATTATATTCCATTACAACTACATGGGAATAAATAATTTTAGAAAACAGCTGAAGAAGCTACCGAAGAGAGAATTAGTCTTTTTAGTCGCCTCCACTAGTTATCCGTGTTGGACCTTTAAGAAAGGGATACAAATGATTTAATAGGGGATTAGGAGGCGCTGATGAATAAGCTTTAAGGAGACACAATTTGACTTTGATTTGGCTTTCACCATAATAATATAACTGATAGCATACAATGTCTATCAAATGAAGAAGCTTATCAAGGAGCTTTAGGTGAATTAATCCTCAACAAGAAACTGCTAAAGCAGCTTTATATCAAGATACAGTTAGTCTTTTAAGTCTTCTCCCTTAGTTTTCAGTGTGAATCCTTTAGCCAGCACAGCCAGTCGGGGTAAATACTCCCACAATCGATTTAATTGCTGACCCCATCGAGGGATTTACAATAATTCAAGCAAGATACGAATATTGAAAGCGTCAACTCAACTCAAATGAAAATGGCTGCATTCAGGCATGAAACCGGCTTTAGGGGGAAAATACACAATACACAATGAATCAGATAGTTCAGAGGTCCTCATTATGATATTGTATCAGTGGGGGATTGTCGGTAATAATAATAGGCATTAAAGAGTAAATTACAATTGCTTTGTTGATTTAATTAATTTATTTTAAATTACAAAAAAAAAACTTCTTTTATTGTTTTATTGCTGTATACATACTAAGGAACAGTGCTTCGGACAATTAAATTATTTTCATCAAGTATTTAAAATATTTGATAGGAAACCGAAGCTCAAATTGAAGCAAGGACGAAGACTTTGGCTTTGGCCTTTGGCCCAGAATGTGTCCAACACGTTTACGGGTAAGAAGATGCCCAAAAGGCAATTTCTTTCAACTTGTTTGCTGCTCAGCCATTTAAATATATTACCACATTGTGATACGACGGGCTAACAACAAAGAGGAGGAATGCTAATGGGGCAGGTGCTAAGGCTGCGGATGCGGATGCGGATGCCGCAAGTGACTGTGGCAGTGGCAGTGGCAGAGGCAGTGGCAGCTATTGACCTTATTACGGTTACATTGTGGCATTTAAAGCTTAATCTATTTCAGCAAAAAAAAGGAAGAGAAAAGCAGCTAAAAGAGATGTGCGCACACTGATAAAAAAAATATTCTAAAATCAAGGTTTTGGTCTCAGAACTAAGATTTTTGGTCTAAAAAATGCGTCGAGAATGTAGAATTCTTTAATTAAGACAACAAATCTTGATTTTAAGAACATTTCAACTAAGACCAAGTTCTTATTTTAAGAATAAATGTTCTAAAAATTAAAACTAAAAAATAAAATAAATAAAAAAAAATTTTTTTAGTTTTATAATCTTAGTTTTAGTAATTTGGTCTTAAAATAATCTTATTTTAAGAACAAAATATTTAAGATGAATGTTCTTGATTTTAGAACTTGGTCTTTTTTTTCAGTGCACATTTGGATTTCGGTTTAGGTTTTAGCTTCTCGTATCTCTGATCTATGCGAAGTCGTATCTTCCGATGGCGCATGGCATGACCCTAAGGCCGTTTTTTATTTTTTTGCATTTTGTTTTGTTATTTGAACTTTGTGCCAACTCGCATTATAATAACAGTCATATAATTATGTATTTGAGACTGGCCAGCAGCGTAATGCATCGCCTTAACGCAGGCATGGAGATGGAGGTAGAAGCATAGAAATTTTGGATGGTAGGGTTGGGTAGGGCCGGAATAGTAGGGAGGACTTTTGGGTGCCAGAAAGTCTTTCAACAAAATGCTTATTATATTTGCCGTAGTTTTTAAGTGAACAGTGAACAGTGAACACCCACAAATGCTGGACTCAAACCCAAACCCAATCTCCATCCCTATCCTTACCCCCACCTTTATTTTCTGTTGCCCCCATCCCCGCCAGCTACGTGCTCTCTGTGCAATGGAATTTTTGCGCTTTGCTGACTTTTCAATGCTGCGAACTAAACTTTTAACTGCACTGGCAATGTGATTGTGATTGTGACTGTGAGTGGGCAATAGAAGAAACACCCCTAGCAAGTTGAGGGGAGGGGGAGGTGTATCAAGGAGGGGGAAGGGGGGAAAGTGGATCCGTAGACTGCCTGGCGCTTAATGCTGCTTGTGTATATGGCTTGGCTATTAAATTTCCAGTTCAATGATTAACGAAATTTATGTTTCGGCTTATAAGTATGAATGCGTGTGTGTGTGTGTGTGCAAGTGCGGTTGTGTGGTGGTGGTGTGCGTGTGTGCGTGCCGCTGCCTAGGTGCGACTGCGACTGCGGCCAACGACGCTAACGATGCCACGCAGCCTGGATGCGAATGAAGATGAGAATGGGAATGGAAATGGAAATGGAGATGAGAAGATGAGGAGAATGTGGTGGAAGAAGCTGTAGCTGAAGCAGAACCAGTTGCCTTGAGGCTTTTCCAACACTGACACTGGCTCCATTTCCATCACTATCCTTCTCTCCCTGTCCCTCTCCATCTTCATCTTCCTCTCTCTCTCCCTCTCCATCTCCAACTGTGGCTGCCTGTCGCGAGACGTGTCGAGGCTCATTAAATATGTATGTCTTGTGCTGAGCAGCTGTTGACTGCCCTGGACTGGGTTTTTGGGTCTTCGGGTCTTGGCTTGGCTTGGCTTGGACGGCGTGTGGCATTCAATTAAGGCACATTTCTCTCTCTCTCACTCACTTACTCACTCAGTCACTTTAGAGCTCTCTCTCGCTCTCTCTCTCTCTAATCTGTTTGAAATGTTGACCAAGCGCAAAATGGTGTCAGGCCGTCGCCCAAAAGTATGGCAAATAGCAAAAGCAAAACGCCAGCAAAGGCAATGGCCAAAAGCCTAAGCCAACATGCTCAGGCATGCAAAATAATGAAGTTGAAGCGCAATTAATTTGAAGTTGACGCACTAGCTCATGCACCCAGTTAGGCTAACACCCCATTACCCCACTTCCCGCTTTGGCCCACTTCCAATTCCCTCCTTCCAATTCCCCCCATTTCCCATTTCCAGGCTCAGCATCAGCATCATCATCAACGTCAACCTGCTGCTTCTGCTTCTGCTGCCAGTCACAGTCACAACCCGCTCAATCTCAGCCAGCAGCTGTTCCCAGGTAGTAGAAGGCGCTTGGTCTGGGCCAACAGCAATTGCCGGCAATGGCAAATGGCAACGGTAAATGCACTTGGCCAACTGTCCTGGTCCTGGTCCCCCATTCACTGATTTCATGTGCCTTTGGCCAGTCAACTGACTTACTTTACTTTGCTTAAATGGCAAAAAAAAAATTTTCTTCGCATTTTCCTTGCCTTTTCAATACCCGGTACTCAAAAAATACAAAAGGTTTATGAGCTGCAAAGACATTACATGATATAATATGATATAATATTATAGTAGAAGACTGTCTCAAAAAACACAATTTTGGGTAAATAATGCATAAAATATTTTATATATCCATTTGATCATATATTATGTAAAAATTTCAGATTCTTATCTTGCATAGAATTCATGTGAGAGTCAAAAGACTTCTTGCTTTTAAATGCTTATTTCTTCAAATGCATTTATTTTTTCATTTCAAAAAAAAAACCATATCTTTTTAATATTTTTTTTCTTATTTTGTTCTATAAGCTTATGGTTTTAAGAACAAGATAGATGTACAAAGCAAATAAACTTTTATCTTGTTTAATCAATTATTAAAAATCAATATTATGGAAATATATAAGATTGGTTTTTTTTTGTCATAACAGTAATTTGACATGTAGTATATCCTTGATCAGCATCAACAGCCGATATGATTTTGTCAATACCGACCGATAAATTTAAAAATCACATGTAATCATTATTTACGATATTTTATTATTTTTATTATTAACAAAAAATCACTCTTATTTTTTGGCTTACAACAATAACGTTCCCTGAAATATTTAACCCTTCTCCGACTAAAAACTACAGTTCCTTTCAGTTTTTTTAATTTCTTATTTAATTTTCTTTGCATGAAAAAATATGTTGTTTTTCTTATCCAATATAGTTTTTGTGTTTGTATTATAAAACTTGCTTCATATGAAAAATTAAAAATACAGAACTTCGAAATTTATTATTGAAGTAATTGATATTTCTAAAATAAATAAAAAAAATCTTATAATAAAATTTAAGGGCCAAGTTTAAAAAATCACAACATTTTTGGAAAAACGCATTATATGTTATTAACACAGAACCAAGAGACAATAATTAAATAATGATTGTGCATATTTTAGATACACATTAAATGAAAACATTGCACATTTTTATTTAATTCCGAGATATATAAGTAAAATTTATATTTTACAGAAACGCATCACGACCATATAAAGGTCGGGTATCTTAGAGTCGGGGAATTGACTTAAGCGTTCTAACTTGTTTTTCTTGTATTTTTGTCTTACCATTGTTGCTGTTGCATTGTGTGCAAAAAAAAAAAAGAAAAAGCTAAGCACAACGGAGCCAGGGTCTCTATATTGAGCCAAAACCAACTTGAGCACAGTGTGTGCGAGTGTGTAAATCTATATATATATATATTGGATGTGTGTGTGTGTGAGTTTAACTATATAAAAAGCCGTTTTTCTATGTCAGTTGCATTTTTGTGTTACGCCTCAGTTTCATTTTGACCCTTGTGTGTGTGTGTGTTAAACGAAGGGCGACCCATTGGGTGGGGGATGCTCCCACCCTGCTCCTGCCATTGCCTACACAGAAAAAAAATCTATTCTAAAAATCAAGTTTAACAAACTCGATTTTAGCTTGAATTTTTTAAGTATGTATTCGGGATATAATTCTGAAATTAAGATATTACGTACATAAAATGGCAACGATTTTAAAAAATCGACATTAAAAAAGTCAAAGAACAGATATTACAGAACCTAAAATAAGAACCTAAATACAGAGCTTAAATTAAGTATTTCATACTTGGTTTATAAGAATCCCGAGATTACCGTACTTCTGACATCGCTGGGATTAATTTTAGCCTGGAATCCCGGATTTTTTTTTTCTGTGTACCTCGGCTCACCCCCAACCCCACCCCAACCAGCTGCTGCTTCTGCTGCGACACCAACAGCAGCAGCAACAGAAGCCGCAGCGCGATAGGAAAAGCTTTTTTCAATTGTTTCCGTTTCGAGGTCATGACAAATGCATTCATTTCTCTTTATTTTTCTGGCTTTTGTGCATGTGTTTGTGTGCGGATTTTGGAGCAAACAGGCGACTGGCGGCAATGAACTGTTGTCCCCAGTACTCCCCCTCTCCACACTAAAACAACCCACCCAATTTATATTTTCCCTGTTCCTTCTTAACTCAGCACACACACACACACACACACCCACTCACTTACATATGTATGTATATATATACTATGTAAGCTGTATATCATTTTTGCGTTTAATGTCGAGACCTCAACAAAAATTGCTTACCTTTGGTGAGACGATAACAACGCCCAACTACAACAACAACAACAACAACAACGACGACGACAATGTATTATAAAAACAATAAGGAGGCTGAAAAAGCAGAAACAGCAGGCGCAAATTGGGTAAATGCTACCCATAACTACCCTGTAATTTATGCATTTGACTTCAAATATAAGCAAAAACATAACCATACACTTTCAAAAATAATCACCTGCGAAAATATTACATTTCAGCCAGGAATTAAAACTGTTATTGTAAGATTGTAATTCCCTTTAAATACATTTGTGACTTTAAACGCGAACTTTAACATTCTGCAATTGTTAACTTAACATTTTTATATATTGTAGTTTCATAGTTCATGGTTCATATCAATTTCGCTTTATAGGACAATTATGTGACAATTTTAAATCTTAAGTGCTCCAATTCAGTAATGTAAATTGAATAATTTAATAAAAGTACAATTTGTGTACATACCCGAAATTTAAATGGAAGTTCTTCATTAATTGCAGGGTATGGAAACAAAACCTTAAGCCATTTGACAGCAAGTCGAAATCTGAGTACCCTAAAAACCATTTTTAATTAAACAAATTGAGTGCATTACTAAATTATTTGTTCAATTATTTATGTTATGAGTGCTCTGTGTTATCGATTTAAGCTGAAAAATGAAATAACATAATAAAGAAAACGGCCGGAAAAGTCAATTAACAAATATGCAACCGCGACAATTTTTTTCTGATACCAATTGAAATTACTACTGCAAATCTTTATCGTAAAAAAAACAGCGATTTTTTAAAATCGCTAAATTTGTGGCAAATAGCAAATTTAAAAATTTTCTAGCAACCGATCTTGTGCAGTGTGCAGCATCATTATTTACATATCAGTGTGCTTCACTAGTCGACGGACAAAAGCTGTCTACTTTTAAAAATGCACCGTATGGCAACGCCTACAAAATAATTTATCAAACTCAGCTGTTCCTGGCTAAAAATTATTAGTTCAGTTGAATAGAAAATCAGCGGGGAAATGAAGTTACGAGTACGAGTGAGTTTCCCAATCGAATAACGAAAATTTCGTTAGTTTTGATGAGCCTAGTGTATTACATAGCTGGATATAGTCTCCAACCAGACTGATGATGTTGCACCAGTAACAAAATCAGGCGACGACAACGGCTGCTGGCAACGGAGACGACGACGACTATTGCAAAGTGCTTTGACTTTGGCTATGGTTGCTGCTGCCTGCTGCCTGCCGGTTGCTTCTGATTGTTGTTGCTGCTGCTAGCTGCTGTCGTAAAAAATGTAGTTTATATTCAAAATAAATGAGGTTGACTTTATTTACGCGCTTATGCTTTTTATGCGCTTTGCAACAAATACTGGTAACAACAACGACAACGGCAGCAGAACAACAAAAATCATCAGAATTGCTGCCTCTGTCGTTGACTGCAGCAAGTGCCTCTGGCAGATGAAAAGAGACAGAGAGAGAGAGGGAGAAGGATTTGCTTGAGCGTGGGCGTGGGCGTAGGCATGGACGTGGGAAAGGGATAAACGTAGCGTAAGTAAGTGATTTAACGTTGTTGCTGTTGTTGCTGCTAGCAAATCACAGCGCTGATAATTATTTTTGTGTGCTTTCAATGTTGAAATGGATCGTACAAAACACGGACACGGACACACACACATACAAACACACCCACCACAAGCATGGCCAAACCAATTCGAATAATATTTGTACAGCCAAAATTTTGTTGTTGTTGCTGCTGCTGCTGCTGCTGCTGCTGTTGTTGTTGTTGTTGGTTGTTGGCAAAATAGACAAAACCAAAACTTTCGCTGTTTGGTTTTTGATTTTTCGAAAATTAATAGCTGGTAAAATGTGTAGCATTTTGTCATTGTCCGGAATGATATGAAGCTCTAATGGGGTGGGGGGAGGTGGGTTGTAAAGATGGCGCGAGGCAGTGGACAATTATATATCGTTGGACTCTTTACACTCTTTCAGTGGCCGGACGCATTTGTTTGTGATTAAACCGAGCATCAGGAGCCTGTTTAGTTGTTGTTGTCGTTGCGGTGTGGGCGTGGCAGGGCGGTTTATGTCGCCAAAATGTAACAATGTGATGTTCGTTGTTGCCAGTGTATTGTTATAGTTACTGTTACAATTACAGTTACACTGCCTCTGCCTCTGCCCCCGCTGCTGCTGCCGCTGCCGCTGCCGCCTGCGGTTGGAGGCGCCTGAAAGGATTGTGGCGTTTGTTCCTCCATAATACAATTAGCAATGGTTGTTGTGGTGCGTGGCAAGAACAGGGAAACTACACTGAAAAAAAGACCAAGTTCTAAAATCAAAAACATTCATCTTAAATATTTTGTTCTTAAAATAAGAATTTTTTAAGAGCAAATTACTAAAACTACGAATGTTAATCTAAAAAATTGTACAAATTTTATATAATAAAAATCTTAAATTGTTTTAAAGGTACCATTAACTATTTCGTATAAAAGAAATGGTGGCACCGTGGCGTTCTGGTTAGAGAGACCGCTTCAGTTGTGAAGCAGTAGGCGACGGTTCGAATCCCACTCGTAACAAATTAAAATAATATTAATAAAATGTAAATAAATTAAAATTATAAATATAAATTTATAAATATAAAAAAATTATTTTTATTTATTTTATTTTTCGATCTTAATTTTAAGAACATTTATTCGTAAAATAAGAACTTGGTCTTATTTAAAATGTTCTTAAAATCAAGATGTGTTCTCTTAATTTAAGAATTTTATGTTTTCGACGCATTTTTTAGAACAAAAATCTTAGTTCTGAGACCAATATCTTGATTTTAATACATTTTTTTTATCAGTGTAGGAGAGGGGAACGAGATGTTGATGTGGCCATGAGCTGGGAGTGCTGTTGTGGCTTTAGCTCTATTGAATTCTGACTGAGAATGCGGCAACCAGCCAGCCTGCCTCTGATGGTGATGGATGGATAAGTGGATAACTGGAAGCTCGAATCTGGTCTGGTCAAAGCGGTGGAGCGGCAGCGGGATCGGGAGTGGAACGTGAGGCAGACAAGAAGAATTCAATCAATCATTTGGTTTGGTCAATACTAGCATACTACTACTACTTTGTAAATGTAAATGTGCCTGCAAAATGCTAATCAAATTTGAAATCGGATTAATGATACAGAAGTACCATCTTATGAAGTATTCACATCAATGGGCCCACAGCCAATTGACACACATCAGTCAACAGCAGTAGCAGTCAGATTCATCACTTCTATCTTCAATCAGCCAACACTTTTTTCAAATCAACAGTCAAATCAACAACAAATGGTTATAAATTGCTTGACACTCGATTATCCTTATCAAATATACACACACACACTCTCAAGATACTTTAAAGACATTTTGGCAAATTATATATTTTAATATACGTACATATATTAAAATATATGTATGTATGTATATTAAAATATTATAATATATGTATATTAAACGTTCACAAGAAGTCCATCACAATTTTTTAGATAGGTGATAGAGGATTGTTGATTGATGCGTTCTGGTGAACACAGCCATATATTAATATTTAATAATGTTTTATTTATCGTCTTTATTATTATTATTAGTAAGTTAAATATGTGCTTTACATCGTTATCGAAATTGCTTAACGCCATCTAGCGTTGTTAAATTACACAACGACGACTGTGGTGGCGCCAAAAAAAATTTATTAAAATGAATTACTTCGATAATCGATAATTTATCGATTTTAAGATTCCCAACAGTCCTGCCGCGACGGTCATAAACCGTTGCATTTTGTCTCCGCTGCATTGGGCAATCATATTTTAAATAAGCTAAAAAAAATATTTGGTAATTTTAGTAAGTATATATAAGTATGCGCGTGTGTATACCTAACGTTAATGTTTGTGCTGTATTTTCGTCGCAATGTCAGCAGCGATCTATACTGATGCTTAAAGCAAAAATGCAAAAAAGCGAACGGAATTCAAATAAGCAGGTTAAGCAGACGCTGCAAATATTCAAGAATGCAAGTGATGGAATAAGAGATTCTAACCAATATCAAAATTACAATCCGTTTAGAGTTGACAACGTGATAAAAAGTTTTGAAGAATGCTTTAAGTCAAAATCTGAGGCAACTAAAAAAGCATCGTTGCAGATTTCAGCGAGAATGCAAATAACCAACATGGCCGTCGTCGAGAGTAACTTAGAAAATGCGCAAATAAGGAAACGGTAAGCTGCATGGGTGAAATTCTGTAAGCAAAGGCATTTCCGTCGAGTGATTTTTTTTTTTTTTAAGTTTTTGTGTACGACTTACCAATTATACATCCCATACAGTTGTTTGAGAACCCACTTGTTACTATTATGGGCCGTTTACTAACACTGATTTGGTCACCAGTCACAAGTGTCCAAATCAGTGTTGGTAAAATGTCCATAATAGTGACAACGTGCACAAACAAACATTATTAAATATAATTTTGTACATATTTATGTTAATTTTGAAATTGAATTTAAAATAATCTAGTTGAGGCACTAAACAAAGTTTGAATTTTATGTGGTATTTGTTTTTCAGTTGAGATAGGTCATAGGTAAAATAACATTATATTAAATTTTTTGTGAAAACTAAAAATAAAAGTGATTTTTCAATATTTAAATTATTTGCAATTCCTAATTGTGATATTAACATGACGTGCTCAGACTTTGTGAGATGAATAACCAAGCGGAGGAATTGAAGAACCTAAATAAAGACATCCATCGCGATAATGAAATTTTGAAGGAGAAGTATGCCATTGCAAATGCTAAGTATACCTCGTTAGAGATTGTGTACGACGAGAAATTGGCTAATCTAAATGTCGAATTAAGCAAACTTAATAATGAACAAAGGCAGTTACAGCGCAAGGTACAAATCTTTAGTTCAAAATGTGTAAATAAACCAAATCATGATAATTTTTTTATCGTTGATAGTTAAAGAGAGAGGAGGAGCATTATCAGCAAAATATTGCTCAATTGGAATCCATTGTGCGAGAGAAAGAAAGCCAAATGAAGCAACTGCACGTGGAGCATAAACAGATTCAGGAGCACAATAGTCAAAGAGAAGCGGAAAAGCTACAACTTGAATATAAGCTTGACGGTCTCGCACAGCTAATAGAGGTGTGTACATTATGAAGTACATTTCTACTACTTATAATACTACCTTCTTGCACCTTTCAGACGGAACTATTAAAGATCCAAAACGAGTTGCAGCAACAGATTGCTGCTTGTGCTAATAATATCGAGGAGAATTCCCATCGGGAGGAGCAAGCACAGCAAATCATTTCTCAATTGGAGGCTCAGCTTCGGGAGAAAGAGAAGCAAATGGTTGATCTGCAAATGGAGCACACACAGCTTCAAGAGCATAGCACTCAGATGGCAGCGGATTTTGACCAGGAAAAACTACAACTTCAGCAGAAATTTGAAGGAATCATTCAGCAAAATGAGGCGCGTACAATTTAAAGCACATTTCTACTAGTTATAATACTTACTCTTTTTTTTCTTCTTTCAGACAGAACTATTAAAGCTTCAAAACGAGTTGCAGCAACAGATTGTTGTTTGTGCTCATCATATCGAGGAGAATTCCCATCGGGAGGAGCAAGCACAGCAAATCGTTTCTCAATTGGGGGCTCAGCTTCGGGAGAAAGAGAAGCAAATGGTTGATCTGCAAATGGAGCACACACAGCTTCAAGAGCATAGCACTCAGATGGCAGCGGATTTTGACCAGGAAAAACTGCAACTTCAGCAGAAATTTGAAGGAATCATTCAGCAAAATGAGGCGCGTACAATTTAAAGCACATTTCTACTAGTTATAATACTAACTCTTTTTTTTCTTCTTTCAGACAGAACTATTAAAGCTTCAAAACGAGTTGCAGCAACAGATTGCTGTTTGTGCTCATCATATCGAAGAGAATTCCCATCGGGAGGAGCAAGCACAGCAAATCATTTCTCGATTGGAGGCTCAGCTTCGGGAGAAAGAGAAGCAAATGGTTGATCTGCAAATGGAGCACACACAGCTTCAAGAGCATAGCACTCAGATGGCAGCGGATTTTGACCAGGAAAAGCTGCATTTTCAGCAGAAATTTGAGGATCTTGTACAGCTGAATGAGGTGCGTATATTTCGAAGCACATGGTAATGATTCTTATATTAACATTCCTGTGACTTTCAGAAGGAACTATCACACTTAAAAGCGGAGTTGCAGCAACATACTTTTACTAATGCTCAGAGGATCGAGGACGACACACGCCGGGAGACAGAACTGCAGTCAACTCTAATAAAGCTGGGGGAAAGTGAGAAGCGTTGTGAGGAGCTACAAAAGCAAAATAATAAATTGTCGGATGAAGCAGAATGCGCAGCACAACAACTTGAAAGTCACATGGAGGAGACACAAGCAGAAATAAATCAGCTAGACAATATGTTAAGTGCAGCCCTCGATCAGAACGCAAAAATTACCGCTGAAAAAGATGCTAAGGCTCAGGAGGAGCAAAAAAAGAACGAAAAACAAATGGCCGAACAGAAACAGCAGTATAATGAAATGGAGCAAAAGTTATCAGATGAAAAGGAGGAGCTGGCACAACAGTTCGAAACTTACAGGGAAATTCAGCAGGTTATCATTATCAATGTTTGTTGACTATATCTAAATATCTATAAACCAAGTCTCATTTGCAGAAGGATCTGGCTGAACTTCAAAATATGTTGCAGCAGAAGGTAGCCGATTTAGTATCTTGTAATAAGGATTTTGCCGATCTGGAGCGCCAAAAGAACGTGAGCTACCAATGACAATTTTATTTAGACTTAAAATCACATCTGTCACAAATTCTATACAGTCCGAAATTGCGCAGCTTAAGTACAAGTTAACTAATATTGGACAAGCCTTATCACAGTCTGTCGGCAGCGCTGATCCTGTGATTAGAGAGCAACATAAAAGTCAGACAATTGGCAATGAACCTGCGCCCCGCACACAGCGAGTGGCTTCAGTTGTTGCAACATCATCTACATCTGTATCATCAATAAGAGTTGCTGTTCCTGGGATTATCAGCCACCGCCGCCAAATGGGTAAGCGACCCGTTACCCAGATGAACTGGTCGGACTATAACACTGATACAGATGATACCGACCAACAGTCAGATTGGGAACCACCAAAAAAAAGAAACGTGTGTATTGTCAAAATATTTTTTATTTAAATTGTGATTCTATTTAATGTCTTTGTTTTAAAAGGTTGCTAAGCCCAAGAACGTGCCTATTATTTTGCCACAGGATACTAATACTTTGTTTGATAAACTAAAGCACTCAACCATCTAATACAGTGGAAGCTACTTCCTAGCGTTAAACGTTTCGACATTTCTTAAAATACTTTTGGAAAATAAGTATTCTGAAACGAAGTGAAAGACCTACAATTAATTTTATTAAACAATAATGCAAGGCACATAATGCCTTGTATTTAAGGAAATTTTAATTTAATTTGCCATTGTTAAGTGTGTGGGCATTAACTTTTATTTAAATAAACTATATCTACATTTGAAACAGACATTTAAAATTCAATTGAAGAAAATTAATAAATTAATTTTGTATACCAAAGATCTATACCGCTTCAGAAGAAAGTCATCAAAATTAACAAAAAAATCTCTAGCTACAAAATGTTAGAATATCGTCGTTTCTCTATTGATTTTATTAAACAATACCTTAATCGAGTTTAAAAACAGGTAAGAAAAAAAATTTGAAAAACTTTTATAAATAAAAGCGATTATTTTTCTAAGCCATCGTGTATCAATCACGAGCTAATTGCATTTCGTTTGGTGCGTTTATTATTAATATGGTTGACCTTCATTAATTCAACCTTAATTAGTTCAATTAGGCAATAAATTAATCAATTAAACTCAAGGCCAGTAAGTCGGTAGCAAAGCAATTAAAATTATTTAACAATCAATCAAAATGTCACCCAATTCCAAGTGCAGGCATTGTCAGGGCTGACAATCCTAGCCAGGCAATCAATTAGTCCAAACATGGGCAAAGGACTCCGTTCAGGATCTGACTATAATTATCAATAACATCATCATCATTATCATCATCTATGTATTTTCAATCAACTGACCTCGATGTCTGAGATACTTTGCCACACAAAACCGTTGAACAATTTTTGCCATTGCCATTGCCAAAATGTGGCCGAAAAATGAAAAAGAAATAAGAGGGAATATAAATGAAAAAAGAAAAACCCAATCTGCGCCATTAGCCATAAAGGCCATAAGCTCATATAGCCCATAACCCCTAAGCTGTAACCCAGTTTCAATTGAACGCATTTTCACATGCCAGTGCACCTCCCCTCAACGTCCCCATCCCCTCCATCACCATGACCCAGACCAACAACAACAATTGGCATGCAATGTGTGACCGAGACCGAAAATGCTTTGCCGCTTCGTTTTTGGTGCTCTCTTCGGTTTGTAGCTTGTAGGTTGTAAGTTGTAGGCGGTGAGTGAGAGAGAAAGACAGTGAGAGAAATACAAGAAGGCTGGAAGCGGGAATGGGTTTCGATATGGTAATATGGATATTGTTTTAGTACAACGAAACGATATTTGAAGTAAAATACGAAATGATTAGGCCAATTTGAGCATTTTCACTTATAACTTTCAACGAATCGCACTCAAATCGCAGGCTTGTAGTTCATGAGCGATCTTCCACGAAATGAGATCCTCGTGAACCATAAAAGTGAATTAGTTACATATTTTGTGAACGAACTTAAAAAGTTTTCGATAAAAGGTTAAATCTATCGGAGCTACGAAAAAGTGTCGAATGTAGCTAAGAATTTTTAAAAATTGCAAGCTTTGTAGCTAACTGCATTTCAACAATTTTTCTAGCTTTTGCAATTAAAAAAGGGCTAAATCTAGCAATAAAATTTCTAGACTTTAGACTAGACTTTTAAAATTGCACTTTTAAAGTTATCTGAATGAAATTCGAATTTTAAGTAAACTCAATCCAAAAATTTTTTCCGAATTGAATTTAGAACATGTTTAAAGTAAGTAAGAACCAGAACAGTCCTGGATATTTAATGTGATACATATATCGCAAAGCCTTCACATTTATTAAATTAAGAGTACGAATAAATCTTGGGTCGAGTGTATATAATCGTTTTCCATATGATGGTGTCAATATCGATATTTTTTCGTCGTTACCCATCCCTAGGTGGAATCCGATGAAGTGGAGGCAGATCGTTCTACTTTATGCCTATTTGGCTTATTATTTTTGTGGCCGGTCGACCAAGGCAATAAGCCAACTCAATTGAAATCAAACATACACGCACACACACATGCAGAATTTAAGGTTGTGCATTGCGTGTCACGACTTGAACATTGAGCTTTACGAGGCGACTTTAATTGCTGAGGCCAGGACAGCAATCAAAATGCGCTGCCAAAAGCGCCATCAAATCGCGCGGAAAACGCGCGCAAAGCGCTCGCTACTCTCACAATCGCCATCACCTCAATCGCAGAATGTGTGTGTGTTTTTGTATATGTGTGTGTGTGTGTGTATGAGTGTTAAGTGCGGCGCCATTGCGTTAGCAAATGCTCAGCCACCTTTCTCCCCCCTCCCCCTCCCCCACCAACAACACAACGTATTCTCTTTGTGCATGTGTGTGTGTGAGAGAGCTGCACTTTGTAAAAGTGTTTTGCCCATTTACGAGCCAGCGAACTCAGTAAGCGTCGGCGCTGATTTTTATACCCTGTGTTAGGAATATAATAACTTTGTGCAAAATATCCGTACGTATGAAAAGCTTAAAGCTTATTCAGATCAGCACTGCTGATGACGGAAAGTAAAATTCGAGAGAGAAGTCATGGTAAAAACGAGTAATACGCATTAAGATCAACTTGCAGCTTAGTGTGCGCACTCTATTCAGCTGATGCTGCTAGAGATGATAAGTGATAACAGATAATCTAATCTATTGCCACGACCACTCACATTTGGCTCATTTGGTCACATTTGAATGTGGCTTATTTTTGGCTTTCCACGAACAAATGTGCAACAGTCAAAGCATTTGTCATTCGCCCGAAATAAATAAGCTGTTTGATTTCTGTGCAAAAATTATAAAAAGTTGAAATAATGAACACTTTCATTTTTATTTTTCAATTATAATTCGTGCAAATTTTTTTTGTTGAAATAAAAAAACAGCTGGTTAAAGTGATAATTGCTTTTTTTCACGAAATTATCGATAAGCATCGCGTGTTCGATGAAAAAATACTGAAATTCGCAGGGGCGTATGACAAAACTTCGGCTCATTCATTATGAATGAGCCAAAATGATCTTTCGGATTTTGTACTGAAATGATGTCCACATTCGGGCCAGATGATGAAAATGACGTCGAATGAGCCAAATGTGCTGTCGTGAAAATAGGCTAAGTATTAGATCCACTTTCAGCGTTTTTAGTGTGTGCTCTTAGGCTTCGCTCCCATTATTGCTAAAAACAGAGCTGAAAGCTGAGAAGAAAAAAACAAACACACTGCACTCATGCAATTGTGCACATTAAAGCGATCAGTTCAGCTCTGTTTTTATCAACTAAAACCGTTTGAGCTTATCATCTCCGCTTTCAGTTTCTCTTTTTCACCTATAGTGGATTCCCTTAGATAACCTTAGATTCAATTAAAAATTTAGTCAGAATGTATAAGACCAACTTGAATGCATATTTTGCGAGATTGATTTAGATATCTTAGAAAACAAAATCGTTTTTCATATTAAAACTAAATTTTCGACCAAGCGTTCATATGCCAGCTATACTTTTTGATACAGAAGTCCGATTTAATACAAACTAGATCAGATTGTATAAGACTAACTCAATGGCGCATTGTATTAGATTTTTTAGGATATCTCAAAACACAAAAAAAATTTTACCTGCTAAAACTTGATTTTCGACCGATCGTTCCTATGGCAGCTATATGATTAAGTGGTCCGATCCAAAAATTAACAACAAACTTGATGTACGTACGGTATCTATAAGCATACATTTCAAGTTTGAACTCCTATACTATAGTCTCTGAGATTGACTCGTTCAAACAGACACACGGACAGATGGACATGGCTAAATCTACTTGGCTGTTGAAACTGATCCAGAATATATATGTACTTGATGGGGATTGCCACGCTCTGTTACAAACACTCTGCCAATTATAATATACCTTTTTTTGACCATTTTAAATGGGAACAGGGTAATAAAAGTTAGTTGTTTTTTTTTCTTCAACAAAATTCTTCAAAAGATTGAGCAGCAAAAAATAAAATTTTACCACATTATTATTATTATTGATACACTCAGAAAAAAAATCAAGATTCCCGTACTTAAACAGGCGATTTTCACGTACAAACGATCTCAAAAGCTGTCTAAGTTCGGAATTCTTAAAATATAGTACAAAAATCTTAATTCCAGTTCGGTTTTCCCAGGTACGGAAATCTTAAAATAAGATTTTTTAACTTAACTTTTAACTTTAAGTACGTTTAGGAATTAAGTTTGTAAAAGTTCGACACATCCTAGTTTAGGTTTACAAAAATCTTAAACTTAGCCCAAAATGTACTTGTTTCTAGTAAAAAAACATTTTTAACTTAAGACCATTTCAATCTTGAAATATTCTAATTTAAGTACACAAAATCTTAAACTTATCTTGAAATGGACTTGTTTCTAGTATGAAACGTTCTTCTTTTAAGTTAATTTCAATCTTGAAATATAGTAATTTATATACTTGATTTGTTTGGCATTGTACGATAGTGTCACAGGGTATAACACTGTCGCGTGCTCTCGGCTTTAGCCTTTGCGACTTGTTGTTTGATGTTGACTGCCGAGCATATGACACCGCTCTCCTCCGCACAAACATTATGTTACATACCCTAGTCCCTTAGCTGCTAGGCTACACTCACTTCTCACCTCTCACCTCTCGTCTGGCTTCTCGCTTTGCTTTTGTCAATCAGCGTACTGTCTGTGGGCGTGGCCATGGCATAAACGCACTTGCATAAAGTCTTGTTTGCAGTTTGCAGTTTGTTGTTGCCAACAACATTGTTGTTGCCTCAACTGCAACATCATTGCCAGAAATGCACACGCAGCAGCAGCAGCAGTCGCCTACACGGATAAAAATAATTTTCTAAAATCAAGATTTTGGTCTCAGAACTAAGATTTTTGGTCTAAAAAATGCGTCGAGAACATAAAATTCTTAAATGAAGAGAACACATCTTGATTTTAAGAACATTTAAATAAGACTAGTTCTTATTTTAAGAATAAATGTTCTTAAAATTAAAAGATAAAAAAAATAAATAAAAATTTTTTTTTCTTAATTTATAATATTTTTTATATTTAAATTTTGATTTATTTACATTTAATTCTGCTTTAGTTTTATTTTAGTTGTAGAAATTTTATAAATGTTATTTTAATTTTTTACGAGTGGGATTCGAACCGCCGGCCTACTGTTTCACAATAGAAGCGGCCTCTCTAACCAGAGCGCCACCGATTGTTTGCTACGAAATAGTACCTATTTATACTTTTCTAACAATTTATTTTATTTTTTGATTTTAATTTTAAGAACATTTAAATAAGACTAGTTCTTATTTTAAGAATAAATGTTCTTAAAATTAAAATCAAAAAATAAAATAAATAAAAATTTATTTTTTATTGAATATATAATATTTTTTATATTTAAATTTTAGTTTAGTTTTATTTTAGTTGTAGAAATTTTATAAATGTTATTTTAATTTTTTACGAGTGGGATTCGAACCGCCGGCCTGCTGCTTCCTATTTATACTTTTCTAACAATTTAAGATTCTTATTCATATATTAAGAGTTTAGTAATTTTAGTAATTTGGTTTTAAAATAATCTTATTTTAAGAAAAATATATTTAAGATGAAAGTTCTTGATTTTAGAAGTTGGTCTTTTTTTTCAGTGTACTCGCCCCCTCCCCACACTACCCCCTTTCTACCCGTCCATGCTCACCCCTACAAGACCACCCTCTAGGCAGCAAGATATATGTTGACAGCTTCTAAAAATATGAGCAGCATTTTGCTGCTGCCAGCCAAATGTGTTGAAAAATTGAAAAATATTTCGCCGTCGATGCGCTAAAATATGGTCCGTAGACCGACAAACTGTACGCCGTACGCCGTAGCTGCCATTACTATAGTCCGTAGTTTGTCTGTAGCTGTAGCAAGCCAAGACGGACGCAAAAAAATGCCAAATCGCTGGCAAAACTCAAAGCAACAACAACAAAAACAACAATAACACGAACGCGCATTGTTTTCGATGCCAAGTGGTTTTTGGCGGCTCGCCAGTCAACAACAATACTAAGAACAACCATAACAACAACAACAACAAGAACTACAGCAACAATAACAACGTCAGCAGTAACAACATTCTACATCCTGTGAAATCAGAGTCCTTTTCGAGTCCTCTAAATATCATCTGTCGGCTTTGTTATTATTATTTTGCTGTTTTTTTTTTTTTTAGAAGCTAGGGGAGCTTTTACTTTGATTAACTGACAAGCGGCAGGCAATTGGCACAATTGAAGGCACAACTCCTTACTTAGATCCTTGTTGCAGGCATTGTTGATTTAGGATAACACAAGCCAGCTGCCAAAAGGTTAACGTTAACGAATTTATATTAAGGCCGCCACCAAAAAGAAAAAAACGAAATAAATAGAGAACCCCAAATAAAAGAAAGACAAAATATACGAACACGAAAAGAAAAGACAGGAAGAAAGGCAGTGAGAATGTAGCCAAAGATAGTGAAGAGAGAGAGAGAGAGAGAGAGAGAGAGAGAGAGGACAGTGAGGGACAGAGGACCAAAAAGATGATGAGCAGTTCAAAAATTTGCTTGTTGGCCATTTACCGGTGGCGGCAACAAAGAGATAACCAAAATCTGCACATCGCCCGATAACTCTAAAGCCACATTGAAATGTATATAGTAAGTAAGTACACCCACAAGCACACACACACACACACATACACACACACACAAGGTCTATATACTTTATATCTAACACAAAAGGCAACAACTTGTTAACTTTGCTTTTTATTTTTGGGACGCGCCTAAGTCAAGGAGTCTGGGTTTCAAAATTTGGGTCCTGTTTGCCTTTCTGTTCTTATACCCTGTAACCATAACTTAACTAATGATGGCATGCTTAAAATGTGGACAACTTAATATTATATGAACATATACTATATATTTGAATATAAATTTTTTAAAAAAATTGTGATATTTTATATACTAACTATTTATTTATTATTGAGATATTTCAGACCTATTGAGCTTGGTTTTACGCTAACACTCTAATAGACAATGCCTTGAAAGTTTCAAAATAAACGCTATCTTAAGTCTATAAGAATGTATTTATCGTATTTTATTTATCTTTAAGGTGGAGCTTATGTTTTAAAACTGATTAAACTGAGTTATCAAACAAGCTTTACGTATGCTGTCGATTTAAAATATTTGATGCTGGACTTTCTTGATACGGATACATTATAACAGATACATATAACAGATATAACAGAAACAACAGTTTTAGACTTCATTATTATTAAATTGTTTTTTTTTTTTAAATTTAATATCCATCAGCAAATACACCATCTCTATGGAAAGATATTGAAAAGTGTAAGTTTGTATGATATATATAATACAGGATAACCTGGGAATCAAACTCTCTCTTGTCAACGAATACTTGCTTAATTTTTTTTTTCTTTCGGGACAGCAGCTGTTGCGGTATAGAAGATATTGCCAGGGCTTTGACTTGGTACTGGCTTCTCTTCCTCTTCTTCCGCTCTTTCTACTCCTGAGCACTTCCTGCTGCTCTTGGTCCTTGGTCCTTCGTCTCGGCTACTGTTTTGTTTATGACACAGGGCAGGACGGCGCCTATAGCCGGGGGGCCATAAAATTGGCGTCGCCGCCGCGTGATTAGGAGCCGCGTCTCGTTTCATTTGAGTTGTCCTTACATATATGTATTTATTTATATTATATATGTATGTATGTGCATACATAAGCGAATACGTGTACTTATATATTGTATAAGTAACGTAAATTCTGAGAGAGAGAGACTCTGTGGCAAATTGAGAGGCATTCTTAAAAGCCAATCTCTGGAGGTGGCCATTTGTGGATGTGAAATGTTACCCAAAGGCACTTTCATTCTTACCACCTCCCACCCGGGAACCCACTCTTCCCACATCCGTTTCACAAACGATTCTTAGTTGAAACAATAAATTATAAATCAGTCTGCTTATTTATAAATACATTTTCGAATAACAATGGAATTCACAATTGATATATTTGGGATTCCAATCCAAACAAATCTTTGTTGGCCTTTCAAAAGTAATATTATATTTTAAGGTAACTATGTATTAGCCTAAAAACAGTCATTTTATTTATTAGCAGCACAATACACTAGGCAACAAATTTGAACTTTTTGGCTATTAAACGAAGAAAACTCACTTTTTTTTGGGATAAAAAAACATTTTTTTTTCTTAGCAAAGTTTTTTTTTAGAATTTTATAAAATCTAAATTTTTGTTCTTCCTTTTTTTAAAAGTTTTGCCGACTTTTGTCATGCATATTAATTAATTCTTGTCTCTTGGTTTTGTATTAATATATTTTCACACTATATAATCGCTTACCCACAAATTTTGTGATTTTTGAAAATTGATCAGCCCTTAAATGTTTATGTTGTAAACTTCATAATAAGTTTTTTTTCATTTATTTAAGAACAATAATTTATTTCATTAATTTCATGTAAAGCTTTGTATATATCATTTTTGATTTTAAGTCAATTTAATGCAAATTTAATAATATTAACACAAACTCTATATTGAATAATAAAATTCCATAAACAATTTTTTTTCTAAATAAAAATTAAGCAAAAAATTGAAAAACTAGCCGTTTTAAAATCGGAGAGCAAACAAACAATAGAAAAACAAAAAGGCAAAAATATATGTTTGCATTTTTAAGGCAATTTAAGCTTTTAAAAGTAGTTACGGGTATTCCTATAGTCGGGGTCTTTCCGACTACTTTCTTTTATTTATTAAATACGAGTTGTCTACTTCATAATGTTGAATTATCTAACAGATCTGCTTGGCTGGCGACGGCTGTTCTCTAAATTTAGAACATATTCTATTGTGATTAAATTATGTATGATCCCAAGAATTTTCTGTCTTGCTTAAATTTTTTTTGAGGAGCATAAAAGCCTCTACCCAATTTAGAGTTGAACTTTTTTAGACACTCTATTGGATTCAAAAGTCATAGTTTGAGGCGCAATAAGTCTCTTTATAAATATTTAAGTGCTAAAAGCAAGCTGGGAAGCAACAACAGCTTAAACCAACAAAAATAAGACAATTTTAATACCGAGAAGCCGATAAAAAGCAGGAAGACAGAAACAGGAGCAGAGACAGGTAAACGTCAGGTCGCCAGGATGACTGCACTGATAAAAAAAATGTTCTAAAATCAAGGTTTTGGTCTCAGAACTAAGATTTTTGGTCTAAAAAATGCGTCGAGAACATAAAATTCTTAAATTAAGAGAACACATCTTGATTTTAAGAACATTTCAATTAAGACCAAGTTCTTATTTTAAGAATAAATGTTCTTAAAATTAAAACTTAAGAATAAAATAAATAAAAATTATTTTATTTATTAATATTTTTTTTATATTTTGATTTATTAAAATTTTATTCTGTTTTAGTAATTTTTTAATGTTGTTTTAATTTGATACGAGTGGGGTTTGAACCGCCGCCTACTGCTTCACAACTGAAACGGCCTCTCTAACAATTTAAAATTTTTATTCTTATATATAGATTTTAAGATTTTTTAGATTAATAATCTTAGTTTTAGTAATTTGGTCTTAAAATAATCTTATTTTAAGAACAAAATATTTAAGATGAATGCTCTTGATTTTAGAACTTGGTCTTTTTTTTCAGTGTGAGACAGTGCAAGTGTTTGGGAATGGAGTGCAGCTCATTATTGATAGATTCTCATCTGGTTGGGCTGCTATGGTGACTTTTATTATTGCACAGACAATTAAAATGCAAATTAAATGATAAAGATGAGTTGGTAGTTCGTTATCGCTTCCTCCAGTCTGATCCTGTGTCCCGAGAATCGGAGATACAGTCTGAAGCAGAAACTGCCACTGAGCCAAAGTCAACAACAACAACAAAATATAACAACAACGACAACAACAACACCAGGAACAGCAACAAGAACGAGGCTAACTAATTGCCACATTTTTGTCTCAACTTGTTTGAAAATATTTTGTCTACGTCTCCTTGTGCTCCTGTGTGTGTGTGTTCCGCTTCTGCTTCTACTCCTTATTTCCCTTATTATCCTGCTGATGCTCCTTTAGGCTGTTGCCTTGTTGCTGTTGCTGCTGTTTTGCTTGGTGTCATGTGCACAAATTGCTGCTTATTAATGTCAGAAATTTCTAATTGCAACGCTGCATACAAATTGTTTACCACCTTCATCCCCTATCCACAATCCCCTATCCGCCAGTCTATCCACCAAATCTCCTGCCGCCTCGAAACCAGCTTCAACTCTCTCTCTCTCCAAATCTGCTGTGAAATATTTGCACTAATTTGAACAATAAATTTTGATTATTTGTGTGGTGTGGCGCTGTGTGTGTGTGTGTGTGTGTTAGTGTGTGGGTATAACTGATTTGCCTGGCTGGCCATAACGAGCTTCTGAAATATTGCACGAGGCAACCAAAAACCAAAATTTAACTTAAAGTTTCGCAATCCTGAAACTGTAACTGGATACTCTTAAGTTGAGGAGCAAGCAGCCAAAACCCCAAAAAGCAACTTTCATTTATCCCGAAAAAAATAACAAATTTGAAACGCTGAAAAATACTTAAAATCAAAGCAAAAATTTGCATATTTTTGCACACTTTTGGACGCAATGCGCAGCCCAAAAAAAAAAGGGGGACCAGCTGGACACGACAGGACACAGCAGGACATGACTCGCTTTCCGACTGAAAGGACATATGGCAGAAGCAGAAGTTGTCAATCGAAGCAGATTTATTACAATACGGGCCATAGAAGACAATTAAAGGGGCCAATTCTCCTATGTATATTTGTCCAGGTAACATAATAAATGGTCTCTTCTCTCTACCCTCTACCCTGTACATCTCTAACCCCACCTCTCTCTTGCTCTTTGTGCCTCTTTGAGTGTGTTTGGGCGCGCATATAAAATATGTCGAAAAGTATAACAGTAACAAACAACCAATATCACAAAAATACAAAAGAAATAAAAAATAAATAAATTTGAAAATAGTCAAATGTGCGGAACTAATAGATACCCTGTACATTCACATTTGCACAGGTATTTCCATGCACACAGCTAACGCTACACAGGAAAATTAAAGGATTCCGGGATAAAACCAATCCAATGCAATTTAAAATACTTGATGTGAGTTATTACTATTATTATAATTATCTTCATAGTGCTACAAGCTTAACTTATATTTAAGACACTAGTCACAACAATAAAAACATCTTTACATTGCTATCATATTACTTAAATTTACTTAACTTAACTTATTATAGCTTATTATTTTAAAGTATTTTATTTAACTGTGGTATTTTATTGTAGTTAATTTGATTCAAGCATGATTTGCAGAGTTGTTCCTAATTAACTACTTTTTTAATAAAATCGTCATTTCACTAGCATTAAAAAAAGTAGTGCCAATGAAATTTCATTTTACTAGCATTTAATTGGATAAAAATATAGGATAAAACCATCGGATAAAAATCGGAAAAGCTATCGGATAAAACTATCGGATAAGACTATCGGATAAATATTGGAAAATTATCGAAAAAACAATTTCCCAAATTTTTATATATTTTTTTTAATTTCCAAAAAAATTATTATCAATGCTAATTAAAATGGGTTTTAATTGGCATACTTAATGCCAACGAAAATTTTTTAATTTAATGCTAATTAATATCAGAGATATTTTGACGTAAAATCTATAGAATTTAATGTCAAACTAGAAAATATCTCTTTGCTAAAATTTAAGGAAATACTGAAAAGCCTGGCCTTAGACTTTATGCATTTTACCGTCTACAGGGTATAATAATAATAAAAGACAATTGCAGCCAATACAGTAGTCGGTACATAACCAAAACCCAATTTTGTGGCTCTTGGCAATGTGAAGGCAATGACGCTGGCGCCGCAACATCATCGAGTCACAATGGACACAAAAAGCAAGAACAGCAACAGATGCAACATCAGGCCAGCTTATGGAATTGTGCAGTAGACAGAAATGTGGGTCATTTTAGCATAATACTCGTATAATAAATATTTATCCATGGATTTGCCAAATAGTTCAGCTCAATAGGCTTCAATAAAAAAAAAAAATAACCAAAAAAAAAACAGAGGATAAACACTAAAAACACAAATAATCATCCAATTGTCAGGTTATCATTTCTGTTGATGAAGGATTATGACAAATGTACAGGGATTTGTCAATTTTATATTCAATGGGCATGTATATAAAACATATATGTATTCCGATGGAGATCCACATAAGTGATTTAAAATCAATAGATCTAAAGAGGAAAAGAGAGAGAGAGAGAGAGAGAGAGAGAGAAGCATCAATAGTTTAAAGTCTATTAAAAATATGTTTTTAATATTTATTTTTGGGGAAAATTTAAATGTATGTCTACAGTGCTATCAAAATTTTTGTTACAATTTTTGTTTTGTGAAGTATATTTTGAAACATTTGACAACACTAACAACAAGGAGCTTCTATTTTCGGATAGAAATAGCTGGTAAAGAAACTTTAAAGCTAAAAGCTCGTTATAAAAATTGACAAGCCTAAGCTGAAGGCCTGAAAACAGTGTTGGAAAATTGTGTGAAAATCGCTTTTTATTAAATGTTTCGTTTATTTTTTAATTTCAATTTCAGCAACTGTTTTCACAAAAGCAGCTTTATGTGCAGCATGTGATGGATTAAAGCTCGAACTCGATCTCGTTAGCTAATTGACAATGTTGAGTTGTTAAGTGCTTAAAAGTGTGAAGAAGCTGAAACGAAAGCTCTTGAATGGCACTCATTGATATTTGAGTCGGTTAATAGTCGACTCAACACCCATTGTGCATTGTGGAGCCAAAATATATATTTTTCAGTTGCATTCTACCCTGCTGCTGATATTTTGTGCATTGGCTTTACCTGTCGCTTCTTGTCGACATCATCCACATTGAGGTCCTTTAACCCCCATCCCCGTTTCCCCACCTGCCTCTCCTCTCGTTTCGTCTCGTCTCGTCTCGCTCGTGCTTCTGTGTCAGCTCTTCTGTTCAAGCTTCTCATTCTCTTTCTTCTCCTCGTCCTCTTTATGCTTCTGTTCCATTGCTGTATTTGTCGTTTGTCTGCATGTTATTGCTATTGTTGTTGGCTGATTCGGTTTCTGTTGTTGTTGTTGCTGCTGCTGTTGTTATTATTTTTATTGTTGCTTACTTACATATATTTAACAATCTTTGTGTGTGTGCACGTTTTCGTTTCTCGTTTTTTGGTTTTTGGTTTGCCATTTGCCATTTGCTGTTCATCGTTCGCATCGTTCGTTTTATGCTCTTTTGCACAGGATATTACAGTATTGTCAACAAATATGTAACTTTTCGATAAAAGGCACTTTTAATTACAAGTTTTCACTTTTTTCTATTCGAATATTAAGCTGCCTAACGAATCGTTAAGAATATATATTTGATTCAGCGACTCACTGAACTGAACAATCGTTTGGTGGATTTTTTTTTAGGTATTTTCTATGAGAGAAGTTACAAAGATTCATCAAAATGGCATGAAATTATAGAAGAAAAGAGGTAAATGTTATAGTCAGGGGTTATTTTAATTAGTAAACACTCAGATTTCGTTGTGACGCTTGCTGCATTTACCAATCCAATCATACATTCTTAAGCTAATTCTTATTCACGCCAGAGGGCGCTTTATAGCAATCGATAAATGATTAATTATATTTACAGTGCGATAAATTTAATTAATAAATAACACTATTTACAATATAATACAGTCTTACAAATTACTTATGACTACGTGTGCTAAATATAACTACAATGTTTAAGATTATTTTGACATACCAAGCTAGTCTTGTTTATCCCAAAAAAAAAAATCCAACATAGCCCTTAGACCTCTGTTTGTATTTTTCCCACTTCAGCCTGCTTACATATAAAAAAAATATGCTTTCAAATCTAGCACTCTTTTGTATACATTTGTTTTACCAATCACAATCAGAAAATTGTCAACATAATTTAAGCTGAACTGTCATCAAAATCACGATCACATATATTTTAAAAAATTTCTATCGATCTCAGAGATAACTGTGGAGTTTTTAGTGTATGCAATATTCGGTTGTCAAAGGCATTTGTTGTTGTTTTTGTTCTGTTGCTAGCTTCTGTTTTTACTGTTTGCTGTCAGTAGGTAAAAATTCCAATAAATAATTGAAATCGTTGGTTGTTGTAGCATTTTCCCTTTTGCCCGCTTTGCACGTTTTTGGCTACCATTATTATTATTTTATTTTATATTATTTTTTATTTGTATGTACATTTTGTTCATATATATATTTTTTTTGCTCTCATACTTTTTTTTATTTTCATTTTGGCAGCGATGCGCTCGCGTCGGACGCTTTTGGCATTTGAATTACAATGGCCAAAAGCGAGACCCCGTCGGACTCCCGCATTGAGTTCGACCTGCTTCCCACCCACTTGCCAGACCGGACAGACCGACCGACTGACCGACCAACTGCTCATTTTTGGTATTTTCTGAATGCAACCGCAGAAAATTATGAAAATTACAATGTGCCAGCAAGCATTTTTCTCCTCTCTCTCTCTCTCCCTCTCTCTCTCTATTTCTTTCTGTCTCGCTTTTTCAGTTTATTTTTTGTGTTTATTTTTTGTGTTTGTGTTACTTTATTAATAATGCCAACATTTCTTTTTTTGTTGTTGTTGTTGTTGTTGTTGCGTATGTCCGTCTCCCACACACATAGTTTGTTGTTGGCAACTGCGTTTTTTGTTAATTACACAAATAACTAACCAAACAATGGCAGCGGCAAAAGCAGCTACAATAACAAAAGAACTCTCAGTTCTAACGGGATTCCCAGTAATTCCGAGAATTTTTGTTGCCTACTTTGTTGCGTTGGCAACACCTGCGGCTGAATCAACGCACAAATGTGACTTATCTGGCAGTCAGAACTGCAACAACCAGTACAAACTGTACCTGCAAGCTCTAACTTTAGCTGTAACTGTAACTGTAACTTTAGCTGTAACTGTAACTCTAACTGTAACTTTAACGGTACTGTAAACTGTAACTCTAAATCTGTTTGTAGTTTGCATCGTGTTGTAAAACCCAGCACCTAAAAAGTAAAAAGGGTCTATAAAGAAGATAGGGCACAGCCTTTAATAGCCTTTTTCCACGACAATACATTTGGCTCATTCGACGCCATTTTCATCATTTGTCCCGAATGTGGACTTCATTTCAGTACAAAATCCGAATGATCATTTTGGCTCATTCATAATGAATGAGCCGATTTTTTGCCATTCGCCCTGTCGAATTTCAGTATTTTTTCTATCGAACACGCGATGTTTATCAATAATTTCGTGAAAAAAAGCAAATATCACTTTAACCAGCTGTTTTGTTCAATTAAAAAAATTTGCACGAATTATAACTGCAAAATAAAAATGAAAATGTTCAATATTTCAACTTTTTATAATTTTTGCACAGAAATCGAATATTTTTTATTAGGGATGAAAAAATACATTGAAATTCGAAAACCCAGATTTTCTCGAAGCGATTTTGAAGAGCTTTAATCTATAACTCTTTTGACGATCAATCGAGTTGATTAAATCGAATTTTATGAAAAACGACATCTCACTGGAGTTGATTTAACGTAGTTAATTTGCAGCCATAAGTTCAGTCGTTCCATTTATGATGAAAGACCATAATAAAAGACCAACAAAAATACGAAATATGATACAGAAAAACAAATATTTGTAATAAAAATAGTCGTTTATTATGTCCTTAAAATTTCGTTTTTAAATAATTGGAGTATTTTTTGAGAATACTTTTTTATTTACAAGTGGATGTTATATTGTTATCCGATATCGACTATATTTTTCTTCTACTTTTTTTTTTTGCCATTTTGCGTTTCGATAGTTTCTATTAAAAATTGGGACTCTCACCACTAGTGTAATGTTTATTTGTTGTTTGTTTATTTTTAAGTATATGTGCAGGGTCTCTCTCAACCGAATTTGTTCGACTCTATCATTTTCAACAACTTAGTTAAGCTAAGCAAAAACAAAAACAACTAGCGACAATAAGTACATATTTTTGATAGTCACGACCTCAAATATTGCGTAATGTTAAAAATGAGCAGTCATAAAATGTGTGAGGGGGGAATGCGAAGGGGAGACTAAGGGGACTCCCCGTTTTTAGTACATAACTTGCAACAGCAGTGATAAGTCGAAATGAAGCGAACGAAAGCAAATGCAACGACCAAAAGCCGAAAGGCGAACGTGGAAAGTGGAAAGAGGAAAGTGGAAAGTGGAAAGGCGAAAGCAGCCGTTGATTTATGATAGCATCCATAAAAGTTTTCAACCAAAACTTGCAGTTTAGCGCCTGGCAAGTGATAAACTGCAACGTCTTCTAGTCTACTGCCAATCCACTATGGTCCGGATGACGATTTTTCAGGAATAAATTAATAACTCGAAAACGAATTAAGTTTTTTTTGGTCTAGTTTTTTGCATTGGGCTTATAATATTAATTCGCAAATGGCCTAGAAAAGTGGGCGTGGTGCCGCCTTTACTTTGGATTCTGGGATATGCAAATTTTTTGTTTTTCAAGCTAACAGCACTAAATTTGCAGGATAGGCGTGTTACTATGCCCATAACGTGTTGGCAAAATTTGATTTAAATCGGATATCTAAATCATATAAAAATAATTGGAATAATCGGTTGAAAAGTCACTTTTTGCTTTTTCCGAAATATCTGACTAAACTGAACGTATATTTGTGATATTATGCTCCTCACATTCTGGCTATCAGATATCAAGATTAAAATACTATAATTTATAATATCATAATGTTCAAGTTATAAAAATCGGTCGGGTCTTTTCAAAGATAAAATTTTAATGGAAAATTTTTTTTCGAGGCAATTTTTTAACTTTCAGATAACAACAATTAGCACGTTGATTTCAAACAACGCAGATATAAAAACACAAAGTATAAGCCACAATGAATATAATCTATGATAAATTTTGTTAAAAATGTTTTTTTATTAGTGCTGTAAAACAATTCAAATCAACCTTAAAAATAAGAGTACCCGTTTCATGTGCTCTCTGTTCAAAGCAACTCTGTTTAACAGCTGTTTGCTAAACAGTGTTGGACAATGTGAAAATTTTGGTTATGCAAAATTTGAGTTGAAAGTATTTTAAATGCATTGCCATCAAAAAATCTTGAATTTTAACAACTTTAAATAATGACTTTATTCCAAAAAAATTGTCATTCGGACCATAGTGCAATCTCCGCCCAATACGAGTGCGAGTGCGATTGCGATTATATGAAAATCAGTCTGCCATCCGAGAGGGATCGTCTTACCCGGACTGACAAAATCGGGTCAAAGTGCAGCAATCTTGTTGCCCTGTTGTTGCCCAGCTCAGCTCAGGGCCAAGTAAACGAACTTGGCTTACAGCAGCAAAACAGGATGCATGCTCAAGTTATCCGATTTCCACAAGACACTGACTGAAGTGACTTCGTCTTGGGTATTCTATTCGGTATTCAATTCTCCTTCTTACTCGACAGTTTGGGACAACTTACAAAAATCAATTAGAGCCCAACTTGGTATCAAAACAACAATATATTTACTACTAGCTAGAACTTTGCAGACTTCGAAAACAGTGGCAAGTATAGAAAGACATGACTTATATTAAAGCAAAGTTAAGAGAGTTGAAGTGACTCACAAAATATTATAGAAAAGGATACTAAGGAATGACAGAACAGGTTTTATCATTAAAATTACGAAAGAGAATCAAAGCACAAAAAAAAAAGTTAAAATACTAGTAAAAATAGCTGCAAAGTAATCAAAGCTTTCAGAATTCATAAAAAACAGAAAAAAAAACCAATCAAACAGATCATAAGAAACGAAAAGAATCCAAAAGCAGTTGATACAAAGAAAAAGTATACAAAAATGTATCTAAGAGGGATAAAAGCATCGGATTCAATAAACAAGAAAAAGCAAATGTTGCTAACATAGATGAAAGAGTAGGAATGAAAAACTAATCTCAAAGTGAGTTTCAAAGTAGGCTTTTCATAAAGGGGAAACAGTACAGTACAGAAGATATTAAAGAGTTTATACGCAAAAAAATAAAAAATAGGTAAAATGTGAATGAAAGAGAGTGTCGAGAATACTTATTGATTTATAATACACAAATTTTCAAGAAAATATAATCAAAGACAATAAGTAAATGAGTTTAAAAGCTTAACTTCAAAGATGTCTTGAAAATTCTGGATTATATGTTTAAATATATACAAAAAAAATTATATTTTAAATCAGCTATCAGATCAAGTCCAATTGTCTTTAAGGCCATAAGAATATAAGCCTCTAGAAAGCACCTAAATGCAGGGAAATAAATATTTGTATAAAAACAGCTACCAAGTGAGAATAAATAAAAAAATATAACACAGCGTCAAAAGTTAAAACTCAAAGAGTTTGCTTGTAGATAAAAAAATCATGAATTATTAGTGAAGTTGCTAGAAGTGTTGTAATTTGAATTGGGCATTAGTAATAAGTACATATGTCATAATCTAATCCAAAAAAATAAAAAAAAAAATAACAAAGAAAGCAGCTGTGAATTAAGCCAAGACAAAGACAAAGCAGAAAAATAAATAAATAAAGAAAACAAACAAGCAAGACGACTATATTAGAGTCTCCGACTAAAAGATACCCGTTAATCAATTAATATATATTTAACTTGTACGAGTATCTACGAATTTAAAACGAATATTGCACATTTTTAGGCGCTCGTGTTGATTTTGAACTTAAAACAGGCATAGATAACTTATGATTTTTTGATTTAAATGGGATTAAGTGATATCATACAAAATGTTTAAAAGCAACGTTTGCCATTAACAAAAGGCGTTTTGTTTGAAAATCTGTGAGTTTTTTTGGCAAGATTGCAAACCTCCAAAATTTTGTTAAAGCTTCGGTTCGGCGGCTCAAACCATAAAGCAAGACATTGGTTCGGTTCGAACCTAGGTTAAATTTGATACAAATAAATATTTGTATTGTTATACAGTTTTCTCTACATTTTAAACAAATAAAATTTGAATTTAGAAATTTCACCGTGATATCCGTGAGATTTAGAGAAGTGTGTGCCAAATTTAGTTAATCTAGCTCTAACAGTCTCTTAGTTCTGGGGGCTTAAGTTGAGGCTGATCAGGAATATATATACACTGAGAAAAAAAATGTTCTAAAATCAAGATTTTGGTCTCAGAATTAGGATTAAATTAAGGGAACACATCTTGACTTTAAGAACATTTTAAATAAGACCAAGTTCTTATTTTAAGAATAAATGATCTTAAAATTAAAACAAAAAAAATAAAACAATTAAAAATTATTTTATATATTTATATTTTTTTTTATTTTTAATTTTTGATTTATTTACATTTTATTCTGTTTTAGTAATTTTTTAAATGTTGTTTTAATTTGATACGAGTGGGGTTTGAACCGCCGCCTACTGCTTCACAACTGAAGCGTACGAAATAGTACCTATTTATACTTTTCTAACAATTTAAGATTTTAATTCTTATATTTAGATATTAAGATTTTTTAGATTAATAATCTTAGTTTTAGTCTTAAAATAATCCTATTTTAAGAACAAAATATTTAAGTTGAATGTTCTTGATTTTAGAACTTGGTCTTTTTTTTCAGTGTAGCTCTAATAGTCTCTTAGTTCTGGGGTCATAAGTTGAGGCTGATGATATATACTTGTGTATAATTTGCAACGAATATAATATACTCTTTACTTACCAGAAAGGAGTATGATAAAAGCCTCTTCAGAAGTTGAAAGTCAGCTAAGGAGCTACTGTGGGAGTAAGTATGTGGCTCACTCGTTGCCTCCAAGCAAACAAATCCGCTCTTGGTGACAAACAGACAAAAAGACAGACAGACAGACAGACAGACTGACTGACTGGTTAGTCAGTCAAGTTGGTCTATGAATCTCATTAATTTAGTCATCTTGGAGAGGAGGCAAAGCAGCTCTCAAAATCAAATGAGGCACGGCCACAAAGTTAACGATGACGATGACGATGACGATGTCTCTGCCTAAAAGTGTTGTGTTGTGTTGTGTTGTGGGACAACTAGAGTGGAGTATTCTCCGGGTAAGTTCTTTGGGGACCTTTTCTCATTTGCACATTACTGCCCATGGACACTCTTTTCTAACTGTGTATGTGTGTGTGTGTGTGTGTGTGTGTGCGTGACAACCCTCTGGCTTGAGTTCAATGGACTGACTCCCGTTCTTCAGCAGCTTCACTGGCATCAGTTTTGCCAGTGTCAAAGTCCGATACGTGAGAATAGTTGCCAGTTTTGTCCAGACTCCCAATAATGTCTGTTGGACGGTGGACATTCTTCGATGTCCGCCCGACTCTCGGCTCCTGGTTGTCGGGTTGTCGGCATCCGGCTGACATCAAGCTTAAGCTACCGTCTACACTGAAAAAAAAACCGGAATTCCAGACTAAAATTAATTCCAGCGGTGTCAGAAGTACGGTAATAACGGATTCTTATAAACCAAGTATGAAATACTTCATTTAAGCTCCATTTTTCTCATCAAAACTTTCATTTGTTGGGTTCTGTTATATTTGTTTTCAGTTAGACCAAATAATTTAGACTTCTTTGACTTTTTTAATGTCGATTTTTTAATATTGTTGCCATTTTATGTACGTATTATCTTAATTTAAGAATTATATTCCGAATACATACTTAAAAGATTCAAGCTAAAATCAAGTTTTTTAAACTAGATAAACCAAGCTAGATTAACCAAGTTTGGCACACAATTCTCGAAATCTCACGGATATCACGTTGAACCTCCTAAGTTAAAATTTTATTTGTTTAAAATGTAGAGAAAACTGTATAACAATACAAATATTTGTTTGTATCAAATTTAACCTAGGTTCAAACCGAACCGATGTCTAACCGTATGGTTTGAACCGCCGAACCGAAAGCTTTAACAAAATTTTGGAGGTTTGCCAAAAACCTCACAGATTTCCAAACAAAACCTCGTTTGTTAATGGCAAACGTTGCCTTTAATCATTTTGTATGATATCACTAAATCTTATTTAAATCAAAAAATCTTAAGTTTTTGAAATTTGATTTTTAGAATGGATTTTTCTTTCTGTGTACCGGCATCTTTGGCTCTAAGGGAAGGGAAGGGAAGGGAAGGGAAGGGAGAAAGGGAACTCTCGGCATTCCGCATGGCTGCGTTTTTTGGGTGTGCAGCGATTTCAGCGCCTGAATCTGCTCGTTTATGGCCGCTGTCAAATTAATTGGCTTTTCCGGCTCTGGGTCGCCTCCGTTTGCTTGACAACTCATTTCCTCGATACTCGCACTCGCACTCTCTCGCTCCCACACTTTTGCTCACTCTCTCTCTCTCTCTCTCTCTCGTTGTTTATGTGGTATCTTGAAATGCAGCCACGCATACGATGCGAATGCATTGGGCCAACAAAACAAAATGGGCAAACTGAAGGCGGCCAAGTTTAGCCTCAATATGCGGAAGTGCTTAAGTCCTGGCCAAAAACTTGATACTGACCATGACTGACAACGTGCTTGTTTGCTGTCCCTGTCCCTGTCCCACTCTCACTCACTCCCTGGCTGGCTGCTTGACACTTGCTTTGATCGCTCCGATTCACAGCTTCAGACATTGGCAAGTACCCAGTACCCAGGACTCAAACCCATTCCGCCATCCACTTAACCACTCAACCACTCGACAACTCGACCAGTCGACCGAACATCCATCCATCCATCCATCCATCCATCCATTCATTCATTCATCTCATCTGTCCTTCCATTCAAACTCTTGAGCCATTTTTGGTAAAATGCCGCGAGGCGCGTTTTGATTGCTCGCCATCGTCGGGTGTCAATGAGTGTGAGTGAGTTTCTATTTTAGTCTTGAGTGACATTTGTGACATTTTAACTCAACTCAACTTTTTCAATCTCTCTCTCTTTCTCTCTCAGCAGCACTCTTTTTGAATTTGGGACGCTTGCTGAGTTGTGGTGAGTTTTTTCTCCCCACCCCAAAGCTCCCAATTCACCTTTGGCAGCGCTTTTACTGCAGAGCTTTCCCCACACACAGCTTTACGATATTGACAGGCATATCGTATGGTACCTTTTTCATATTTCCCTTTGGTATTTAAATATCCTTACGATTTAAGCTTATCCGTTTACGATTTAAACTTACCCGTTTAGGCTTTATGGTTATTATTGCGAATATCCCAAGGGAAATGGTGGAAAACGCAGCTAAAAGAAAACACTTTTCCGATATGAGCAAGTAAAAGAACCTTTTAAATAGTTAAGTTTGACACCTTAATAAAATGACGCCAAAAATTCAATTTAAATTACTATTAAAACTGAAAAGCTTTCTAATACGAAATTATTAAAAATAAGAATAAGACTGCATATTAAATTAAGACTTATATTTTACTATAGTGATAAATGTTAGACAACTTAAGGGGATTCTCTTGTGAATATGTACATAATTATACTTAGATGGTCTTAGTTGCTTTAGATTTAAAATCATTTGTACTTTATAATTTATTTCTACAAATATATAAATAATGTAGTTGCTGATAGCAACTTATAAGCTGACCCCTCGCTATTAATTATGCTTTAATTAATTAAATCTCCGTAAGTAAAATTCGATTAATGCTCACAGAGAACACAAACAGAGAGAAAAGGGTTTAAAGGACCTCTCAATATATTATATGTATGCATAAACATTTGATTTTTTTTAAGTCGACAGTGCACTGTGCTGACAATTATGACAGCTTCATTAGCAGCTCATTGAGCCACACACATACACACACACACACACACACACACACACACTGACACACGAACTTGCGGTAAATGCTTAACTAATTGATTATAGACGTCAAAATTATACAAACGTACTCCCTTTGACATTTCAATTTCATTTCAATATATAAATCGGTAACATATTTGTGACCATCTTTCAGTTGCAACAACATCTTAGAAGAGTTTGGTTGATGGGAGTGGAGGTGGGAGTGGGGGTGGGGAGGGGAAGGGAAGGGTGAGGGGGACAATGCCACATGTTTTAGGTTATGTTCAACAAGGTGCTTAAAGTTGTCTCTACATGGACTGTGATTCATTGATTCACCCAGATTTATGTTATGTTTGTTCAACAAACAGTTAAACAACTTTGAACTTATGCTCGATTCTTGAGAGTGATCGACTGATAAATAACCTGCATTTATGGTATGCATTGAAATGTTCTGATCTTTACAAGTAGATAGAATTTTACACTTAACACGAAATTAATAGCTCTATTTTAGTATATAATACTACAAGTATATATAAATCGTAAATAAAAATATAAAAAAGAAGTTGAGCATATTAATTCTAGGAAATAAAACCGGAACTGCTAACCGAAATTACCCGTTTTATTTTGAGAACCGGAACCGGAACTGTTACCGAAATAAATTTTCTTATAAGAACCGAAAACCGAAACGTTTATACCGGCCCTCTTTCGGTACACTTATCCCAAAATTCTTTGTTGTTTTCTGTATAAATATCATTTTGTTTTCTAATTTACTTTCTAATAAAAATTAACTTTAAATTTAGGTTAGGTTTGTCTCGATAAAATACGAACATACGTAATATAGTATATATGTACATATCTGCTTATATAGTTTTGTTTTATAACATTTAATTATTTTTTGTTTTAATTTACTGATACCGGAACCGAAAGGAAAATACCGAAATAGAACCGTTCACCGAACTACTTAATTGTTTCGGGACGTACCGGAACCGCAACCGGAACTGATATTGGTTTCTGAGATACCGTTTACGCGTACGAGATATTAATCTATAAGCATAATACGTGTAAATTCATTATAATTAAATTAAATTCACTTTTAAGTTGTTTTTTTTTCTGTCGTTATTTAAAGGTACTCTCAAGTTCAATATTTTTATGTATTTCATTCACTAAAGTATTTAATAAAGTAATATATATATACATACATTTATATTACTTTTGATCTGACCGAGTTTTCAAATAATTTTATTAATTTCCGAGTTTATGGTTTATTTAACATTATAAAATTTTGCTGAGTTTTAGAAAAATTAATTTAACAATTGTTAATTGATTTCTCTGAATGAACGTCATACAATGAGACTAGGAAGGACTTAACTGTTTCAAGTTGACAAATACTATAGAAGACAAGTGGAAAAGGCTATAGTCGAGATCCCGACAGTAGGATACCCGTTACTGAATTTAAATATATATAAAAGTATTGTAAACAAAATTTAAAAAAAAAAAAAGTTTTTTGAGAATTAACTATTATTATTAAAATTTATTATTTTAGGCCCTGAATCCCCATTGTGGCATGTCTTGTTGCTCAATTTGCCTCGTCCTCCTAATTATAAGACTCGAAATGGAAGGTTTTTTTCCAAATTTGAAAATAAGCAGCTTCGTCAGGTTAAAAACTGATCTTGGTTATCAACTGCTTCATGTTCACAATTGTTTCAACATCCTCAGGTTATCAACTGCTTTATATTAGCAACTGCCTCAGGTTTAATTTAAGTAGAAATTGCTTCAGGTCTAAGAATATAACTCTGCATAGTTTGAAATCAATTCAAACTTTTATTCATGGTTTGGTTTACAAAGTATTGTATGAGATAAATTAGGCAAAAACAAAAATTAAAAAATTAAAAAAAGGTTTAAATGCCATATTGTGTTGCTGTTGTGATTTAGTTTAAACCTAATACATAAGATTTTAGGCGAACTTTTAAATCTTTACTGAGTAACAGAAGTAAACAGAATTCACTCTTAAATATTGCAAACTACTGTTCTTCTCTTAAATCCCTTCACGATATATTCACCTGAAGACTCGTAGACTGCATTTGGAGGCGCCTCAAAGTAGGCAACACTTTTGTTTTGGCTAATTTAAGCAGCAAGTGTGTCAGATAAGCAGCCAGACAAACGTCAACCTTCAAATTCTCTCTCTCTCTCTCTCTTTCATCCACTTCCACTTTCTCTCACTCAGTTTGGGTGTGTGTGTGTGTGTGTGTGTGTGTGTAAGCTGAACTTCCGTTGCCAGCATAGCGATGTCCTGTCTGGCTCGTCCTTGCCTGAACCGCTTAGGCAGAGCTATGTAGCATAATATTTTCCGTTTTTGCCAACTGACAACTGACAACTGCAACGGCAGGCGGTCGTGGTTTCCATCCACTTTTTTTTTGTGTTGCTCTGCCCGGAAACGGAAACGACACACACACACACACGCACGCTAATACCCTGACACACATGCGTCCACTACGTAAGCGTGTGTGTGTGTGTGTGTGTGTGGGTTCATCATTTGTATTGGCATTAGCAACGGCTACGACCAAAATTATTGTCATTATCATTTTTATTCTAATTTTTTTTTTGTTTTTTTTTTTTTTTTTGTGCTACTCGATTTATTAACAGCTATCAATAATCGAATAAAATGTATGCAAATCAAATAATTGTTAATGCAATTAAGAGCGTTTTATTTGTGCATGCATATTTGCAAATATATTTACATATTTATTAAATCCATTTGCGTTCTATCATTCAGCTTAAATATCGCAGAAATTGGCCATATATTGAAAAATGAAACAAATGTGAAATAAATCGTATGTAAATGAAACTTGTATACAACAATGATTATGTACTTATATACAGTTTTGTTTCAGCTTGAATGATTGAAAAAACTGTCATTCATATCAAAGACTTATGTAGGATGAAAACATTTTTAAGGTAAATATTAAGAAGAAAGCAATTACAAATTTTATTTCTAAAATTATTTTCACAAAAATATATTCCATTTTGTAGTAATATTTAGCACACGTAGTCATAAGTAGTATGTAAGACTGTATTATATTGTAAATAGTGTTATTTATTAATTATATTTATCGCACTGTAAATATAATTAATCATTTATCGATTACTACAAAGCGCCCTCTGGCGTGAATAAGAAATAGCTTAAGATTGGATTGGTAAATGCAGAAAGCGTCACGGGCGACGCCGCCCGGTTAAGACTGAATAAAAGATAAGAGATCGGAAATCTGAGTGTTTATTAATTAAAATAACGCCTGACTATAATTTCAATATATATTAAATGAAGAGGGAAATATATTCATTTTTAAGAATCTAATACCAATTACAAACTATACAAAAAACGAAACAAAAAACAATTCACATTAAATTGGTGTACACTTTTTGACATAACAATTTGAGTTGAAATAAAGAAATTGTTTTTTATTTGTTAATTTTTTTTTTTTTTTTTTGTGAGCGAAATTCATTTGCAGTTCTGTTTGGACTTCTGTTTGCCCCTTCTTTTGTTTCTTCTTCTTCTCCTTCTCCTGCACTCTGCACAATTTCCATAACATCTTGTAGCAATTTAATTTGAAATATGCAAATTGGTACAAAAGTCTGCGACTGCAGAAACTCGTGCTGCGTGTTAATAATGAATAACAAGATAAACATGATGAACAGGATAAACCATATAAGGGGCAGGATAAGGGACAGACTGTGGGAGAGAGGTCCTGAAACTTTACCGAGCAATGCTTATCAAATTGCAGCACGGCAAGTCCATAAATAAGCCAAGCTTTTAAGGGTAAAATGCATGCTGGCTAAGATCAGATCGAGTTGTCTGTCATAGTCAGTGGGGACTGTGGCATTTGATTCTTTTGCCAGCATCCTTGTGCCACAGTCAAGGCTAGCAGGCAAAAATCTTAACGCATTTCTGCGGTGCCAAAAGGAGCGGCAAAAGACGCAGGAAAGAGCAAAGAGGAAAGAGAAGAAGGAGAGCAGGAGAGCAGGAATGAGAAGAACGAGGGGAATGAGTTTGAGTTTGAGGCTAGTCTAAGTGAAATATTAAGTGTGAACGGCAAGTCAAGTGAAAGGCGGCAGCGACAAGCGGAAAACTTTTTCAATTATAAACGCTTTGAGATAAGCAAAGCAACGACAACAGCAACAACAACAACAACAACAGCATTTTTCCTTAAGTGTCTTCTGCCCTTTCTCCTCTGCCAATCACTTACACACACTCACACACCCACACACAGTTATGCTCATAAACAAACAAGCGTAAAAGTCGTGTCGACAAAAAAAAAGAGAAGAGAAAATAATGAAAGAACGGTCACAACTTGACGCAGTTTATTATGTATAATATCATCTGTTTAATTGAATATTGTTGTTTACTCTCTTCATGCCACACACACACAAGCATGTGCATGTGCAATTGTGTGTGTGTGTTTGTGTGTCTGGTTGGGCCACACGCAGTGGCAAATAAGTTTTTATGCTTTATTTAATTGGCCCCGGTTCGTGAGTAACATACATATATGATATACATATACTTGCAGACCCCTTATCAACTCTCAGCTGAGATATTTATTAGAATAGATGAGTTGTAAAATTGATATGCACACCACAAGTGTACGACTAACAGATGCTCTGCATACCAAAACAGAAACTCACGCAAATATTAAAATATTAAAAACATTATTGCCATCTTTTAAGACGGGAAAACAGCGGCTTTATTTGGGTTAAAATTAAAAAAGATGCTACATCACAAAACAAAAAATATACATATATTGTAGTAATATTTAGCACACGTAGTCATAAGTAGTATGTAAGACCGTATTATATTGTAAATAGTGTTATTTATTAATTATATTTATCGCACTGTTAATATAATTAATCATTTATCGATTGCTGGAAAGCGCCCTCTGGCGTGAATAAAAGTTAGCTTAAGAATGTATGATTGGATTGGTAAATGCAGCAAGCGTCACTTTTTGAATCGACGCCGCCCGGTTAAAACTGAATAAAAGATAAGAGATCGGAAATGTGAGTGTTAATTAATTAAAATAACCCCTGACTATAATATATATTTAATCAAGGCTGCAAACCGGTTCTAAACCGATCCTCCTAGAATCTGTTCGGTTCGGGCTTCTGAGCAGACTGAACCGGACCATGAAACCGAACCCTTGAAATTATTGAATTTGCGAACCCTAAACTAATCCGAACCGCTTTTAAAATAAAAGGTTCGGTTAAAAAAAAAATAATAATTACATAAATTTTATTGTTTTCTCATATTACGCAATTATTTGAGACTTCAGATTAAAATAAGACATATTTAAATCTTCAAATAAATTTAAATTTTCATCTAAATTTGATTTCTTTAAACAAAAACTTTAATTAGTTTAAAATGTAGTTAAAAATGTATTACAGTTTAAGTATTTTTTTGTATGGAATTGAACCAAGGTTCAAACCCAAACCTTGGGTTAAGAGGGTATATAAACCAACTCGCGAATCGAACCGAAGTCTTGCCCTATATTTCGAACCGCCGAACCGAACCTTTAACCAAACTTAGGAGGCTTGCAGCCTTAATATTTAATTGTCCCTAAATATGAAATTACTCTTCTTTATGTTTATTTTTTTTTTCATAAATTTATGATAAATAAAGCAAAGATATATAATATTAGATAAAACATAAATAATATTATTTTTTAAAATTAAAAGTTGAAAACACTTTTTTACAAAACGAAACATTTTATGTTAAAGTCTGATAGTAGTAGTCTTTTATTATTTTAATGTACATTTATATTACTTTTTTTATATAATTAAATTTTTTTAAATTAATAAATGTACGTTTAATATGTGGCAATCGAGATTGGTAACAAAATCTCGCTGTTTGTGTTGTTAAATTGAGAATTGTGAATTTGTTCCCAATTTGCTAAAATGACATGATTAACTTAGAAATTACAAAAAAATTGCTTAGACATTTCTCTTTGTTGAATGTTAAAGTCAGAAGTGATGGTTGGAAATTATTTCATTTAACTGTGGAGATTGAAGCAGGATCAAAAAAAACGGGATTTCAACAGTCGTTGCAGAGCTTTAAAGTGCCTTGTCATTCAGGGGTCACATTACGCACACACACAAACACACACACACACACACACACATTGTGTGTACACACGTTCCACTATGGTCAAGACGACCAGTTTTGTTGGCCAAAATAAATAACTCAAGAACGGAAAGAGATATTTTGGTCAAGTTTTTTGCATTAGGCTTCTGACATCAATAGGAAGCTGTACCAGCCAAATGGGCGTGGCACAGCCTTTTTTTATTTTATTAGAGTATCCAAATTCGGTGTTTTCCACGCGATTTGGACCAAACTTACAAGTGTGAGGTGTCATCATCCTATTAACACATTGTACAAAAAAGAACGAAATCGGACAACTATATCATATAGCTCCCATAGGAACAATCGGCTGAAGCACAAGTTCTGTTGTGAAAAACTTCTTTGTTTATCAAACTCGTCACTTACGCGTAGTATACCCTTTTTATTATTTTATAAGTAGGTTGCCACTGAGTGGTGTTTTTTAAAAATAAAGAACCGCATTTTCCTAGCATGTCTCACGCTTATCCGATGTTCCCATGGCAAACAAGTCTGCATTTTAAAATTTCGAGGTTATGATCTATTAAAACAAATTTCAAGAATTTTTAAATACAATGTGGCATTTTCTACCATATACATTTTAACAAGAATTCATTACTCTACAACCCGCAATAGGTTTTAAGGTGGGACTAGGTGGGACTCACTTAGTATATCTTTTCAAAATTTAGTTTTCATTATCAATTCTGATATGTTGAACGGCTTATTTTAACCTATAATTACAAAGACAACACAACTACTATCAACAATTCGCAACCAAAACACGTATTACAAACCCTACTTATTAATATTCATCAAAAAAATTTTATGTATTAATAGAATTTTTTAAAATTGAGCAACTTTGGTGGTTAAACTTTTTCTAATGCAGAGTCATGTAAAGTAGGCGGTTACGGTCGAGCACGCTCGACAGTATGATACCCAAAGCCCAGGTATTTTTCAATAAAAGTTTATTTTCGACCAATTGTTCCTATGGCAGCTATATATATATATATATGGAACCGATTTGAACCAAATTGCCCAGAATGTACAAAGCCAACATTAATGCATATTCTATCAGTTTGGTTAAGATAACCGACTTTAATAAAATTAAGTCAGGATGTATAATATCAGCTCCGATACATAATCTATAAGTTTGGTTCTGATATCTCAACAAACACAAAACTTTTTCATACTAAAACTTCTTTTTCGATGTATCGTTCCTATGTCAACTATATGATAAAGTGGTCCGATCCAAAAATAAAAACAAACTTGATCTGCGTATGGTATGTAAGCGTAAGTTTTATGTCTGTAGGTTTTATAGTTTCTGAGATCTTTTTTGCCCATTTTCAATGGGCTCAGGGTATAAAAAAAAGGGGTTTTGGCCAACAAAAGTGGTTGTCTGGACCATAGTGCGTTCGAGCACAAAGAGCAGTACACGCTCACACACACGCTCACACACACACACACACATTGTACGTTCCAATCTAAGCTCGTAATGCGTTGCAACAAATCAAGCAACAGGATGCAGAATTGAGGATGCAGGATTGAGAGTAGAGGATGCAGTACAGCATTGGCTACAGCGGCACGTACACGCCTTACCCGACCCGAGATGTGAGCTCAACTCTGAGGGATCTGTCATTTCAGTATGTATTTACTATATGTACGTGTCTGTACATGAACATAAAAAAAATATATTCGAATTTTTTTCGGTTGGGGCTGTGTCAATGCCTGAACTTTCAGTGCTGACCGGAAATTCTGATGTGATTTCTCATTTTGAATACCGAGTCGGCACATTAAGAATAGTTTCATAAAATACAATAATACAAAACAATAAACACAAAAAAACACAAAAACAATAGCCGTCATGTCGAATCTGAAGCCATGTGGCAGCGGCAACAGCAGCAACATGGTCAGTAAACAGATGCCACCACCACGATCGTGTCATCAAATGGGGGAACAGGGAACAAACAGTGCGAGCGGCAGCAGGAGCGTCAGGGAGAGTGGCAATGGGAATGGCAGTGTTATCGATAACCAAAACGATCACAATAGTTTACGTACAACCAGGTCACGCCCCCTGGCGCGACTGGATCGTCTGCTACGCCGTTGGCTCCCCGGCTATAATTATTTACGTGGAGCTATTGCCAATGCCAGCAGCAACACTAACAATACCACCATTGACAGGCCGGAAACGGAAACGGATACGGAAAAGTCAGCTAAAAGGCAATCATTGGCCGGATCAGTGGAACAACAAATCCGATCCGGTAATCAAGTATCTGCGATCTGCGTTGAGCCAACATTGCCAGTCCGTAAGCGAAAAGATGGCGAAGTTGTTTTGGATACGGGAATTGCCAAATCCGAGTTCTGCATGAAGTTGGAAAAACTGCTGCGGGCCAAATTAATTGTCAAGGACTAGCTGTACATAATATCCACAGCAGTTGGAACAACAACAACAACAATACAGATGGACTAAGATGGTAGTAAAAAAAAAAACTAAGAATTGACCAGTGTTTTGCAGTCGTTGTTATGGATTTAAATATGTATTAATATTTCCGATGCTCATACGCCATAAATTGCAGTTAATAAAATTTTCAGCTAATACATTTTCACAATGAACAGATAGGGATAAAACGTATATGTACTGAGCATTTTTATTTTTTCAAATAACAATTTTATTTAATTATTCAGGGCTGTTCCCAATTTCACAACAAATATCGATTTCATTTAGATTTTTTAGTTACAATATGTCTGTATTTTGAATTCCGGTTATCGGTTGCCCAAAAGCTTTATAATCGGATTCGTAACGGTTGCAGTTTTTTTTTAATATATTTCGGTTTCGAAATACCGGTAATATATGAACAAAAATTTGTTGATTTCAAAGAAGTCGATTTTTAAAGTCAAAATAAATTTGAAAAACGATGATTAAACCTTAACAGAATATTTGAATTAGATATTTAAATAATTTCGGTTTTTCGGTTTCGGTACAATAGAAAAATTTTGATTCGCTAAGGATTTCAGTTACGGCTAAAAATTTAAATCGCATAATACCGGCTAAGAGCAACGGTTCCGATTAAGGTTTTAATCCCTGCTTAGCAGTGATATTCGAAAAATACTTTTAAAACAACACTCAATATTAAACCAGCCACACAAAATAAAAGTGATGTTCTGATCTGGGGGTATCAATATGATTACTATATGGATTTTGGGTCGCTGAATCCGAAATTTATTTTGCCTTAGCACGTCATGTTTTCGAAATAACCCCAAAAAAATATGAAAAATTCATCGGATTTGTATGAAACCCGTTACTTGCGGGTTTTCAAATTTTCAAAAATTTTAAATGGCGGATACAATATGACGAATTTTAAAAAAATCGTATTTTTACAATTTTTACAAATTGATTTCATATTCGGATTCAGCGACCCAAAATATATATAGTAAGCGTAGTCACCCCCAGATCAGAGCATCACTTTAATTTTGTGTGGCTGTGTAATTAAAGCGGTAAGAACTTAAAGAATGGAGCTTTAAACACACATCTGATAAACATTCCACACTTGTTGAGAGAAATAAAGCACAGTAAGAGAAATCCACAGCATATCCACAGCCCTCTTTTAATCGGCCCATCAATTCTCACAACAGCTTAGTTGATTTATGCCCATTTGGGCCAACAACAATGCGCAACAATATTATTGTAATTATGTATTTATTATGACAATGCCTGCAGCATCAATGAAGAAGAAGAATGCTTTAACGAGTATACACTGTTAAAGTGCTTTTATGATAATAAAAAGCACGATATATTAAATACACTAAGAAGGGCATATTAACAGTTAAACAAGCTTAATCGATCAAAAGATACCCTATAATCAGGCCAAATTTTTTTACGTGTTTAAAGTCATATATACGTAATTAACGAATTTTGCAACTTCTCGTAGCTTTTTTTTAAAACCAATTTGTAAATTTTTACTAAGCTTTGTTCAGAATCATGTGTAAAATTGTGATTAGGTAATTTTCAATTAATATTCCGAGATAAGTAAGAAATAATAATAATTTAAATTTTATTGCCATACCTTAGTATTTCTAAATGTTATTTATAACGTATAGTTATTAATAATCCCACAAAAAAACCTCTACACGAGGTAAAAGTCTAGTGACGAAAGCAATTTCAAGCCCCAAAATTTCTGATATCCAATTTTGTAAAGAACAAAATTGAGTTTAATATAAACATTTTAAATAAAAATATTAATTAATAAATTCTATTCTATAAATTAATTTAAGTATGCCATTTTGTTAGATAGGACTAAGCCTTTCGATCGGTATATAGCTCGATCTGATCGGGCAGTCATAGCAAATTTTCCAAATTAGCTATATATATTGCTAATCGCCTTTCGCACCCTTCGTGCTGCTTTCGTCACTAGCGCGAACTGCCATTCGCAGTGATAATTGATTAACACTTACGAATTAGTAATTGTGACTGATGCATTAAAAAAATAGTCTAACTACTTGTAGCATACGAAAATATTAAGGAAATAAATAAAATGTATTTAAAGAATACATAAAATAAGTTTGCAAAACAAATCTGTATTGAATGCCCAAGAAATTGTTGAATTAATTAATAAAAACCTACAAGTGATCTAGTAAAAAATCTATAAAACGAATTCTTTAATAAATATAAAAATTATGGAAATGCAACAAAAATTTGTCATACTCATTCAAATGTAAGGGTATACGTATATGTTTAGTGGGCCAGCTTGTGATTTACAACCATTGGAAGACTGACAAAGCGAGCGCACACAAGCTTGCAGTGTCAATATATCAATATGAAAGTATTAACAATATATCAATCAATCAGTTGCAACACAAAGACTTTAGCACAAAACGCTGTGTGTGAATTTGTGTGAGTAATGGTCAAAAGGATGAGAGCATTTATGGTCTGAATTTAAGGGACCCGCTTAATTGAAGCGCTTATTAAAATTAATTAGAAATAATTACCGAAAATCCTGTCGAAATCATGGACATTAGCAATAATTATAAATATGTATTTCACATAGGGATTCTCCTATGCCTAATCTAAATGGCTATGTAAATTGGCCAAAAATTAGTTGGACAAAGAATCCCTTGCGATTTGGTCCCTCGTCAGTCGCAAAACTCTGCACCAAAGTTGTGTAAAAGTTGTTAATCAGCCAAAAGCCAACAACAATTTAACGGTTTATAATTAACAGCAAGGAAGAGGGATAAAATATAAAGAACCACAAGTGCCACTGGGGAAAGAGTGAGAGTCCCAGTCCCAGTCCCAGTTTGATGTCCCCGATTGAAGCCACTCAGCAAGTTGATTGTGCGACAAATTGACAGGCATGGCAACCAGGCAACAGAGTAGTACAGCAATCTATCGATTTAGTCGACATCAATTGTCAGTTTTGCCCCTTTTCAAGCGTCTGTCTCCCATTACATCTCTAATCTATTATCATAATGTGGTATATTTCAGAAAGCTCTTATGCTAAAGTGAAAATAATACTTGTGACATTGTATTTGAATGCTTACCATTCAGCATACTGAGTGAGTATATATACACTGCCGCTCAACTGAATAGGTTCACGACCATCGTCATATTAACTTGGCCAGATATTTTGAACCAATTGGTCAATTTTGATAAAAATAATTTTTATTTAATAGAGCATTTAGTTGCTAATAAGTTGTAAGAGTTTCCGGTTTTTTACCTAAGTAAAAATATTAAAATTATTTCATTTCCCAAAAGCCTAAAATGGAATGCATTTTTTGGCTCAACTGAATAGGTTCATGAGATTTAAATTAAAAAAAAAAATGTTAAACGCAAAAATCAAAGCTTGGGTAAATTTAATGTTAAATATTTACTAGTTTACGATAATTTAATAATGAGTATGTCCTCCTGCCTTAAGTATCAATTCTTAAATATGACCGGGCAAGGATATAAAATATTTTTCAATAACTGGAATCGAAATCGCGGTCCAAGCTATTTTAATCGTATTAATTAACGTCGCGGTATCTTCAAATTGTCTCTTAACCTCGTGTACGAGAGTCCCCATATTTTCTCCATTAAGCTTAGAAAAGAATCCTCATACTGAACTATGAGGTTTGGTCTATTTTTTAATGTTCCATCCATGTGTTGTTAAGGTACATTTTATGTTAGTACAGGTTCTACACTTAATAAAAAAAAAAAAAAAAAAAAAATTAAGTTTAGGTCTGGGGAATATGATTACTACTTAGAAACTTTTACATTTTATTAACAACTTAATACTATATCAAATAAAAATGATTTTATCAGAATTGACCAATTGATTCAAAAGATCTATCCACTTTAAGTTGATGAAAGTCGTGAACCTATTCAGTTGAGCGGCAGTGTATGTATATGTATATCAGGAGGGACTATGACCTGGACAAATCATGACCAGTGAACAAACTGACAACAACATTGCGCATACGCCCCAATGTACCACAGGGCACAACTTAACGCACAGCTCGTTAAGAGTGGTTATATATATTTGTGTGTGTGTGTGGGTGTATGTGAGTTTCTTTGTCTGTCTATTTGTGTGTGTGTGTGTGTGTGTGAACTCTGGGGACCCCTAATAATTTGCTGGCTGAGCACTTGACTTGCGTCGTTTACATGACCATTAATGTGACTTTTGCCAACGCAGCTGCCAACGCCGAGTTGCCTCATGTCCTTGCAGCCTCTGATGGCTGCTGAATGTGCGCCTTGGGAACCAACTGCTGACCACACACACACACACACACACACACACACACACACACACACACACACACACACACACACAGAGAGAAAGAGAAAGACTCATATATATACAAAGAGAGTGACCCATTGAATAGAAGCTGTTTTGCGTTGCTGTATTTGTTACTTTTGTTGATTGGGGCAAAACAAAATTGTTGCCTACTTCTTGGCATCTGTCCACTCAACATGCTAATATTTACACAACTGTATGAGTTACTCTCTCTCTGTGTGTGTGCATAACACAAACAAATGTATAGTAATTTATTTTTAAATTACGACAAATTGTTCAGTTACACAAAACCGAAAACAAAAGGGGTTTTCCACAGTCAATTCAATGTTGTTTGTTGCTATTAACAACAAAAGCCTGGATTTAATCCACGTTATTACACCAATTAGCAGTTTCAACTAAGCCTGTGGCTAATTAAAAAAACGCATAAACAATTTGTTGATTTTATTATTATATATTTTATATTTACTTTATTCGATTCGATTCGATTTGGTTTGATTTCATTTGATTTAGTTTCGTTTTCGTTTTCGATTTTTTGGTTAAAAATTTTACATTAAATTTGTAATTAAAGTTATGCTATTTTTTGAGCAAAATTCTTGTATTAGCTAAATAAATAAATATAATATTCGAATTTTTGGAAGTAGAGAATTGCTTAAGTAATTTATTAAGTCTTAGCCCAAAAGTGAAATATATATAACGCTAAATTTTGGACTATTTTATTTTATTTGTTGTTGAGTATGTTTCTGTAAAAGCGCCGCAAAAATGGACAAACATTTTTTTAATTTTTTATTCTTTGTATTTGGTGGGTGAATGCTTGTTGTTGTTGTTGTTGGTGTTATTTTGTGGTGTTGTCTGTTTAGTGGTTGTAATTTGTTGTGGAGCGTGAGAAATTTAACTTTTACAGAGGCGTCTTTGATATGTTTGTGTTTGTTGAGAAATCGAATTTGTATGAGCTAAACAACGTGTTTTCTACTTATTATTTGCAATTAGTAATAATATATGTTATTTAATATATATTTATAAGACATTATATTATATATGTATATCCAGAGATTATATATGTATATTCGTAGATTTAGAAGTACATTTGATATCAATTTCAAGAGAGGAAAAAATAGAGAGTTTTTGTTGTAAATTGTTGTTAATTGTTATTAATAAATATCAAGTGAATTATAATTAATTAATAGTATTTTCATTATTAATATGTATGTATTTGCTGTGGCGCGTTGCACATAAAGTAATTGTAATTATTTGTTAAATTTTTCGTTAATTAATCATTAATTATTAATCGCAATTCGTGTAGCTGTGCGTTCGTATGATAAACGTGAAGTCGTTATCGTTATCGTTAAGGTTATCGTAAGAAATTTCAAGTGCCATTAATATTTGCATACATCGATTTATCGAACTGTCACATCCCTCTATCACTCCTTCTCGCTCACTCATAGCTCATGGAGACCGCGGTCTTGGGCGTCGGCGTCGGCAGCGGCGATGTGGTATTCTCCTCTTCATCATCGTTCTCCTGCGAATCCTCCGGCTCGCCAAGGGCATGGACAAACTCATAAAAATCAATGCGTCCATCACCATCCACATCCACCTCCTTGATCATGTCCTCAACTAAGAAAACCGAACAATCGATTGCTGAAATCGAAATCGATTACAGATAACAGATAACAAATCACTTACTGTCCTCCTCGTCGAGATCCTCGCCCAGACACTGGAGTACCGCACGCAAATCGGATGCGGTTATATAGCCACGATTGTGCTTGTCAAAGACACGAAAGGCATCCCGCAGTTCGCGCTCCTCCTGATCCGCCGATGAGAGACCCGATTTGTCCTCGTACGTCATATTGGAGAGTATGTCGACAAACTCTTCAAAGCTAACGTTGCCATCGCCTGCGTAAAGTGAGCAAAAAATAAAATACGAAAAATGCGAAAACGAGAAACAGAAGAAAAAGAAAATATTGATTGAAGAATGCAATTGGAATTGGAATGAATTGTGGCACGCACCATCCACATCGATCTCCTGCAGCATCTCCTGCAGCTCCTCAACACGCGCAAATTGCCCGAGGGAGCGCATAACGGTGCCCAGCTCCTCCTTGGTTATGCAACCATCGCCATCCTTGTCGAACAGACGAAATGCCTCACGAAATTCTGCAAGTCATTTGAATGTAAATGTGAATGTGAAAAACAAGTGGACGGCTACAGTCGAGCACGCTCGACAGTAGGATACCCTGTGCCCGGGTATTTTGTACTAAAAGTTGATTTTCAACCGTTTGTTCCTACGGCAGCTATATGATATATAAAGCCGATTTAAACAAAATCTGGACAGAATGTACAAAACCAACATTAATGCATATTCTATCAGTTTGGTTAAGATATCTCAAAAAAACAAAAAACTTTTTCATACCTAAACTTTATTTTCGATGAGTCGTTCCTATGGCATCTACGTGATATAGTTAACCGATTTTAACCAATTTTGGTCAGAATGTATAATACCAGCCCAGATGCATATTATATCAGTTTCGTTCTAATATCTCAACAAACAAAAAACTTTTTCATGCTAAAACTTGATTTTCGACAGAACGTCTCTATGGTAGCTATATGATATAGTGGTCCGATTTGAACCAAATTTGGACATGATGTATAATAGCGGCATAGATGCATATTCTATCAGTTTAATTTTGATATCTCAACAAATAAAAAACTTTTTTAAAAAAGTTTCAGCTTCATTTTCGATATAACGTTCCTATGGCAGCTATATGATATAGTAGACCGATTTTAACCAAATTTGGTCAGGATGTATTTATATTACCAGCCCAGATGCATATTCTATTAGTTCGAATTTAATATCTTAACAAACAAAAAACTTTTTTTATACTTAAACTGTATTTTCAATGTATCGTTTCTATGGCAGCTATATGATATAGTGGTCTGATCCAAAATAAAAACAAACTGGATCTGCCTATTGTATTCAGGAACCTCCATACCAAGTTTGATGTCTCTATCTTTTATGATTTCTGAGATTGACGCGTTCAAACAGACGGACGAACAGACGGACATAGCTCAATCGACTCGGCTGTTGATCCTGGTCAAGAATATATATACTTTTGGGGGTCAGCCACGCCCCCTTCTGCCTGTTACATACATTCTGCCAAACACAATATACCCTTTTTTGCTCAGTGTATAAAAACTGGCGAAATTCCCATGTTGAACTTACCACGCATTTGACCCTTGGAGATGCAACGACGCTTGTCCATTGAATCCGCATCTGTCTCACCATGGCCAGCATCCACGGCATAGGAGCTGGCCCGTTGCGAGAATTGGCGTGTTTTCGTTTTTCGTTTATTGCGTAATATGTCATTGGCACTATCTACAGCTGCTGTTCCTGTTCCTGATCCTGCTCCTGCTTTCACTCCGGCAGCAGCAGCCGTAACTCCGGCTGAGCTACGTACGGTTAGCGCTGCTTTTACGGGTGGACGTCGCACCAACATGGACTGTTGGTACTCATCGTACTCCTCCTCCTCATCGTTCTCGTCCTCGTCCTCGTCCCCCTCTTCCTCATCTTCCTCATCGTAATCATAATCGTCCGCCTCATCATCGTTGTACTGCTCATAGACAACCTGTTCACTGAGATGACGCTGAGCGTAGCTGACGCGAGTTGATCCACCCACAACCCCGCCCACTCCCACTCCCACTCCCCTGCCTCCTCCTGCCGCTTCACAGGAGCTGGAATCCGTGTCCGCATCGGAAGCAGCATGACTTCGTTGTTGTTGTTGTTGTGTTGTCACTTTCTTGCGTTGTCTTTGACGTCGTTGTTGTGGTTCTTGTTGCTGTTGTTGCTGTGCTTGTGGCTCATTTGTGTGCTGTGGTTGACCCAATCCCAACCCTAACCCTGATCCTGACCCTGACCCTGACCCTACCCCCTCCGCCGTCTGTTGTTGCTGCTGCTGTTCATCGTCTGTGCCCGCCGTCGTCATCTGTTCCTCATCAGGTTCATCACCGCTCAGCGTTGTGTTTCTAGTCTGTCAACAGAAATAGAGAGAGAGAGAGAGAGAGAGAGAGAGAGAGAGAGAGAGAGAGAGAGCAGCAAGTAATTCTCCATTCTCCATTGTCACGCCCTCAATTCCTACACTGATAAAAAAAAATGTTCTAAAGTCAAGATTTTGGTCTCAGAACTACGATTTTTGGTCTAAAAAATGCGTCGAGAATATAAAATTCTTAAATTAAGAGAACACATCTTGATTTTAAGAACATTTCAATTAAGACCAAATTCTTATTTTTAGAATAAATGTTTTTAAAATTAAAACTTAATAATAAAATAAATAAAAATTATTTTATATATTTATATTTTTTATATTTTTAATTTTTGATTAAGAATATTTTAAGAATAAATGATCTTAAAATTAAAACTAAAAAATAAAAGAAATAAAAATTATTTTATATATTTACATTTTTTTTATTTAATTTTTGATTTATTTACATTTTATTCTTTTTTAGTAATTTTTTAAATGTTGCTTTAATTTGATACGAGTGGGGTTTGAACCGCCGCCTACTGCTTCACAACTGAAGCGGCCTCTCTAACCAGAGCGCCACGGTGCCACCATTTGTTTGACACGAAATAGTACCTATTTATACTTTTCTAACAATTTAAGATTTTTATTCTTATATTTAGAATTTCAGATTTTTTAGATTAATAATCTTAGTTTTAGTAAATTGATCTTAAAATAATCTTATTTTTGGTCTTAAAATAATCTTATTTTAAGAACAAAATATTTAAGGTGAATGTTCTTGATTTTAGAACTTGGTCTTTTTTTCAGTGTGCTTACCATTAGCTGCCTCAGCTCGCGGGCAATGGTTGAACCAGTTAAAAACTTATTAACTGCCGTAAAAAGCCGTTTTCCTTCCAATGTGGCGGCCTTGCTTGCAACTGCTTTTCAACTTCAACTTTAATCCTTCCCTAACCGGTCGTCCTGCGCTGTAAAAGGTCCTGCAGCTTTAGACAATTGCTCGACTTAAACCAAACTCAAACGTTGCGCCGCACATTCAAATATCCTAATTAGCCGCATTTGCATACACACAATTGTTACACTGTAATGAGAGGGAGTTAGAGAGAAAGAGAGAGAGAGAATGGAATTTAGATAATTAAACAATTTGTTCGTTCGTTGTTCGTTGAATTGGCATCGTTCAATTGATGCAACAAATGTAGACGAATTAAATCGCTCTCGCATTTTGCATTCAAATTGTCACGTTTCTAATTTCGGTACCTGGCTAAATTCACCTACGTGCCCTCATCTGGTTGATTATTCCGGGGTTACATACATACATATGGTATATATAGAGATAGAGAGAGAGAGAGAGAGAGAGGAGCCACACACTCATACATTTATCTGACAGCTAATCAGCCAGTCATCATGCAAATTCCCCCATGACCGTTCCACATAAATGCGAAACACGTTTCGGCAGGCAGTTTTTGAATAGCATGAATGCAATGAGGATATGGTCATGAATTGGTTATCTGTTATCTTGCCTGTCAACTGCAGCTTTTGGTCCGCTAATATTACAGTTGAATGCATCTCGTCTGGGTCTATTCATACATCCATGCTCACTTTTAAAACCCATTACCAAACGAATAATTGCAGACAATCAAAAAAAAAACCAAAAAGTGGGAATAGTTATTTGCGAGATCCCAACCATAGTATACCCGTTACTTATTTCAATATATATAAAAGTTCTTTAAAGAAATGATTTCCTTATAAAAACTATTGCATACTTTAAGGTGATTATATTACAATTATTATTGTTTATAACTTAGATTAACTTAGATTAGCTATTACTCCCGTTTTACTTGTCCGATATTACTGAGGTTAAGTGAGATTATTGATAATACACATAGATAACGTTATTTACCATAAAAACTGTACTATCTTAAAAACTGTGGATGTTGTGTCAAAAATTTAAAAACAAACTTAACCTGCGTGGGGTCTATAGAAATTTGTGTGCCAAATTTGGAATCTCTATCTCTTATAGTCTCTGAGATCTAACCATTTACACGGACGGAGAGACGGACAAACACGCATGGCTATATCGACACGGCTGTTGATGCTGATCAAGAATATATATATATACTTTATAGGGTCGGAGATGTCACTTTCTCCCTGTTACATACAACGCACACAATATACCCTTTAACTTATTTTTTAAGTAACGGATATTAAAAAAAAACTTTCAACATGGTACTATTTCGATGTTTCTTTAATGCTTCAAAATGTTTAAGGCATCACAAAATTAAAACATTCTAACAATTCGCAACAGTTTCCATTCATAATATATTTCTTGAGTGTACATCCTCTATGGTCTTTTTATTATTAAATCATTAGAGAGCATCGATTTGTATGGACCAAAAAAAATTACAAAGGGTACCCCATGTTCGTAATGAACATTTAGACCATATAAATTGTGGTTTCAAAAATGCATCAAGAACACGAAATTCTTAGATTAACAAAACACATCTTGGTTTTGAGAATATTTTATATAAGAGTAAATGTTCTTAAAACTAAAATCAAAAAATTAAAAATGATTTATTAAATTTTTAATTTTTATTTCTTAACCAATTGTTTTATAGGAAATAGTACATATTTATACTTTCCCAACAATTTAAGGTTTTTTTTTCTTGAACTTTGATTTTCTTAACATTAATATTATACTATTATAAGTATATATTATACTATTATTAGTAATATGGTCTTAAAACGTTCTTATTTTAAGAAAAAAATATTTAAGAGGTAATTAGATAATTAAATTAACTAATATTAAGGTATTCAGTTGTATTTATAATTGTGATTTAAGACTATACATTCTCCATGGTCAGTTGTTTTTAAGTGCAAGCCCTGTAAAAAGCCTTAATAGTTGCTGACTCGTTGTTGGGGGAGTGAATGGAAATGGAAATAAAAAGATTTAACAGAGGAATGATGATGATCTCTTGTCATTCTATGCATTCGCGAGTCATCCAACAAGTTGTTTTTAGCGATAATCTTTAGCAACATTGTAAGTCTTGGCTGCTTAGACAATGATTTGGCACACTTTGTTAATGTGTTTAATCTACGTGACACGCACACTCAGTCTCCTTTGATTGTCAACGGTTGAACAGGGCGTATGTGTAATATGCCAAGACTGACAGCCAACAAGCAGCCATAAATGTTGCCATGCTGATTGTGATTGATGTGCTGGCAGGCAGAGACAGAGACAGAGACTGAGAATAAAACTAAGACCGTAGCAGGCTGAGACTGAATGCTTTCGAGTGCTTTGATTGTTTGTTTGTCATTTGTCAGCAACTTGTTAAGAATTCAAAACGACTCGTTTTCTTTTTTGTTTTTACATATTTTTCACATTTATATATTTTTTTTTTGCTTCCGTGTTTTTTTCTCAATTCTGTTATTTTACTTTATATATATCGTATCTTTTTATTAATTTGTGATTATGGTTGAGGAAAAGGCATCCCTCAACGAGATGGACAAAAGTCGAAGTGTCAAGTTGCTGGTCGAGAAGTTCGAGCGCATGAGCATGCGAAAGGTTCATATTTCGGGAGCACCACAAGATTGGCATCTAAAGGGTATAACCGGTCGGGTTGCCGAAACCATAGCCAAGTTTGAGCATAACATATTTCCCTATCGTATTGGCAATGGTGCGATTGGAAGGGATCATTCCACAGATCGCTGGGTGGCCGTGCTCAAGGAGAAAATGCTGCGACATGTTCGTCAGCAGATCGAGACTGATTATAGTGATAATCTAGATGATGAGGAAGTCTTGCAGATTGGCAATTATGTCGAGAGTATGGAGATGCTATCAGAGCAAGAACAGGAACAACATATCAAACCAACAGAAGCCTCAAGTGATGACGGGCTTATGTTAAGTTCCAAAAATATGAAATCCGCTCCCAGCTTTAATGGATTTAGTTTGAGTAATTATTTAAATAACCTCTCACTATCTCTTGCCCTTAACACTTACTACTTTCTTCTCTCCCTTGGCAGTTAATAAAGACGTTCAATTCGTGCGGTCGAGCAATAGTTGCACTTGGTAGATCGGCAGTCTATAGTTGATTTTATGGATTTCTCCAAGGAACTAACCAGCTGAAATTCCCCGCTAAACTAATCAAATGGTTGCAATTTACATCTAAAAAAAATTCAAGTACTTAGTTGAAAATATCTATAGTCTTAATTGGGATTAAAGAAAAATAGCAATAAAAGAGAAATTACTTTTAACAAAAAAATGTGCAAACGTAGCGAAATAAAATGACAAAAAAGTTGAGGTCAGTACGAGGTAAATATAAGGAATGATAGCAGCAAAAGGAGCACTTTGTGAAAGGGAAATGCACTAAGCATATTCCATATTAAGCAGAACTAGAAAAGGAATGTTGAAAGCCGTTAGTCGATTGACACATACCCTAATTCAAAAACTTCATCTACAGTGAGAAAAATATACCACCTTTCATCTTTTCAAAATGTCATTCGAATCTACAGAGATCGCTAAAAAGATATATCTTATGAGCTTGTAAATGTCAAAACGAAATAAGTGATAGACGTAAGTTAAAATCGAAAATTACTAAGTATTTTATTGGTTGAACCTGTAAAAATGGTAGACAATTATATTTGGTCCGGTTTATACTCTTTATTTAATAACATTTGCTAAAATGTACTTCTTGGTATTGCATTTAGGCATTGTATTCAAAATTGATCGCTTCTTAATTAATAGTGCTTATATTTACCAGCTACCAAATCTGTGAAATATCGAAATGAAATAAGAACAGGCTAAAGAAATTGCTAAATATTGTGACTAGGAAAATGAAATGAATAAATAATTAAATTAAAAAATTATTCAACTTCGATAAAACTTGTCGCAGGAATTTCGGAAAAGCCCTAATGATTTTTTAAATTATAATAATTGTACTAAAAAAAAAAATCTGGGAATCCGGGCTAAAATTAATCCCAGCGGGGGGGGGGGGGGGGGGGGGGGGGTACGGTAATCCCGGATTCTTATAAATCAAGTATGAAATACTTAAATCAAGCCCGATTTTTCTCATCAAATCTTTCAATTATGGGGTTCTGTAATATTTGTTTTCAGTTGGATCAAATAATTTAGACTTCTTTGACTTTTTCAATGTTGATTTTTTAATATCGTTGCCATTTTATCTACGTATTATCTAAATTTAGGAAATATATCCAGAATACATACTTAAAAAATTCAAGTTATTATCAAGTTATTTAAACTTGACTTTTAGAATGGATTTTTTTCTGTGTAATTATAGCCATTGTGAAATTATTTTTAATTTAACATAATTGTAATTAGAATATTTAATACTATAATTTCAACATGGTTGTTGTTCACAGAGTTAAAAGTAACATTTCGGGCTTGTTATTTAAAACTATTGTTTGATACACATCATAAAAGTCTTCTGAACTCTAATTTTGTTCAAAAATTTTTTAATTCTGACTTTATAAGTCGCAAATGTCTTTCATAGCTAAATACCCCATTGAATTAGGTATTCACAAGGTATACCAAATGAATAGACGAAAATGAATCGAACAAGGATTGCATCAATTGCATCACAATCCAGTGAGATATAAAATAACATAGGAAAACAGAGAATGAGAGAGGATGAGGGAGAGGGAGAGGGAGAGGGAGAAAAGAAGTGAGAGTGGGGAATTTAAAAGATTTTGCAATCTTTCGGGCCGTCTGGAACTGTTTTTTGGGGGGAAAGTGGAGGAATGTTAAATTGCATTTCAATTGGCTGTGCGCACAATTTGCAGCATATTTCATTTTGCAAACATTTGTTGCCACCTCGCTAAAGGATGCCACAGGAAAATCATCATCATTATCATCATCATCATCGAGTGGCGGAGAATCTGCTGATGCTGATGCTGGTCGACTTCAGCCTCAGGGCTGGCCGCACAATAAAATGCCTGCGTGCTTCCCAAAAAACGGAAGGATGTGACATGAACATGGCCCACATGCAGATACTGGTCCAGTTGATTACCGTTAAAACCGCAAAATAAATGGCCAAAAGGAAGTGCCAAGGCGAAAGTGAGAGAAAAAGAGAGACAGCGACAGAGACAGAGCGAGAGAGAGATAGAGAGAGAAATCAAGGGCGAGGTCAAATGGATATTCAGGCGGCATTGTTTGCCAAGCAATTTCATGCATAACCAAAAATACTGTTTCTCAGTCAATTTAAATGCGTATACAGAATGCAGGAAATGTAGGAAACAGGATGATGTGAATAATGATGATGATGGATTTATAAAACAGCAGGCATAAATAATTATCATTCTGGCCGTTAACTTGGCCATTAAATCGTTAAAACCATGACATCAAAACCTCAACACTCTTTCTGGCCTTCTTTGCATTTATTGCGATGATTCACTGCCATTAAATCATTATCTTTAACATCGGCATCATCATCATCATTATCATCATTATCATTATCATCATCGCGTACGCTGTGCAGTTACTTTTCACTCTTCCTGCAATTCCAATTTGCATTTCACACCCGCCCGCAACCACACACACACACACACACACACACACACACACACACACACACACACACACGCACACACATCTGTAGAACATTTTATGACAACGCACAGTAGGGCAGATCCTCAGTTTGCGTTGCAAAAAACATATCTTTTGAACCGGTGAAGTTATTTTCAAAATTGAAAAATTATTTAATAGAAAACTTCTTAAGCTTTAAAATGAGTGCTTTATAGGCCCACTGGTTGATTCAGGGTTTTCGGTCAAAGTTGAAAAATATTTACAGTGCATAATTTACATGTAAAATTATAAAAAAAAATCAATTTTTCTGCTTTTTTCATATTTTAATCAACAATAATTGGTATTTTAAAAAGTTGAGTTACGCTAATAAAAAAATAAAAAAATTTTTATTTTCCGGAAAAATCTCGTACGATGCCTGACATGGTGAGAACGTTTGTAATTGTATTGCGTTCTTCCTCTTCTATCACAATTTTTTTGCGAGGTTGATTCAGTTTTTGTCCTATAACTTCCCCAGACGCAGCTGGACGCATGAAAGACCGGGGTTATTTAATTAGAGAATTGTTTACCGAAGACTCCTGTGGTAGTGGGATAGAGTCCCAAGGAGTCCATTAGAAGTTCTATTCCATTAAAGTCAAAAAATTGCTTTATTTTAGTGCTTTTTTTAAACATCGCTGGGATAAAAAGTGAACAAGTTAAAAAACAAACCTCTACGACATTTCATTAAGAATGAATCTACTTTTTATATAATATCAAAAACAATAAGAATGGTCGTATAACTTGGCAACAAAATAGTTTATTTAGCATTTTTAGTAAAATTTGCACATTTGTGTTCGCACTTAAAAATTTGTCAATTTTGAGAGGCAGTAACGCCCACAACTTTTACCTGATTTCAAAAATCTTTTGGATTTGTTATCTTTAAATATTTCTATATCGAATGCATTTATTACTATTGAACTCGCCTTTATCGAAAAAAATGATTTAAATACAGTCCCCACACCTTTCTGTCCCACTGTGCAACGTTGCCAAAAACAACAAAAATTTCAACTCTGTTGTCGCAGCACATTTTCCCATTCCCTTCCCCACCAGTCCCCTCAAAAGTTGTCATCCAACTGACATGAAATAGATGAAGACATCGCTGCCACTCCCCCCTCCTCCCCCTTCTCCCCCTCCACCCCCTTCTCACCCTTCATCACTGTCAGTCGCTCTTCGTTTAATGCGCTTTGCATAACTTTGTCAGGCGGCAGTTGATTTGTTTATTAGCAGCAGCCTGAAGCTGAAAGTTGCAAGTTGCAAGTTGCTGCAAACTGCAAGTAGCACGTGCCAAAGTGCCAAGTGGCAAGTGGCAAGTTGATAGTTAAAGCCAGCTTGCAACAGCAGCAACATCTGTTGAAGCTACTCGTAAACTTTAACTGACGAGCGTTTGATAAATGAAATGAAGTTGATGTGCAAAGTTTTGCATGGATATGAACTGGTTGCAAGCAGCTTTAGCTTCAGTTCATGCCACAGCTCCAGCAGACAGCACAAACAGCAGATGCGGCCACATCACTTGAAGAATTCGAAAATTGATGCTTGCAACATGAGCTTCAATTGCAATTAAACTAACGCAATCACTTTAATTTTGTTGCCACAAAAAATAAAATCGCAGTGCAATTAGTGAGTGTTGCCTGTGTGTTGCACATGCCTGAGCAATGTACGTTGTTGCCACATATATGTATACATTCCCCTTGCTTTATCCGTCGAATGCGGTTGACCACAGAATGCGGCAAAAGCCGCATGAATATCGCTTGAACCCGCGTAAAATCCAGCAGTAAAAAACCGCAAGTGTTTTTGGCTCCAATTTTATTGTTTAATTTGAATTGTTGGGGCTGCGGAGCAGAGACGGCGAAGGGAATGGGGATGGGGGCGGGGGCGGTCCAGGGTCATTGGGCGTAACCATAAAGTAGTAAATCAGTTAGCAATTTTTGGCAGTTGCAACATTTGTGGGTCCCATTTGCGATATAGCATGCTTTTGGGCTGTCAAACTTGGCGTATGCGTAATATGCGAATATGCAGCCACAGCGAGAAGATTCCTCCGTCCTCCGCAGAGAGAACGCCAGAGACACAGATGGTAGAGAGGAAAGAAGAAGAATTCACATAAAACCAAATTGTAAATATGAACGTGGAAAACTTTACGCATTTCCAACGCATAAATCACACAAAAACAAATAGAAACAGAAACAAAACACAATTACGAATACAAAATACAAATACAAATTCCAAAATGTGTGTGTGCTGCAACTTTTTGGAGGCACACCCCCAATTCGCCCACTTTCAGTTGAGCAACACGTAAATTTTGGAGCATAAAATTTTAACAACTCTTGAAAACCACAAAACAAAGCCAAGCAAATAAAACAGCGTCCATGCTCATGTGTGTGTTAGATTGTGTCTCACTCTCTTTCTTTCTCTTTTCTCCTCTCTCTCGCTCACTCCTTTCCTGGGAAGAGCGAAAAGTTTAATGGGTGGATTGTAGCAGCATAGTCATAGAGGACTCAAGATAAACATAAGAAAATTTTAATAAACTACAATATTAATTTATCTAATGCTATTAAAATGCACAACTATGAGATATTCTGCGAACTAATCTAGGGTACTTTCATATTTATCGAATTAAATCTTTTTAAATATATTTTTGATATTGCTTGATTTCTTACGATATTCATTAGATCATTGTTCGCACACACCAGAAAACATGCTCCCTGATCAAGTATCACAAAAGCTTTATGCTACTGATACTTCCTGGTAAACGCTTTGATACATTTTTCTGCCATCACCTTATAATCGAATTATCGATAATTATCGATTATAGTTAATTATAATAAAAGTTAGGAAATTAAATGAAAACTATCTAAGAAATGTAATTAAATTGTATGTAATTGAAAGACTGCTGCTGCAGTGGCACATTGATAACAAGGAAAACTTTCGGTTAACATTTCATGTGTTTCGATAAATATATCTGACAGGAGCAGAAAAGTAGCACAAAGTAACGGCCTTTTCTTATGATACATGCTCAGGTATACACAAAATTTGGTATCATGATGCGGTATCACTGCCCTTCACCAGAAGTATCATAGATATCATAAAAACTATCAGGAAGCAAACCTGCCTAGTGAATGTGACCATTGACTCCCTAGATAGAGTACTTGTCACATATGTACATAGAACATTTTTAAAAAATAATTGAGTTCGATTCTCCATCATTTGTTTTTAAATTTCCTAGAATCGAAACGCTATTTACAATACAATATCTATGTATATAAATCTCTTTGTCCAACTGACGGACTCACTGACTGATTTCGCATTGTACAGGCCAAACGGTTTGACGTACGACCTTAAAACTTGGCACCAATAAGGCGGCGATTTGGGAAATTCGACATGCAAGTGTGTCAAAATCGAAGCCAAAATTCGCATACATTTTAATTTACATATAGCAGCGTTTTGTCAGCCAGCGGGCTTAGTACTTAGGTAGTGCAAAAGATGGTGACGTAGACTCACACGCATGGGATCGCGAGCTCGAACCTAGACCGCGAAAGATTATATTATTTTTTAATTTATTTTTATTAACATTTTTTTTAATTTACGATATTTAACAATTTGGTCAAAATCATATCATATAGCTGTCATAGGACCTAACCTTTCGAACGGTATATAACTCGATATGCTCGGACAGTCGTAAAAAATTTTTAATATTAGCTGTATATATTGCTAGTCGCATTTTGCACCCTTCATGCTGATTTCGTCACTAGCGCGAACTGTCGTCCGCAGTGATTTACAGATGTTCCGTTGCTTTGATTAAATTACAAGAATTATTATTTTTTTTTTAATTAAAGTAATTCTTGAGATTTAAGGGCTATTCTTTGTGTCTAATTTAAAGAGTATAAAATAACATACCATTGTTGCCCACATAGTAAAAACAAAATAGGCAATGATAATTGTAATCGAATACCAGTGCGAATGTACAGAAGTGTGAATTCGTGTGTGATTGTGTGTGTGTGTGTGTGTGTGTGTGCGTTCAAGTATACGATATTAGTTTCAATGTCTTTCGTGCAGTTAATGTTTGTCTGTTTGTGACATACATAGGACTACTCGATGACAGACTTAGAAAAGGAAGGGTGAAGGGGAAGCTGCTGGAGAAGCGTCAGCGCAACGGGAGTAATTGGTCAATTATCGAAATTTCAATTGATGGCAATAATTAGTGTGATAATACTTAAATGGCAAACTTTAGTGCGCACTTGCGAATTCAAGGACAACAGTGATTGTCATCATATTCACAAACTTGTGGCTTGCATTTGAATTCGCAGTATTATCTGTAGTAATATCTTATAACCTACTTATTTCCACGACCACTCACATTTGGCTCATTTGGTTACATTTGAATGTAGCTCATATTTGGCTTTCCACGACCAAACGTGCAACTGTCAAAGCATTTGTCATTCGCCCGAAATAAATCAGCTGCTCGATTTCTGTGCAAAAATTATAAAAGGTGGAAGTAATAACATTTATTTTGCAATCATAATTCGTGAACATTTTTGTACTATACAAAACAGCTGGTTTTAGTGATAATTGCTTTTTTTCACGAAATTATCGATAAACATCGCGTGTATGATAAAAAAAAAAATGAAATTCAACAGGGCGAATAGCAAAAAATTTGCACATTCATTATAAATGAGCCAAAATGATCATTCGGATTTTGTACTGAAATTAAGTTCACATTTGGGCCGAATGATGAAAATGACGTCGAATGTGCCAAATGTGCTGTCGTGGAAATAGGCTAATACTTATCTTAAAAATGCCTGCTTGTAAGCAGTGCTAGCAAATCAAAAGACCTTTTTAAAGAAATGGCAAGATAGAAGCATCTCTTGGCGGTTAGTGCACATATCGGGACAAGCTTTAAGCCCAACGGAATTTCCTTCAACTGAAACACGCAAACAATTAGCCAATACAAAAAGTTTGACAACTTGTGACCAAGAATATGTGAGCAGAACTTTGCGAACAAGTTGAAGTTGCAATCAGCAGTCGCATTCTGTTGCAATTGCAACGGAATACTTTCGTTAACTGTTTGAAAAATGACCTTTGACATTGGGCAGCCAAGTTGCGAGTTATTCGCAATATCAAACGGATGCACAAATTGGCAGAGTCAATTTTAAAGAGAATGTTTATGCAAGAACAAAGCCTTCCTCATTTATTGATGGTGAAACAGCTACAGTTTTAATGATATGCATTTTAAACACATCTGGCTTCCATTGTGAATTCCAGCCTTATTCGACTTTTATCGCCTGCTTGGAAGTCTTGCGTCTATATGTGATAGTTTTAGCCACACGACGTCCGTTTATTAACAATGTGAGAGCCTTGGCAACCTTCTGAACTGGTTTATCCACCTGCTTGGTCAATTTGGTAACCACTTTTTCAGCTTGAACTGTAGAAGGCACGATTGTCTCTTCACCACATATCGTCAGCTGTTCAAACATCTGAATCAACTGACGCACATTACTGGATCGAGGTATTGCACTTGTCTCGCCATTTACATTGGACATAATTACACTTGAAATTTTAATAATATCACAACAAATTTTATACTGATAATGCAAATACTACACAGAAATATCTATAAGAAAACACATTAAATTTGGTAAAATATTCGACAAAAATTCAAAATATAAGAAAAAAAAAAAATTATTTTACAACTTAACTACAAAGAGCACAATTTAACGCAACGCGAGAACTGAAAAAAATATATTACAATAAACTAAAATGACGTCAACAAACAATTCGACGCCTGCGCTGATCTCTCAGAAGATCTAAAAGGAACTGAATACCGAAACACTGACACAGTATTGGTGCATTTTCCAATAAAAATGTGTTTTTTTTTTTTTTTTTTTTAAATCCTTTTTTTCTGTATTTACATTGGGTCTGTTCCGGCTTTTACGCTCGGCATGATTTATCGGAATTAAGAATCTTTCTCCTGTTCTGATTTAATTTTATCAACATTTTGCATATTAAATTCTCTTGAAGTTGTTGAATTTAAGTCTGATTATGTGAAAAAATAACTATGCTTTAAATACTTAGTCAAATGTAATGTAATAAAAGACATTTTTTTAAATCGTATAAAAAAGGAATGGAGAAACGGCACAGGCTTGTATGATTTATCTTAATATTGAAAATAAGAAAAATATTTACTTTTTAAGTTGCTAGATCATTTGTTTGATCAAACTCAAACATTGTCAAAACTGGACCGATTTTCAAGCAAAGTGTTATTTTGATCATTTGGATTCTAAATTATGCATTCAAATTTAAGTAATTTCGTTAAGGCTCCCTTTATTGCAATAAGTATAAAACAACACTTTAAATTTGATTTTGTAACATTGGTAAAAATTTTCTTTGACATCTATTAATGGAAAATTTTTTTTTAGTCTTATACAGTTTTATTTTATTAAATAACGAACTACAAAAATAATAAAACAAGTTTTTTTTAAACTTTGAAGCGAATCTGCTTATTTGTACTTAATAGAAACTTTGGCTTATTTTAAAATTTAAATAGCCCAACTAAAAGAAAATTATGGTAAAAAAATCAATAAAAATGTACAGAGAATTAACAAAGTGAGAAGTACCTTTTTTTTTTTTTGATTTAACAATAGCGTTTTACAGATATTTTGCCATTTTCACAATTTTGAGAGCAATTGTAAATAATCTAATAAAGAACAATTGAATAAAAATTAATAGTTTGAAATGAAAGTGGCATATTTATTTCCACTTCATTTAATGCAATCAATTATATATATGTAACAATTAAAAAGTGTCTGTTTGTTCATTTGTGAGTTGTAAAAGTTTTGTGGGTGTGGAAAAGAATTTTAAATGGAATTACAGTAGTTCCAAACCGACAAAGCGCTTAAAAGGAAAAAAGTCATAAGGGCAATTGGTATATAAAGTAACGTAATTATAGCAATTGACAATGTCAGTTAAACTCAAAAATAATGGATATAAAGAAACAGGTTGACATCTAGAATGTTATCGCTAAGGAAGACGAAACAAGCTTCAAAAGATGCTGAGGAGGACCATGGTCAGTGAATAGAAAGTCAGAAAGCCCTCAGCTCCTTATATTTGTCAGTTCTTCATCTTGACTTGACTTGATTTGACAGTGGCTTAATTGGGTGTTCCCTAACATTGCCATGTCTGTCCCTTCGTTTGACTCCCACGTGATAAATTTACTTCTGGGCTTTTCTGTTGTAAAAACTTGATCAAATTGGTCTAATTTTAATTTTCACTAGTGTCATGGTGGAAGGTTTTACCTTTGACGAACAGCTGTGTCTATCAACCCATTTAAATTAGTGCCTACAGTCCTTTAAGCTGACCGTCCCTCTCACATTTCGTTTTAAGCATTTACAAAACAGCCAGAAAACTAAATAAAACAAGCGGATCAGTCGAGCACACTCGAACGTAAGATACTCGGTACCTAAGCTTTCAGATGTCGTTTGGGACGCTGAAGATTTGATGCTCTTGCAGAGCTCTGTATTTCCGATGACAGCTATATGATATAGTTAACCGATTTGGACAAAATTTGGTCTGGATTTAAAAGGATGCATGTAAGTTGAATATTTTGTCAGAATGATTGAGATATCTTAGAAAACAAAGAAATTTGTATATACTAATACTTGACTTTCGACTGAGCATTACTATGGCAGCTATATAAAATATTGTGATCCAATTTTAAACAAATTTTGTGAGAATGTATGGGACCAACTCTGAGATCTTTTCGTTCATATGGACAGACGAACATGGCTATATTGACTCGGCTGATGATGCTAATCAAGAACATATGTATATAATTTATGTTGGTATGTGATGCCTACTTCTTCCTGTTAAATAATTTGCACAAACTTAAAATACCTGCAAAGGGAATAAAAAAGAAACAGTGACATTAGGAGAACGTACAAGAAAATTCAAAATTAAGGAAGGGGCCGTGGTAATGCTAATAGAATCATTTTAAATACATTTTTAATTCATTATACTTTTTTTATTCCCCAAGGTTTCAACCCACTCAATCGCAGCACTCAATAATTACAGCAGTTCACACCTACTACAAATGTTTAGAGAATTCTCTTTTCTAAGCTAAGCGGCCAGCATTAATTTATAATAAATTACACTTAAAGTTAACTAAATGGTGCCAACAAATGGCAAATTATGTAAAAGAGCTCTCAAAGGGGGTAATGGGGGACTAACAGTGTAGTCAGAAACGAGCCAGAACATTAATACACACGCTGAACACACACGGAACACACACAACAACAACGACAGGCTGCAAATGAAAACTAAAAAAAAATAAATAAAAACTTTTTCAGCTCTGCGATAGATATGCTCGACTTCGAAATACCCTCAACCGGCTGATGACAGGCATATCTCTGAAAAAGTTTTAAAATGATGATTTCATTATAATTTAAGAATTAATAATGTTTTCCAAAAAACATATTAAAATAAACTGATATGAGCTATTTCGATTATTTGACAGAATCTTGTTTCCAGCATAAAAAAATAAATTAAAATGCAAAGAAAACACTTTATTTCTGATATATAAGTTTGTTAATTACCAAAAAAGTTAATATATATTAATATATGCATACATCAATTCTCTATAAAATGCTAGAAAAATTTGTATAACATAACGTCATGTAACGTAACTTGTCATACTAAGGCTAATTACAATTAAAAAATTTTTAAATTAAAAAATCTGGTAAATTAACTTACAATATTAAAAATTATATTTAAAAAAAAAAAACAGTTTGTAGAGATTTGCGATTTTCAATCCCAACTCAAAACCAACTTTCATTTTCGTTTTTTTTGCTGTGGAAATGCCTATATCTATCAATATATTATTAACATCGTGTACTTGTATAAATTATTCAAGCTATTTCGTTGAATCGTATAATTTCTTCATACATATGAAGGGTACAACTTAAAATAACTTTACTTTACAAGTTTTATAAAATAAATTAATGAGCGATCTTAATAAAGACTAAGCAGAAGCTTATTTGAGGTTACACAGGGTATACCCTATGCCGCATTATGCTATGCGGTATACAGTAAAGGGAACCCATCAAAACTTTTTTTCTCTTTCGGAGCTGACTTTACATATGTTAGAATTTACACACATACATATATATTCTTTATGCATATGGCTTTCTATATATATATATGTAAGTGTGTGTGTAAATGTTACAATTTGTGCTTGCTGTCCCTTTATGGTAGATGTGTGCTGCCTTTAAGCCTTTTATTTGTTGACGTCACAGTGTAACCGACAGCGGCTTGCTGTCTCTTCCTTTCCCTTTAAGCACATTCACACACTCGCTCAAACACACATACACACACACACACATGCAGAAACAGAAAGATATATCTCTGGATTTGCATTTTCCGCGCCTCATCTATTTTACGTATTCATCGCCTTATTTGCATGCGTTTTATTCTCGGCTTGTTATTTGTTGCGCACACATTTAAAGACAGGACAAAGTTACGTCCTTTTTAGACCTCTTCCTCACTCTCTCTTTTTTAGCTCAGGTCTCCGTTTGTCTTTTTTTTTATTACACTTACAAACTGACAGGCTTTTGGCAAGTGGATTTGTCGCGCCCCATCGCAAAAACCAGCAGAAACCGAATGAATGTTTGCAAATGCTCATAAGTGGCTTATTTTGATGTTGACATTTATGTGCACTTGTTGGACGAACCTCAAGACAATCCCATAGAGAACAAACGGAAGAAGTGTAACTTGTTGGCTTACTTCTTAGCTTACTGCCACTTGACGTTGTTTAACTGCAAAAGAAAGTATCTATTTAGACTCTAGATTCTAGAGTATCTATAGTTTTGGATTTATTGTTAACAAGCCTTTAATCAACCTTCCGAACCAGCTACGAAAAGACTGAATGTAGAATCTTTACCGAAAACAATTGCAATCAATTTTTCAAGAGCCGAAACTCGAAAAATTTTTCCAGAAATTATTTTTTATTTTTATTCATTTATCCTAATTCGTGAACATTCAAAAATCATTCACATTGAGCCACAATTTTAAATTGTTAAGTTGGTTTAGAGCCGAACCATTCGTTCTGCATTAAAAATTAATTTATTTCGGTAAGAAAAAAATATCCCGTCTAGATCTTCGAATTTGGGAATTTTAAAAATTGAAAATTTGAAATCAAAAATAATCACTTTTTAGCGACTCGTTGGTCGAAAAAAGCCCTCGACTGAACCTTCTACGAGGGTGTCGATTGGAAAATGGACACGAATTTTAACTTGTAAAGCTGCCTGGTCAAAGGTTCGACAAACTTTAAACTTTCATAACTTTGTCAAAAGTTGACCGTTCTTCAAGCGTAATCTCAATTTGACTTTAACCGATACTGGAACCGATGTTTCTTTAGGTTTGATTTGTTCATGTATTACAGGGTCTCTATTTCAATATCTAATTAATTGAGCAACATTTTCTTTTTTAAAGAGTTTAATGCTGAAATAATCCCCTTTGATAGGCATGAGAATAGGAATATAAACTAGTTTATGAACTGATAAGTATACAAACATCCATGGAAGTTTTGTGGATATACCTAATGATGAATTTGTAGAGAGGTTAAGACTTTGCACTCTCCCTTATAAGGCGTTTGCTGTATGTGAGAGAGACTACCTTGAGGGAGTCAACGAATCGCTCTATGCACTGAACCAGGCAACGCTCCTCCGATCTGGTCAGCGATACTCCCGGCTTTTCAATGCATTTCTTAAAGCAGTTCCTTGTTAGTTTTCCGAGCATGTGCTGTGCATTGGCCAATGCGATCTGTTGACGCATTTGATTAATCGTATCGCCATGTTTAACACTGTAAGCCACATTATGCGCCATCACATTACTCTCTGTTTCTATTTATTTGCAATGCCCCTCTCCAATTTTCACTCTTTTTCTTTCAGTCACTGTCTTTGCCTCTCTGTTGCCCTTGTAGGAGGAAGTCCTGTGAAATTTGCTTTGTTTTCTTTTAGCCAAAATATATTTTTGTTTGTTGTTTAATTGGGACTGAATTCTCCACGCCACACACTTTAAACTTGTGGGAATTCAAATTTTTAAATACAGTGAGCCGCTTGCGAACTAGACTACACAGGTTAACAGTTTCAACTAACCGAACATTATGATAAAGTACAAATTCAATTAACTTACTCACTGACTAACTGGGAATACTTAGAGGGCTTAGAGGGTGGCAACAATAGCTGACATTCCATTCAGAGCACTCAGTTGGTAAAGCTAACCATATTTTCGATTCCCCTTTTTCAAATCCCAGCCAATGTCAATCATTTTTTATGCATGCAAATCTCAAAAGCCCAAAGTGCATTCTTTTATACACGCCCCTTCAAGTTCCAACTAAGCTTATACCCTTACCAAAAACACACACAAATTTCAACAAAGTATGTACTCAAGGGCGTAGGCAAGTTTGAACGAAGGGGAGGCCCAAAAAAATTTTTTTTATAATATCACCACAAACCCTGCCTAAAACCTCTAGAGATTTTTTAACAAACTGTTTAAAAATTAATTCAAAATACATTTCATTCAATTTTAAAAAATACCTTAATATGTTACCTTAACCTCTCCAAAATATTTTTGTTATTTGAAAGCATTGCTTGCATACTTTCAGAAACACCCCCTTTTCGGTTACTTTTAGAGATTTTTAGAACACACATCTCTATGAGCAATATAGCTTCGTAGTTAAATTAGTCTATGTAGTCATTTTAAACGTTATATAAGTTAGAATTATTTCAAAAACTAGCCTTTCTTGCGCACTCAGCATACAAGATCCTTAAAAAAAAGAAATTACAGTAGAGTGGGTCATATTTTTTTTCGACAAAACAACGAATTCTAAGGTTTGCCCAATAAAACATCGGTCTAAAATCTAAATAGAGCTGATGAAATAAAATTAATTTTTTGTTACTCCATACAAATTGACCGACTTTTGTAATATCTGGATTTCGAAAAACATAAAATACAGAGTATAGCTAGGTCGACTCTTGCTGAAATCTGAGCCTTTTGTGATGCAGATATGAAATAGACAGGAAATTTTCATTTCCCAATCGTTTGCTGACAGGTGACAACTTAATTTGCCCTTGCTTTTCTAGCTGATAAATACCTCCATGCGGTGGTAAAGTAAGAAGGAGCAGTATTATTACCTGTTACATTGACAGATATTACCCCGATGAGTGAGTGAGTGTTGTTGTTCAACAACAATCGACAGTTGAACTTACTGTCAAATTCTTAAGCACACAATCTCTCACAATGATGGCTTCTTGGCCTAATCGATTGTGTCGGATCAAAATCATACAGAACTTCTCTGGATTCCATTCTGAACAAGCAAATATGCAATAGTTAAGAGTGCTCGACTACGACATACTCTGGGCTCGAATCAGTGAAAAGTACTGCACAGACATTTTTAAAAGAACATACTAGGATATGGTTTCTAGGACAGAGACACATAAGTATTTCCAATATTCATAGTTTCGAAGCTATTATGCTCAACTTTGTACCCTATCGATGGGTATAAAATAAAACTCTACAAAAATATGCATAGCACATTTAGGGTGAGGATTAACATTTCACATTTCGTAAGTGGAATTCGAAAAAGGCCAGATAATATATCGCAGTTGCTTGTGTGTGTCTTTTACATAACAAAGAAGATGAGATTTTTAAAAGATAAACATTTTATGGGGCTTGTTGGGAAACTGGTTAGTTTGTAGGCTGGGGTCGACTGATTTTATGGGTTACGAGTAAAAATTTTTCGATGATTCAGACAAAATCATAATGAAACATTTGGGCTAATCCTGCGTTACGGACGGTACATTTAAATTGACACAACTGGCGTGCACATTGGTTTATTTTCATGAAATTTTTTTGCAAAATGCAGTTCTATGGCAGTACTTTTAAACTTATGAGCAAATAATAGGTTAATTTTCTTTTAAAAAAAAGGTGTGCTTGCCTAAAATTCCGTTAGGCCCGTTACAAAAAATAGAAGTCGACTTTGTGGTTTACGTGCATTTTCACATTTTTTAGTGAATTTTGCATAATAAACAAAAAAAAGTCAAATAAGTAGGTCCGTTAAAAAAAACACGTAATTTTTGTGTGTTACGGACGTTACGTTACGGACGCTACACTTTTTTCATCAAGCTAAATTGTGTAAGTGAACAATATTTATGTATTCAAATGTCTTTATAAACTTAAAATTATTTTTTAGCAATATTATTCTTGTATTTATTTATCTTTTAAGCATTGTATCGTATACTTAATTGAACCAGATGTCCGACCTCATTTTTTATGTAGAATTACCATTAGCATATCCTGAAAAATAATGATTAGATTAAATGCCTGAAATATTTTTTACAGATAAAGGCCAGAAACAAAAAGCTAAGACCGATAAAAAAAACCTTTAATAAATGAAATTTTTTGAATATTCGGCAACCTAGTGTAATTTTAAGCTCAAATTCTGATTTGGCAGGTGAAAATTCATTATAAACACCAACAATTTTTTTTTTTTCAAAATTTCATGCACTTACGGACGTTACACACCTTGCCATTAACAATAAAGTGCATAAAAAACTCTGTTTATAAAGCTGGTTTTATAAACAAAATTATTAAAATTCATTCATGTTAAATTATAAATACCCGATTTTAAGTTACGGAAATAACACAGAACGTAACCACTTTTAGTTCAAATTTTGTTTATTTGTATATATAATATATATAAGATAACTTATAAATATGATTTTAATTTTAATAAGAAGGGAATAAAACAAATATAAAGACTTGCTAAGCGCAAAAATCTAAAATATCTATTTTGCCCACTTTTTTTCATTAAAAAATCCTTTTTCCTACAAGAATGAATGAAAGAAGAGAAGAGTAGGTTTGCCTCTGCCAAGGAAAAACAAACCACCGTAAAATCATATTGCTTATATATTTTGAAGCTTGAAAATGTATCCTATTATTCCGTTAACCAACATTTGCAATTTGGGCAACTTTAAATTTCTGGTCATGGTTAAAAAATTTTAGGATTAGAGTTTATATGGAATATGAAAATTAAGCCGAAAGGAATACCGGATTCGGTGTAAAAAAATATAAAATTGTCAAAAAAGTTATATTTGCATATTACAACAAAAATTACATATTTCATGTTAGTAAAGTTTTATTTTTGCAACTGTTGTGCAGTTAAGCCTTCGTTTGACTGTTTAGCCAAAACAAAACAATAGATATTTAACAAAAAATGTAAATCTAAGAAGATCTTTTTAATGCGATTGATATTACATCTTAGTAACAAAATTTAATTTTATTTTTGACTGTCCAACTTGCTCTTCAAGGAATTTTATATACATTTAATCCACATTTTTACATATATGTATTTACAGTTGTGTCTCTTTTTTTATTGCATTAACTGTTAATAACAGTTTCAGTTACGGCTAACCATTTTAATCGGATAGTACCGGTTAACGTTTTCTTTTTCTGTAAAGGTTTGAACCACTGATAAATATCAAGTTACTCGTAATAACGGTAGAATGTCAATAAATAAACAAAGACTTTAAATCGATTACATGTACAGCACTAATCGATATTGTTAACTGTTAACTGAGTAAAGACTTGCATCCTGGTCACACCCACTGCAACAACAGTGACCAGGACAATCTAGCTACCGCTTCCACTTCCGTTTTTTGTTTCCTCTTTAACCACCTCAACCACCGTCTCCTCCCTCCCTATAATCCTCGCTACTGGCCTGCAAACGTGGTAGCTGAATGGTACAGGGTCAGGTCTCCGTTAGCTACTTGGATTACACTTGGCCAAATTTTTGTCGTATGTTTCGCTTATTAACCCTGTATCTACCAAGTCCAATGGGTATATTAAGTTTATTAAAAAATCAATGTGCAGCTGGAGGAGACATATCCAATAAAGAATTCATACGTTTACATTTATACGTCAAAATGTGACAAAAATATAATAAAAAAAAATTAGATTTTTAAAAAGTTGTTTTTTGATCTAAGTAGCAATTCAGTTTAACTATATTTAGTGAATAAGATGAAAACAATCGTTCTTTTCAATTAAAAGATACGTTACGAAAATGGACGTTGATTTTGAATTGGGACTGAAAAACGCAAATCTCTGTGAACTGGGCAAGCCTTTTTGCAAATAATTTGTTTAATATAATTTTAAATATTGTAAGTTAATTTTCCAGGTTTTTTAATTTAAAAATCTCTTCAAATTTAATTTTAATTGGCGTTAGTACGACACGTTACGTTACATAAATTTCTGTAGCATTTTTTGATAGTTAATGTATTCCTAAATTAATATATTGTAACTTTTTTAGTAGTAATTAAAATGAATTTAAATGTTTTCTTTGCATTTACATTAGCTTTTTGATGCTGAAAGAAAGATTTTATCAAATAAATAGAGTTCAAAAGGATTTTATTAATAATAATAAGATAAACACTCCATTTTGGATGTCAATTTTTCGGAAAACAGGCGAAAATATAAATCTCAATTTATTTAAATTTGCAGTCGGTATTTCAAGTATAGTAGGTTAATATACGTATATGTGTGAATTATTTGATCAAGTAATTTGACAAGATGTGAGATGTCTGCCTGAACACCTAGATCTTAAGAACTTTAAGAGCTAGAGGCACCAAATTTGACGAAAATGCGATTGTGGTGTGAACATGAGTTGAGTATTTTACATAATTTTCACTGCGATAGGATGGACAGAATAAACACTAAAGATACTATATGTGATAGGACAGTTTTAAATTAACATTAACATTTGATCTCACGGTTCTGTTTTCGAATTTGTAGTTCTTTTAAATAATATTTTTATTAAGTATTTTGAATTTGATCTTGGTAAGTAGCATAAGTACCGGGTCTTAAACAGTCGAGACTGAGCCTTTCATATCAAGTTTTTTGCTGCATTTTTCGCTGAAGGCAGTTCTTTATTGTTGTTTATATTGTTGTTGTTTTTACCAAACGACAAGCAAACAATGGCATCCGACATTGTGGCGCATGTGTGGGAGAGGGGAGGGGGAAGGAGGTAGGGTGGCTAGAAAGGGCTGTGCCACAAGGCCATGTTCAGTTGGTAGCACCCGCCCAACCCGCTTGACACTTCACCTCCCCATAGAAATCACATTGTGTTGCAGTTTTTAGCGCTTTTGTATACGTAACTGGGAGATGGAAGGTATGTGGGATACGACAGATGGGAAATAGGTTTGGGGATATGGGATATGCTCGACGCTTGCTGGACAACAGTTGACGGTTGACGATTTGTTGTATTGCATAACCGAAAACGCAGGAGAAAGAATCAGCAGATGTACCCAAAACTATGCACTTATTATTCATATCAACTTCCTTAGGTCGCGCCCTAAACATCAATGTAAAGTTATGCACTTAATCAACTTGATGATGCCAAAAAGACGGGAGCAAGTGATTTTTGAAGGTGGAGAGGAGAGGGAAAGGGAGCGGGCGAATGTTAGAGGGAAAAGAGCAAAAGTTTTTCATGTGAAAAGTTTTGCAGTCATTTGTTGTAGTTGTTGCTGTTGTTGCTGTTGTTTCTAGTGCTATAGAAAATTTTTCTACTTTGCTGCCTTTGAGTCATTCATGTGAAATATTTGTTGCACGTCAGAGACGCCATCAGAATGTGAGCGAGTCTCTGTATGTGTGTGTGTGTGTGTTTGAGTGTGTGCGTGTGCAAGTGTAAATTATGCAGTCAAGTACACACACACACACACAGCGGCATCTCTGAAGGAACTTGCTACATGATCCAATTCATTAAATGAAAATTATATTTATGATTTAAATTGCATTTTCGCCCGCTTGTCAAGCAGCCCAATGTCAAGCAAGTTGTCTCCAATGTATGTGTGTGTGTGTGTGTGTGTGTGTGTGTGTGTGGATGTGTGTGTGCCAGCATTTATAAGCGACGCATTGCTGCTGCAGAGTTCGGTCTTACAGCACAGCACAATAAAATATGATTTTAAGATCAGATTAAGTGCCATTTTCATATCTTCAACACGAAATCATTCTGAAGTTTTTCCTTTTCATTCGGCTTGAAGTTAAAAAATTAGCATGGCTCGACGATGAAATACCCTGTGCTCTTTTATGATGTTCCCACTTTCCGCAACAATGGTCACAGTGCGTTTTAAATGTAATTAACAATTGTCTGCGAATGGATTTATTTTCGCCTAGAGCTCTGAAAAAGTGCAAACAACAGATTGTCAGTCAGCCAATCAATGAAACTGTATAAAAAAAACTATTATATCAATGAATAATTTTTTAAATTTTTTAGCTCAGTGATTCCCAACATAATTTCCTAGAAACGAGACATGTCCCAGTTTTGTCTCTGTCTTCATCGAATTAACCAACAAAATAAATAAGTATAGCCGACGCTAACCGATTGGTATGCAATTAGGTTTAATAACAGCTGTAAAGCTTCTGCTGCTGTGTTTAAATCAAATTGAATTCCCAAGACTGAAAGGAAGTCAAAAATCAGAGTGGCTGTTTTAAGGTTGAAAGCATCTGTTCCCCCCACCAAACACTTTACATCGAGATACAAGCTAAAAGTTCCCATTCCCATTTCCAAAGGAGCCTAAGATTTTGCCCATCCTCTCATGCCATGCGAGCGGCAATCCACAAGCATCCCAAAAGAAACTGAGCAAACAAATTTAATAAGCGTAGCAGCAAAAAACGACAACAACTACAACAACAAAAACAAAAAACAGAGAAAGCGGGCAAAGTTTCAAGTGCGACCACGCCCAGTGTTTTTGAGTGGTGCCAAAAATTCAACCACCGCCCACATTCCCAGCCACGTGCGTCATTTCATAATGAAAATACATTCGTAAATTTAGCGGAAATTGTTTTTGTTTTGTTTCACAAAGTCAATGCGAAAAGCGAAGCGAAGGATACCAAAAGCTGCAAAGTCTTAGCGGCCAAGCAAAAGGAGAAGAAACGAAACGAACGCAAAAATAACAATTGAAAAAGGTTGTCAGGGTGAAACTGAAGGGCTGCGCTCTCCATTTAATTCTCTAGTTGGTATTGAGGCTAATAAAAAAAACCATTTTCATGTTCTTATGTCTTGCAAATTGCAAAATGAATCAACAAAAGTGACCTAAAGCCGATTTTCCCCACAGCTGATTGTCATCTCCTTGGGGCTACCCAATGCTTCCGTTGCCATTTCCGATACCTTTTCCGCTATCATTTAACCGACAAACAGACGGACGGACATACGACAGACAGACACAACGACTGGCGATCAGTTAATGCTTGCTACTACCTATTTGTCATTGGCAACGGTCTACTTATGGCTACCTCTCTATTTCTCTTGCTCCCGGGTCTCTTTATCTCTTTCCCCCATCTGTTCTTTTGCTCATGATTAATGTGACAGGCATTTGAGTGTCATGTAATTGCTTTAACCAAACAACTCTTAACTACACTGACCTTACACATACCTTACACGCACCTTACACATATCACACAAAATAAACTCTCTTCTCTAGTAAAAATTTCTGCATTTCCGGCCGCCATTTCTACTTCCTAATTGCTTCCGTTTGCTTCTTGTACCTGCCCCTCCCCGCCTCCTTGTTTGTTTATTGCTTAAGTTTTCGAGGATTTTGCTGCTGCATTAATGCAACAACAAGAGTTCATGGGACCATTATTATTTTTATTTTATTTTCAAGGACAGTGTGTGTTTTTTATTTACTCACACAACTGCAAAAACGAAATGAGTGTAGAACCTTGACAAATATGTCGCGTCTCTTTTTGGGGCTAAGCAAAGTTCAAGCACAACTGAAGCTTGCACTGCGAAAATAAATGAAAAAGCAGACAAAAACGAAAATAAAAGAAAAAAAATAACTAAATAAACAGAAGAGAACTTCAACTAACACTCGTATGTGAAACTTTTGGGCATTTTCAGCGTCAACTCCCATAAGTATGCTACGAAAAAATTTGTTGAGATAGATATCTTAAATACAGGCTCATTGTTAGCTCATAATTGCGAGTGCTCTGGGAATTTCTCCACATTAGAGTCGTTATTGTTGACAATTAACACGATAGCTGTTTGGTACCCCTAATCCATATATATATATATATATATATATATATATATATATATATATATATATACATTTATTTCTGTACTGCCTGTACTGTGCATGGGTTTAATTTTTAATAAGGGGACTTGTGGCACAGTTTGTCAGCATTCTTTTTCTGTTACGCCCAGCTAATTACCAATTTCTCATTCTTTCTCCTTCCATTCATTATCTTGTTTTTTTTTTTTTGGGTTCTGTCGAAAGATTTGTGGTTTTGACAGCTACCGAAAATAAAACTTTTCAATTTAATAAGTCTGCAAATAATTAACTTTTTGCATGGAGTCAAAACCTAAATGTGCCCCATAAAGCTGCTCCCCAATACACGAATCCCAAACGTTTTTTCTACCAATCCAACATTCGTACATACATACATATTTATTTCATATTTTGCCCCAGGGGAGCTTAAATATTTATACATTTTTACGAACGTGTTGTATGTACCTTTCTCGATACACAAATACCTACAACCTTATTATATTATATTCTGTCAATACATTAACTTTTTCTATGTTCGCTGATGTTAATACGCTGGACATGATGCAGCGACGTGACGATTTAAAAAACCAAAAACTTTTCTACGTTGCCTTGATTAAATTTGAAATTCTTAAATTTATGCATGACAGACGCGCTCAGCAGAGAAAGTTATATATATGATAACCTTAAAACTGAAGACTTGATCATAATCCTGACTTGTCATGTACTGAAGATATAGATATGAATTCCTTAAAATTCTTTAAAATTAATTTTACTATGATTATTTTCTATTTCATATTTATTTATTTGTTTCCCAGTGATAATAATAATAATTCATCGTACTAACCTTTAAATTGATGCACAGTGCTACTGATTCGTCAAAGTTTTCAATCCCATCAGCTTTATGTGGAGCACTAAAAGGAATTATAAATAACAATAACAATTATACTTGTACATTAATCAGCTGTCTGTTGACTGAGTCAAAAATGCCGCTCAACATTGCGGATACTGGAATCTACTGGAATCTTTTTAGTTACGTTTACTTCTTCCACTCACATAAGCAAACACTTGAAAAAAAAAATTGCCAAAGTTTTTGTTTATCTCCGGCGCCTTTCGTACGTGCTCACACACTTTGAAATATCTGAAATTCGTTAAACTCACAAAATTCAACCTAATTTAAATTACTCACGGAAAACACCAAATGAACGCGACAAGGATGACGAGCAAACTAACTGTCAGTTCGGCTAGCTTCACTGCTCCCAACTGTTTAGAGGAAAAAATAACTATTTCTGGCCGAAAAGCATCCAAAAAATAGCTGAAATTGCGATGCGAAATAGCCAAGGCCGAAACGGCACAGCTGATTTACAAATGTGGTAGCAGTGTTGACAACTTTACAGGATAAAAAAGCTGTTTCTGGCTGAAAAGCATCTAACTTTGAGTTTCTTGTGCATTTTTATATGATTTTAAAATAAAAACTAATACAAAACATAGCTGAATATATATTTAAGATAGCCATATTTCCGACCAATAGCAAATTTTTAATCTTTTAGTAATTGAACTTTGAAAATAGCCAGAGCTAGATATAAAATAGCTAAATTTGCAACTGTGAGCTTTGACGATGGCGTCGCCAGTGTGACCATACTGCATAATTACGAAAATTTACAAATACTGTTACGGTTATATTATTTGAAAAATAACATATCACGCACGGTGAGATCAACCTAAAATAACATGTTACTGTATAATTAAAAATGTTTCAAATTAAAAAACTTCTATTGCACATAAATACTTTCTGATCAAATTTAGAATGCATTATGTATTACCACGTCTTCTCGTTATTTAAAATTTTACTTTACTTTCGGTAACGGTGGCAAATCAATATATATGTAGGTATCAAATAAATAAACTACACTAAAATGTGTAACCAACCACATTATTTTCATTGAAATTAGGTAATAAATTTCGTATGTATATTTATTGTCACTTTACCTAGCCTAGAACCTATTTAAAGAAAGTCTTAAGAGGTTATAATTTTTGCACTCTTCAGTTAGTTATTCGATTGGAAACGGACGTTTTCATTATCGAGCTTTTTATACAATTTCAAACACTGTATTAGCCTTAAGTTGCTTTAATTGAAAGCGAGTTAGCTTAAACCGACTTTTATAAACACTTTTTTAATGCGCAATAACTAATAGTGATTTAGCAAAGTTTGTTTTTTAAATCCATCACTAATTTTTTACGCCGCTTTTAATGAACGTATAAACACTTATTGCTTTAAAAATGTACTAAAAACCAACTGTTTCTCATATACAACTGATAACTGCCATTGAAAATGCAACGATATTCTAAAAATTTAATTAATACACAATAATAACAAAATAAAGTCGGACGTATAAACACTTAAAAAATGTGTTGTAAAAAAAACGATTTAAGTTAAAATCAGGTTTAGCTCCTCTATAAACATGATAAACGTGAATCTGAACTCAAGAATGCATTACAAATATTGTTTTCAATTAACTGAGCAGCTTAGCACTAAATATACCAAACACAGCCAAAGGCGGCTTTTATTAATCGATATTCACAGTTTAAATCAAATAAAAAACTTTGCAATCGTTAGAGTTATCGATGGACATTTTTGACGATTATCGATTTTGTCGCTCATAACTGATAAAAATTTAAAATTTAAAAACGCTAGAAACTCAACAAAATATTAAAACTTTTGATGAAAATTTAAAATTTGAAATTAAACATAATTTTGGTGAAAAATCAAATATCAAAATACCATATTTGCAATGCATTAATAATTTTAAGAAAATTTAAAATTGGAAATTACATAAAATTAAAGTAAGCATTTTTTAATAAGGCCTTTCAACCCAAGGGGAGAAAAGTTGCAAATTTAATTCTAAACAAAATTATTAGAAATTTCTGCATTTCTCCTATAAAACTCTGAAAAAATTTTAAAAATTCTAGCTTTAAACTTAACAAATTGCCAAAAAAGAAAAAAAAAAAAAAGATGTGAAAACTTTTTAAGTTGCCAAATTTGTCATTTCACCTACTGTGGTGCATATTTCCAGCAGTGATGCAAATTTAGCCTTAACGCGAATAGACTTGTCCTATTTTTAACTGCCTACGCCGTGAAAAATATCAAACAGCCTCTTTCCGAAAATCTAGCCCTTTTTAGATTAAAGTTGTCATTTTTAGTATTTCAAAATACCGTCGAATAAATCATCCATAATATTGCCGGACAGCTATGACATTTTGAGAAAAGTGGATTCGTTTTCGGTTGATCGGGCTCTTCGATCCAAAAAAATATTGCTATCTGCCAATTTTGGAAAATTTTCAAATCGAACACGAAGTTACAACAAAAATAGTTGCTCGCAAACATTCACCTTGTAAAATAGGAGAATGTAGAAAATACATAAAAGTCTTGGACTGAGTTAAAAAATTATCAAGACTCGGCTAGCAATAACCCTTTTCTGGAACTTGAAACATCTGCTCTGACCGTACTACTTTTGCCTTGGTCGAATGCAGAACTTGAAAAGATGTTCAGGCAAGTTAATTTGGTAAAATCGAAAATAAGAAACCGTCTGGAAATAGAGACGTTAAATGCTATTTTGACCATAAGGTAAGTGTGTATACTATACAAGTCTTAAATTATATGTTAATGTATATTTTATCTTCTGAAAATTCGGATTGCGTCGGCACAATTCCTGTGACCATCTCTATAAATTACCCGACAAATATCTAAAACAATTTGGAGCCATGAAGGCATATGATATAAAAGAAAAGGCAGGGAAGACAATAATTGAGGGTGCCCTCAAACTATTAAATTAAATAAAAAAAAAAGTTGTCTATTTTTTATCCTAATTTTTTTCCAGCCTTTTTTCCCTGTTTTCTTTGGTCGTTGTGTCCTATTTTTCCGAAAAGTAGTTAGCATCACTGATTTCCAGATCGCTAAATTTAACATAGTGGCAACCTTTCGGTCGGGTGGCAACATTTGGGACAGGTGGCGACGTTGTGGGAGGAAAAGCGTTTTGCCGGAATAAGTCCGAACGATTTAATACAACTCTCCATGATACGCAATGTTGTGGTTGGAATATCAGGTGGCGTGGATAGCGCCGTCAGCGCGCACTTGTTAAAGCAGCGTGGCTACAATGTTCTCGGCGTCTTCATGCGCAACTGGGATGAGCACGATGAAGCCGGTCGCTGCAGCGGCGAGCAGGATCTCAAGGATGCGACCTGGGCGTGCCAGAAGCTGCAAATTGAGCTGCGTCAAGTGAACTATGTGAAGCAGTACTGGACGGCGGTATTCAGCCAGTTCTTGGATGATTATCAACAGGGCCTGACTCCCAATCCGGACATATTGTGCAACAAGCATATCAAATTTGATCTGTTCCACAAGTACGCGCTGGAAACACTAAACTATGATGCCGTCGCCACCGGACACTATGCCCGGAACAGTCTGGGCAATTTTCTGGAACATAGGGATAGGGATGGGATTCGGGATGTGCGCCTGCTTATACCCACTGACACGTTTAAGGACCAAACATTCTTCCTAGCCGGCATAGCTCAAGAGTCACTGCAACGCACGATGTTTCCACTGGGCGATCTATTGAAAACGCAGGTCAAGCAATTGGCCAAAAGTATTGGCCTGCAACGGCTGGCCGAAAAACGCGAAAGCACTGGTATTTGTTTTGTTGGCAAGCGCGATTTCAAGTCTTTCATACGCGAGGTGAGCCAACACATTTTACTTTGTTCTTCCCAAATAACACACAATTAATCTTTATATTATCTTTATATCAACAGTATATAACATCGAAGCCCGGTGACTTTGTGGATGTGGACAGCGGTGCTGTGGTGGGCACCCACGAGGGCATTCACCAGTGGACCGTAGGACAGCGCTGCCGTCTAAGCTCCTTTTTGCAGCCATATTTTGTTGCACGCAAAGATGCCCCCAGTAATACTATCTACGTGGCTGCTGGTCACGAACATCCCGCCCTGCACAGCACTCGCATTCACATTGGCGACATCAACTGGCTATGTACCAAATCTCGCCAACAGCTGGCTGAGAATGGCAGCCTGCGCTGCCGCTTTCGCTTCCAGCACACAAAACCCCTCGTCGCATGCCAGCTGTCTCCCTGCCAGGTGCAACTTGATACTCCGCTGCGTGCCATCACTCCGGGACAGTATGCTGTGTTCTATGACGATGATGCCTGCCTGGGTGCTGCGCGCATTCTGTACGGAGAACCTCTACAGCAAATAGAAACGCCCATCGCCATGCAACAATAGCATTTAAGAATATTGCAATGATTTTCTGATTGTTACTTTTTTATTTTAGGTAATAGGTAAATATAATTTACGAATAATTGTACAGAGAGTAGTCAAATAATTGTTTTGACAAAATAAAAGAGATGTTTTAATTTAAAGAAATCCGTTTCTTGGTTTTTTGCCCAACATGGTTCCAAAAACAATTTAAAAATGGTAGCCCAAATTCTTAATCTACGGTCGATTCTAAAGTGTTTTCCCAAAGAAAAGACTTTCAAAATTTCATAGAATCAAGGGACCACCCAATTTTTCAACTTAAAAAACGGGGACTAGAAATTGATTTTAGAACTATACCTTCTTAAAATTTACAGTAAATTACGATCTTGGGTTAAAATTTTTTCTTCAAAAGATCGATTCACCCTTATGTATAACTTAAAGACTATAAGAGCTAGATCAACCGATCTTGATAAAAAATACTCTTGAATCAAAGAAAAAGATCGACTTATGAATACTTTGAGTTATGGAATTTTTTTTATTTTTTAGTTTATTAAAGAAACTTTAATTCATTCATGTTAAATTGTGATCTGTTTAAGTTTACTTAAAAAATAAAAAGTGTGAAACTAGTGACAAGAAACTCATATATATTCAAATTGCGAGCTATTAATTATTTTTATCGTTAAAGTTAAACAAAACAAAAGAAATCACAAATTAGTTACTGAAATTCATACACTTCAAATTGCTTTTACTCTTACTTTACTATACTTTAACTTTTAAATTTTCTTCATCAAACTCATAGAATGTGCATTTGGTTCGGTGTTATACATTTTGGCCAAATTTGGTTCAGATCAGTTTCTTATATCCTATAGCTCCCAAAGGAACAATCGGTCCAAAATCAACTTTTAGTTCAGAGCACCTGGACACAGGGGATCCTACTGTTAAGCATGCTCGACTTTAGCCGCCCACATGTTTTATCTAGTTGACAGAAGAATGTTAATAAACACAAATTGTGGCCAAATAATTACGATATTGCTAAATTAGATTCAGATTTAGCTTTGATTTGGTTTAAGTAAATCGGAATCAGTTTCAGAAAAAACTCATAAATCAAGTTATCAACCCCTGTATTAAGGATGCCACAGTAAACGAAACGAGCCGAAAATTTTAAATTAAAATGCATGACAGTTATATATATAACATAGTAAATATATATGAACCAAACCAGATGCAAATTTAGTCAGATTGGTAGAGATATTTCAGAAAACAAAAAGTTTTTTATACTATCGAAGTGCCACAGAAACCGAAACCACCGAAAACATTTATTTTATACATTATAATGCTAGTATTCGTCTGATTTAATATTCTGCTAGTAAAGATAAAACTGTTGTTAACATGAAGATTCTTTAGCTTATCCGGTTTTGACTGCCAAATACTCACTTTTAATTTTTGAAAATTCCATTAAAAACTGTATAAATTGAAACGATTTTTGCTATAATAAACACAAGTTGTACTATATTTAAAGTCTGCTCTAAACAATTTCAAAACGAACGCATCGATCGCACGACTTAAATTATTTCTAAATATTTTCATTTCTTAAGCACAAACTAATTGTATTTTTAGGTATTTAAATTAAAAGGTCCGTTTTACAAATTTTGAAATCTTAAATATCAATCAATTTATCTTAAGTTACATATGCATATCTTTCCGTATCTTATTTATAATAGTCCTAAGCGCGGCGACGGCCAAAAAAAAAGGAGCTGTCATAATAAAAACAATTTGTCGTTTATAAATTAGATTAATATTAAATTAGATTGTTTAGTCGTTGGTTAATTAAATGTTCTTAGAGTCTAATCTATGGGCTACATCTCAAAATAGCAGCTGAGCAGGAGCTGGAGAGTGGAACTTAAGTCAATAGCACGGTCAACGCATCTAGAAATCGAGTTAGGTCACTCTGGCGCAACTGGACAATGGACGGCTCAAAGAAGTCCTGCAGCAGGCTGGTCTTGCTCTTTTGGGCCGCCTGGTCAAATGCCTTGCCAAAGAAGTTTTTGGGTGAATCTTCACGCACCGGTGCAATGCCCACCAGCAGACACATACCCTGTGTCGAATCCAGTGGGCAGGTGGCAATCAGCGGAAGATCGGGCGCCTGTCGTGCTCTCGTCGTCGCCACATGGCCGTGCAAGACGAATTTGGCCAGCAGCGCCAGCGCATATGGATACGAAAAGAAGGCGTGCTCCTCCTGCAGCACATAGTAGAAAAAGGAGCCCGTCGAGTGGACCTGATGCGCCTCCAGGCAACTCTGAACCTGCCGAAAGATTGCCGCATGCAGCAGTTTGGCATTGTCAATGCCGCCATTGAGTAGATCCTTGTGTTGTCGCGTCAATGCATCCGATGCCTCCATAAAGCAATCCTCGGGAGTTTTGTGCTTCTTAATAGACTGGAGTATGGCCAGCAGGGCGTAGACATAGTCGGCAGCAGCATAGCGACTTCGATAGCCGTAGCTGAGTGTAAATGTGCCATAGACAATGTCCGGAATGGAGTACTTCTCGGCCAGCTGCTCCACCATGGTGTAGAATTCCTTGCGCAGCACCAAATCCATGGCGCTGTACGTCTGTCGTGCATGCACCAGTGGCAGTCCCATCTCGACGAGCAGCTCGTGCAGACGCTTCTCTCCCCGCAACGTCCACAGTTTCAGCTGGCAGGCAGAATAGCGGGAATACCTGTCGAATAGAGGACAGGAGAGGATCAATCAACTATCATAATTGAATGTAGTTGCTTTAACTTAACTTACCGCATGGACTCGGTTACGGTCCAGTGTCTGTAGAGCACCAAATGCAGATCGTTCTCAAAGCTAATCTTGGAGGCGCTCATTGTGTTTTGATCATTTGTCTTGTTGGTCAGACGCGACACATGCGACTGTATATGCTCCAGCTCCAGCGTGTAGGCGCCACTCTCGATCTTGCCCAGTAGCAGCTGCTCGCTGATGCCAACGATTGCCCACCACAGCAGATCCATGTTGTCCTTGGACAGCTTCCAGGCCAGCTCAAAGATGAGCAGCGCCGTCGATCTGCCATAGTAGCTAAATTGTGTATAGTCAAACATGATTCGATCCCGCTCCAATTCCCACTGTCGTCGCGCTCGTTGTCGCATCACACGCTGCTCATGTCGCTGCATTCGACTCAGTTTGGGGGCACCTCGCTCCCGCTCCACACTATCGCCATCACCATCAGCATCCGCATCAGCATCCGAGTCGCAGGCACCGCTGTCAGCATCGGCATCATCCTCATCGTCATCCTCCCCATCCGAATCATAGAATATACTCTCAAAGGCCGGTATGTTCTCCTCCAGCGCGGGATCACCCAGAATGCACACCTGTCGATCACTGTAAACATTGCAAACGTCCAGCGGACGATGTGAATCGCATATGTAGAATGTGACATCCTCCGTCGGCTGCAGCAGCTCCACAATATCCACGCAGCCGCCACAGTTCACCAGCAGAACATATTTGACGTCGCCCTGATGCTCGGAGTAGGCACGTCTCAATCCCGTTACACCCATTATGGGCACCACGGTGTACAGCATGTGATCGTATTTGAAGAGCGACTGCAGGATTTTGCTGGCGCAGATGGCGTCCACATCATAGTTGACTATGATCAGGATGCGTTTGCCAATCAGTTCTCTGTAAAAGTCATTCTTCAGATCCTGTATGAACATTTTATGATTTTATGGCGCCAATTGAAGAGTAACCAATGGGCACAAAGACACACAAACAAATATTGTTGTAAAAAAAAATAATAAATTATTGCTTGATTCTCAAGTGGCGGCAACCAAGCGCCGCTTTAATTTGCAATTGAATTGTTATTGTTGTTGTTGTGGCACTTAATTGGCCCTTATTGCGCGTTGCATTTTGTCGGATTTGCTTTTGATTGCACTTTCTTCTAACAGAGAGCTCTTAGCTCTTTACGCCCTGCATGTTTTTCACAGCTGCGGGATCGAATTAAGGCGGGAAATTGACAGCTGTTCGGCGTGGTGTCGACGTTCACTATGAACGGTGAATTATATCGATTCATATCGATATTTAAAATATCATCGATCGATTACAACTGGTTTAATATTTAAGTTTAAGAGTATCGTAGGATCTACTAGTTTATTTTTAGATCTTGGCGCTAAAAATTTAATAAGGGATATCACAATGGAATAGCGTTCAATAATATCAATAGTGATAGTGGGTCATCGATTGTTTTGACAGTTTGATTCCCTTGTGAGTCGATTTTTGTTATCGATATCAACTTATTTTGTCGATCACTGATAAAAATGGAAAATTTTAAAACGCAAAAAACTCAATAAGAAAATAATTAATTTAATGAAAATTTAAAACTCAAAGTTAGCCAAAATTAAAGTTAGCATATTTATGAAGGCTTAAAGTTCGTCAGCCCTTGGACAGAGGAATTAGAAAATTTAATTCTAAAAAAAAAATATCATTAAGCCGAGAAATTCTAACAAAAATCAAAAAATTCAAGATAAAAAAAAATATAAAAAAGGTACAAAAATTCTGAATCTTGTTTTAGGAAAAACAAAAGCACTTTTCGTTCACTGAACGAACTTCTGAACTAAATGACCTACATTCAGGGATTCTTTCGTTCACCTAATTCAATAGAACTTGTCCGAACGATTCGATACAACTCTAGTTCAAGCAAACGGCATGCGATACAATTTCAATTGTTTTTTTTTTTTAATTGTTTACATTTGTTTCTGAAATAATATAATTGCAAAATATCGTTTGTCATGGCCAACAACAATAAGGGCAAGCGCAAGGTGCTGACGCAGCGTCACGTATGCTCCAGAATGAACTTCCTATACCAGGCTGCCAATCTAATGGCGCACAACAACAACAATATGCTGGCCGCCTACTACGGCAAGCTTTGCCGACACGTGGGTACCAAAGCGCTGATGCACATGTAAGTAGCGATTCAGGGAGTTAGTTGCAACTTATCTGACACTAATGCTTATCGCTTATTGGTGTAGGTCGCCAGCCTTGAAGCGAACACTGTGCAAGCGCTGTTCTCTGCCGCTGCTTCCAGGCGTCAACACGACGCTGCAACTGGACGAGGAGCGGCAAAAGGAGCAACAACAACAGCTGCAGCAGCAGCATGAAGAACCCATGCAAACAGAGACTCTAGGGAACACCAGCGGTAGACCCAACAAGCGACGCAAGCGCCGTTTGCGTAGTAAGCGCCAAAAAGATATAGATGCACTGTCCAGCGCAATCTTGGACGACAATGGCCAGTTGTATCTGGAGTGCAGCTTGTGCCGGGCGAAGCGTCGCTTTCGTCTTGATACAAAAAACGAATGCTGGCTGGAGCGTTCGGAGGCGATAGTGCAGACTGTAAGTTTGGACCAAGAAACAGAAACAGGCGAGTTGAGATAAGAAGAGAACCGAACATTTGGATGGCTTATCACAGGGCACGTGCGATCGCACTCACTGATAACCGGAGTGGATTATCAGCCATCGGCTGTTCGCCTTTCTATTCTATCAGTATAAGTATCAGTATTTGTCAACATGCTGAGCTGCAGACATATGATTGGCCAACTGCTGAGGCGTCAATATCAGCGCCACGCCAGCAGCATTACAGCCAAGATCTTGGAGCATCGTTATGTGGAGTTAGCCCAGACAGATGGTCTTCAACTCAAGTATCCTAGTATTTGGCTACGAGACAATTGTCAGTGCCCTGAGTGCTTTCATGGAGCGACCCGAGCACGCCAAAATTATTGGGAACGTAGTCCATTGGACGCCGTAGCGACTCGCGTCAACTACGATGAGAAGCGACAACAACTAGTGGTCAACTGGCAGGATGACCACAACTCTGTTTACGACTTGGAGTGGTTGAGGCAGCGAGATTTCAGTGTGGAGACTAGACAGCGCTATCTGGATGAGGTTTACCAGCCCCCCGCGCAGCTGTGGAGCAAGTCGCAGTTTGGCGATGTTACTCGTGAATTTGCTTACAAGGATGTGATCGAAAAGGATGCAATCTTGGGCGCATGGCTTGAGGCATTGGCCGTGCAGGGATTTGCGTTGTTGCGTGGGGCGCCAGACGATGTCCAGGTCGCTCGTCATCTGGCGGAACGCATTGGGTACATCAAGCTCACCACTTACGGGTAAATAGCATCAGTCCAATTTGTAAATTTGATTCCTTAATGTGTTTAATGTCTTCGTGCTTTAACAGTGATGTTTTCGAGGTCAAGTCGAAGCCCAATGCTGGAAACTATGCGTACCTCATGAAGCCGCTGCCAATGCACACAGACATGCCCTACTATGAGTACAAGGCAGGCATTAACATTCTTCACACGCTCGTGCAATCGGATTCGCCGGGCGGTGCCAACACTATGACCGATGGATTCTTTGTGGCCGACAAGCTACGTCGCGAGCATCCGGAGTACTACGAATTGTTAAGTAGCGTGCCTGTCAACTGGTTTGACATTGGACACGATGGAGATGCCGGCAAACCGTTTCATAACCTCTGGCGGGCTCCTGTCATCTGCTTGGACGTGGACGGTCAATTTGCTCGCATTAATCACAACACCATGAAGCGCGACAGTCGCTTCACAGTGCCACTAGACAAAGTCGGGGCCTGGTACGAGGCCTACGATAAGTTTCTTCAGCTAGTCTACGACGAAGCTGTGCAGTTCAAGACGCGGCAAGGCGATGTCTTTGTTTTCAACAATCTTCGCATGCTGCACGGACGCACTGCGTACGAGGACTCGCCGAAGAATCAGCGACATCTTGTGGGAGCCTATGTGGACTGGGATATCATTTACTCAAAGCTACGCACTCTCAAGTACCCGAATGTAAAGGATTAGTCATTCAATGTATTAAGCATGCAGTAATATTATAAACTATCTAATAAATTGTGTAACTCATAATGAAAGGCGTGGCAGACAGGCGTAACGTATATAGCGCCATTTCGTGATCAAATATTTTGTTTTTTCGCGCCAAAGTTTAAACACATCGCCACATCAAAATATATCGTCGTGGTGAACTGTAGGGCTGCACAACATTGTGGCTAAATCGATGGATCTTGCGTTAACAACAGGGTGGCAGCCTTTTGGTCGGGTGGCAACACTTCAACCAGGTGGCAATGTTGTGGGTAGAAAAGCGTTTTTTCAATACAACTCTACTTGGCCCATGCAATATCAACAAGAAACTCGCATTTGTTGTCTAAATATGCAAACTACTTGCAAATTATAAAAGTGCTTGATTATAAAAAGTGTGGGTGTGTGTATATGTGAGTGCTGGGCTAATAAATGATGCCCTATAATATGCGTGTCGGTGGCAGCAACGCCATGACACGTGAGTATGCTGGCGGGAGCATCAATGGCATTTTGCGCAAAACAGGAACCGCTGCAGTCGCAGCAGCATCATCAGCATCCGGCGTGGGCCCAAATGGGGCGGCGGATGGACGTCAACCCGCCTTAGAGCTGCTCGTTTTTGGATATGCGTGCAAGATATTTCGGGATGATGAGAAGGCAAAAGAGATGGATCATGGGAAACAGCTGATACCCTGGATGGGCGATGTAAATCTCAAAATAGACAGGTTAATAATTGTTGCCTGCAATAAGCGGCTTAACTTAATTATATACCACCTATTATATTACGATATATCAAATACCTAATATAATAGCATATGTACCTAATACTTTGCATATGCTTATGTACAAGATGAATCAACTCTCAACAATTGCTAGCACATATCTTCCAAATTTGTAAACCAGCTGGAATCGAATACCCCCTGAACCTTATTTCCTTACTTCATTACTTCCCTACTCCCTTGCCCATACCCATATCCAAACCCATAGCTAGACTTGCTTCGGTTTTTGAAACATAAGCTGAACCGTGGCCTTCGCTAATCTCGCCGAACTTAATCCGACCCAGACCTTTATTTTCAGAAAGTAATACAATATCTAGTCGAAATCGAATTAGAATATGTTCTTGTTCTAATTAATTGGGTGCCATCAATAACTCGAATAATTCGAATACATTTGTGCATCCAAATAATTGCAATTTTTGATAAATGTTGTTGGGAGGGGCAGGGGAAACTGACGTTGACGATGACTCCGAAACTGTTTTCTCATTGTAATAATAGATCTTTTCAGTGCTTCTCAAACTGTAATACTGTAATTTTTACATACACTTTAATTTTAAACTGGAATTGTAAAACAATTAACTTTTTTTATAGCAACCGGAGCGGTATGTATGAACGATTAAGACATAATTAATTATAAACATATACCTATACATTCTTTATATAAATACATGTATTATAAATATTAATATCAAATGATATCTACAATTTATTTAACTGTGTGAAGTATATTTCTTAAGATGCATTTTCTTTTTTTTTTAATTATCAAATACGAGTACTTTTGATTTTATTATTTTGTGTGTTTGTGTGTGTGATTTTTTGGCTTCGACTTCGAGCGGCCCATCAATTTGGAACCCTTAACTAATAACGTTCTCTTTCTTGTTTATATTTCTCTGATTCTTATCTTTGGCACAATATATACACACAAACATACACACACACAAACACACATAGATATGACGTACGTGGAGCGTTGTGTGAACTGTCAACATACGAAGCACCACCAGGTGGCTATGGGAATCGTCTGGAATACCTCAGCGCCGAGGAGCAAAGGGCGGAACAACTGTGCGAAGAGGAGCGTTATCTGTTCCTCTATAACAACGAAGAAGAGCTACGGATGCAGCAAGGTAAGTGACGTTGTCGGCATGTCCAGTTCAACTTGCCTCCTCAATTGCGAATTGTATATGTACAACCATTTAAATTTTAAGTGTCAAGATAAAACCAATGAATGAGTAAATCAAGCTCTAAAATAAATACAAAATACACAAATAAGAAAAGCAAGCATAGAAAATCGAGTAAAATCATATAATCAAAAAATCAACCAATCAAGAAAACAACAACAACTACAACTACAAACAACAACAACAACATAATGAACAACCGTAAGTTTCATCTGTTGCTTCTGGTGCTAGTGCTGTGACACCGGGGTTCAGGTAAATAGAAACCATTTGACATTTAACAAATTAAACAATTTCTTGCAGATGCATTCCACGTTTTTGCGGCATGCAACCAAATTGGGCGTCAGCATTTCTCTGAGCCAACAAAACCAATATACAATTTAAAAAAAAAACAACAAGAAGAAAGAAATACCCAAAAATTCAAAGCTTATTCTATGAATTTCTCTATTCTGTTTGCAAAATTTTATTTCAATTGTTGCTGTTGTTTTACTAAAGTCAATTGTTTGTCTTGTATTTTCTTATTTTTGCCAAAACACTCACACATACGCACACAATCACAACAATTCGAATATGTACACAAACAGAGGAGGATCTAAAGCGTCTGCAACAGGAAACCTCCGGCGGCAATTACAGTCAAGTGGACTTTCATTATGATGGCCAATCCGCGTCGACATCAGCCTCGGATGCAACGTCACCGATACCGGTGTCAACGACACCGACCGACGAATCCGAGCTGCCCTACACGATGCCTAACAATCTTCTTGTGGCGCCCATGCCAGGCATACAGCTGGTAAGCTTTATTCCGTTGAATTTGCGATCGTAAATAAGTGTTATGAGCTTAAATTAATAACCAGAAGAAAAGTGGTTAGGTAAATTAAATTAATTTTGAAAGATTTTCAGTTTGTTTCGCTTTCAGTCGCACTCCTGATTAAAAAAGTAATACAGAAATTCGAAGATATTTTGAAATCAACCTTTCGTATTGTCGGTGTTCCATAAATGTCAGAGATTTAGTTTTTTCGAACATATTTTCGAAATCAAAAAAATAGGCTGCCTCTTACTTCCAGTTTCAATATAATTTTTAGGCTAAAGAATATTTTATATAATTAACAAAATCATTAAAAATTTATTTTACGCATTTTTATTCAATTTAAAAAATAATTTAATTTAATTTAATAATACAGTTGTGTTCCAGAAATATTTAGAGACTTTGAAGATTAATGTTTTTAAGGGCAGCCGTTATAAATGTTGGTGTTTCTAAATTGTTATAGACTAAATTTTGTTTTGCACATATTTTGATTTTGCATTTTTGTTTAATTTATGCATTAATTTAGAGATTTGTAAAACCCCTCTGATTGTAAGAGTTTATTGATATGTTTTTAAAATTCAAATTAATAAGATTTTTAAATACACTTTGAATTTAAACTATTATTTCCCAATTTTAACAATTTAGATAAAAGTTAAAATTAAAACTAAATTTTATAATTAAGTGAAAGTCAAATTTGTGTTTTAAGGATATTTAAGGCTTTTTTTTATTAATGTAATCCAAATAAGAAATAAAAAGATATTAACGGTTATAATTGCCTTGCAGCCGGACACGATGAAGCAGCATGCTATTATTGAAAAGACTGCCCGTTTCATTGCCACCCAGGGTGCCCAGATGGAAATCCTGATCAAGGCCAAGCAGGCGAACAATGCACAGTTTGATTTTCTATCGCAAGGTAGTCAACTGCAGCCATATTATCGTCATCTCCTGTCGGCCATCAAGCAGGGCAAATATGCGCCGTCAATGGAAGCAGCGACGGATAAGGCGAACACGCCAGCGGATGGCAATCTGCTGCCGGGCAGTCCTAAGCGGAATCAACAGGTCATTACCGTGCCGATAATTAAATATAAGCCGTCGGCCAATTGCGCCTACACGCAGCTCATCAGCAAAATAAAAGGTGTGCCGCTGCAGGCGGTATTGGACGACGAGGTAGCTTCGCAAAATTCCGGTGGCACCGCCTCGCCTACGCTCAGCTGCAAGTCGGAGGGACAGAGTCAAAGTAGCGTTCCTGCCGCGACAAATGGCGAGTTTACACCCGTCCTGTTGCAGTACAATGGCAGTACGTTTGCCCACGAGGAGGAGAACGCTAATGATGCACCGCCCAAGGTGGAGCTGCTGAAAAACACTAGCGCTTTGGCATTGGCGCAAAATTACAGCTCTGATAGTGATGACGAGCAGGATGCGGAAGATGATAGCAACGGTCGGGGGCAACTGAAACAGCAGCCACAACAATCGACGTCCTCCGGGGGCATTAGCTCTAAGCCCGCTGCGGTTTTAGCACCACCGCCTCTTTTGAACTTCCCCCTGCCCGAGGAGACGCTGCGTCACATAATCGACAAGACGGCGACGTATGTGATCAAGAATGGTCGGCAATTCGAGGAAACGCTGCGCACGAAAAGCGTCGAGCGATTCAATTTTTTGCTTCCCGAGCACAAGTTCTATGCCTATTACATGTACAAAATAACCGGTGATGTGGATGCCGCATCGAAAGAGGAGAAGACTCGCAAAGCAGCAGCTGTTGCAGCTGCATTGATAAGCAAAAAGGGTCTTAGCTTTGGTGGCGGTGCTGCAGCAGCAGCAGCAGCAGCTGCTTCTACTTCAACTGCTGCTGTTTCCAGCTCCAACTCCACCTCCACGTCCTGCTTGAGTGAAAAGTGTGAGGAAACCCAAAAATCTATTCTCTTCTGTTTCTGTTCTAATTTGATTATCTTTTGCAGCTCCCGTGTGCTTCTCCATACGTGCACGCGATGAGAATGCGCCATTGCAACCGGCATTACCACAGGAGGGCAGTGATGATGATGCCGATGCGAATGCCAAGGCCAAAACAAATGCGGAACAGGTGCGATCTGGCATGCCCGACAGCGTACAACGTGCTATCAAGCAGGTGGAAACGCAACTGTTGGCCAGAACTGGCAGCCAGAAGGCGACAGGTGCAGCAGCCACAACGTCCACAACTGCGGGAGGTACAATGCCATTGAAAGAACAGCGTCAGGGTAAGCACAACTGAAAGCGATTAGAGCAAACATAAAAGAGAAAGACATATATTGAAACCCAGTGGCGCATTGCTAAATGGAAAAAGAAGCTAAAAATAACCAAGCTACAACTTTGGCAAAAAAGTTATTTATTTATTTGAATCTCCTAGTAATGTATTGTGTAAAGGGAGCTTACTTAGCAGTGCGACACTGGTAAGAGAGAGAGAGAGAGGGTGTATGTGTGTGTGTGAGCGGAAAAGAGAGCGTTAAATTTACTGCCTTTTAAACTTTTAGCTGAGGAGCGTGTCAAGGACAAGCTGGCACTGATAGCACGCGATAAGCTAAACGGAATGATATCGCGGGAGAAGCAACTGCAACTGGAACGCAAGCGGAAAGCAATGGCATTTCTTAATCAAATTAAGGGTATGTCAACTTAGCCACGTGGTATAACCCAATCACTTAACCCAATTAAACTGTTTACGTCTGTCTATCCAGGTGAAAACTCGGGCATTGTTGCTACGGCTTTGCCAGAGGCCACAGTCGCTACAGAGGATGCGAGAAGAGCGGAATCGGAAGTATTAGCCGCAAATAGCAATGGTGACTCCAATGATTCAGTGCGGTCCATTCCAATCACTTATTTTGGACCTGATGATGATGATGATGAGGATTTGAGTCAGACAGCGGGTGTGCAGCAGGCGCCCAAAGCGCATAATGACGATGATGAGGAGGATGATGGCGATCTTGAGAAATATAATTTACTTAACGACGACAGCACCAATACGTACACTAGCAAAGCGGCCACAGCGCCCGTCCTGCTATCCGATGATGACGATGTGCAGCTGGTTTCCACAGCAGCCCCATCATCATCGACCGGACGTCATCGCCCTGCTTCCCGTCGAAGTCGTAGTCCAAGTCGTAGTAGCAGTTGCTCCATTACACAAGATGCTTCAGTGACCTCAACCAGCAGCAATGCCAGCGCTCGGCGCAGCCGTAGTCGCAGTTCGCATCGGCACCGACAGCGTCAGCGGCACAAGCGCAAATCCAGCGCCATATCAAAGCCTCGACGTCGCCGACGCAGTCGCAGCCGCAGCTCATCACGTAGCTCTCGGCATAAGCATCGCAGTCGCAGTCGTAGTCGCAGTCGCAGTCGTAGCAGCAGCCATTCAAGCTCACGTCGTCATCGTGGCCATCATCGGGACGAAGTAGAGTCTTCCTCGCGCCGCAGAAATCATCAGCGACATGCCAGCAAAAAGAGTCACAAGCGACACAAGCGTCGACGACGCAGCAGCGGCGGTTCCATTTCCCAATAATGACCCAGCATTGTCTTAAGAATTTTAACTGTTAAGTTCAGAGAAATGTGTAAATTTCCCATCTGCCTGCGCGCACTTCTCCGTCTTCTTTTTAAATGTTGAGCAATCTTTTGAATGCGTCCAATCATTTTTTTGCCAGTTAATAATAAAATATAATTATAAGAAATGTTTCATTTTGAAATTCCTGAAAAACTGAAGGTTAATGTTGTAGAGGTTGTTAATATAAAGTACAGAACTAACATATGTGCCAAAAACTAAATTTAACATGCAAGATTAGCTTAAAAATTTTTGTACTTTGACTCAGCTTTATTTGAGACATACCTAATGTTGATAATATAAATTACTAGGGAAATTTAATACTCCCTTTTATGAGTATTGAAACTAATACTTATTAATAGACATAAATTTTATCCAGATATTAGGCTATTTGGCATCATACTTTTGTATGACACACTTGAAATAGCAAATCATTGGCATTTATATAAAAAATTAATTCTGTATTATCTTAGAAACTGGAGTAAAGGTTAGTTGCTAAAGAAAAAGGAATCTTCAAAACATAATTTCGCAGAAAGGGGTTGATATCATAGCAGCAACTTTGATGATATTTAAAGATCTGAAAACTATGACCATCGTAACATCATAAAAATTATTTTATTACTTAAAACAAAACTTTTTTGATTCTTAATAATTTCCAGGGTTATTATGAGCAAGAAAGTTCTGTACAGGGTGGCCCACGAAAAAGTTTTAAGCTGACTATACAAAAAACGGGTGGATATTTTTCAAATATTTTTTGTTTATTGAATAGCTCCAACATTGCGGTTTATTTGTGGAAGACCACATCATTCAAATGGCTGCCCCGGGAGGCCTAGCGATAGTCAGATTCTCAATAATCTCCTACTTTAGGTCGCAAATCGCCTCTGCATGATTGGCATAGCACTTATCCTTGACGGCACCCCACAAAAAAAGTCAAACAGGGTAAAATCGCAGCTGTGAGGCGGCCAGTTGACTTCGCCTTTTCGGCTGATTATTTGATTTTCGAACGTAACGTTGGCTGTGTGGGTCTTCAAGCGTAAACTGAACCATTTCGTAAACCGTAACCTTTTAACATTTAGCAAATAACCTAAAGAGAAGCTTTTTTATATAGCAAAAGTGTTCACAAAAAATGTCATTTCATCCACCAGTGAAATTTACTATGTAATCGGTTCTTTTTTTCAAGTCCATAGTAAATTTCACTGGTGGACGCAATGTCAGCCTTTTTTTGTGGTCACTTTCGTTGTATGAAATGACTTCGCTATAGGTTATTTGCTTAGGGCTTTTATTGAATATTTGACACACTGGCATTCTCATTCCAGCTGTCAAAGTCTAAAGAATAGGTAGTTCAAAAAGCAACCGTTAAATGGGCCACCCTATATTATTGATAGTAAACTGAATGCTCAGAGTTTTGTTATATAACATAAAATATGTATGTATTTATATAGATATACCATGATATTCTATAAAGTTAGTGTAAAAGTTAGGATTAGCATAATCTGATTATGCTGGCAATATATGTAAGTAGGTAAATATGTTTATAGATATAATATACATTTGTCTAAAACTCGAGAACACCAGGCAGATATTTGTCAATCAATGTCTGGTAATAGGGCCACAGTGCATCAATATCGGGAACCACCTCGCTCTTAGTATACAGATCGTAGCGGCTGTAATTAAATGAGTAGTAATCTTAATAGTTATCGTTATTTGAATGATTTTCAATGTTAATTAACATACTTGAAGATAAGCACCCATTTCTTGGTCTCCTCATCCTTGGGCGCCTCGAGGTGCTTGTAGTCGCCGCCATTGTGCCACGGATAGAAGGAATGAAAGCGTATAATGTTGCATGCCACATCGGGCAGCTTTGTCTTGTTGTGCTTAAGTACCGAGTACATGTACTCATCGTGTCCCCAGGACATGAGTAGGTTGTCCACACCACAGTTGGGCTCATACATGCCGAATTCGGTGTTGTACTTGGGATTCTCACCATCGGGATTGCCCTCAAAGCTCTCCTCCCGATAGACAATGCTGTCGCCCCAGCGGCAACCCACAGCAAAGGTGTCGCCCACGACGGCCCATTGTGGCTCATCATAGAAGGCCATGATCTTGCCGAGATCGTGAATCAATGCGGTCAAGTGCAGCCAGTCGTGTTGGGGAAAGTCCAATCGTGCACGCTCCGCTGCCTGAAAAGCATGTATTATGTTGGGCAAATCCAGATCAGGATCTGATTCATCCACCAAATCGTTAAGTTTCTCTAGTGCCTGGCGCACGGTCATCTTAATCGTATTGAACTTCAACCAGCGAGCACGGCGTCCTAAGAAAGAAATCATAGAAATTAGAAAGAAATCCTAACAAAGGATCTCGCACTTACCATTGACAAAGTCGACGGTTTGATTCAAGTGCATCTGACGATATGTGCGACGAACACGTTCCTTAAGAGGATCCTCTATGTCCACGCTATAATCACGGAACTTGGAGGGATTCTTGTCGGCAAACGTGGGCTCTGGACGCAACAGCTCCGAAGGATCCAGCAAATGGATTTGATGCTAAACACAAGCACAGTTTTTTTATTTTACAGTTTTAATATTTTTAAAATTATATAAATCACCTCCTGAAGGATTCTCATCTTAGAGTTTAAATAACGAAACCAAAAGAATATATAAAAAATTATATATATAATTCTATATATTGGGTTGACTTGAAAGTACCGCTCTGTTGGCAGTACGAGATGTTATTGAATCGTTGCTGTTTCAGACGACACACATTTATAGATCCGCCGAACGAAACGGGAGAAATCACAATCAAATTGTTTGCTACATAATATTCACATCTTGGGTACATATATGTGCTATATATGTACTATATGTTATTCTTATATTGTATTTGATTTATAGCATTTTTGTTGTTTTTCAAAACACAGCTATCGGCACTTTCGACGCCCCTGTCCGGTCACCTAATCAGCTATCAATGTAGGATCCCCACTTGCAGTCATTGGCAATGTAATTGAAGGAAATGCGTTTGATTTAAGACCCTCCGATGTACGAGTACATATAGTATATTTACTTGGGTTTTCTCTGGTTTTATCAAAGGGTCTGTGCCACATCCGCGTTTCATTGAATCACGTGCTGGTCTTATCATTGCACATACGCACACATATGAACGTTCTCCCACTGAGTTGTAAGTAAAGGCTGCACTTGACCGATAAGGCTCAACCATAATACTAACAAATGGAGCAATTGCAAAGGGTAACTGATTGCATCATATTCCTCCCGAGAGAATGACGAATGACACTAGCTATGTATGATAATCAAACTTCCTAGCATTTATATTTATAAGGTTCTTTTGGGGGTTTTTGACAACTTTTAAAAATGTCAAGAATAGGACTTGAATAATTAATGATGCAAAACCTTAAACTCCATAAGTATCTTTACTTTTCAATAACAATAAAAAATTTGAAATATTTTATTATTTTTCTTTCAGTCCTAAGTCATAAGATTGTGGCCATGACATTTTTTGCATTACATTTGTTTTATCGGTCGTAAGATCACATCACTCTCATATTTAGTGTGCCCATAGATCAGGATCAAGAGCATAGCTACATCCATAAAATTTGACACATATGATATGTGGCAAATAGACCCTATTTGATCTGATTGTTTCATCACGATCGGACAATAAACCTTAAAGATAATCACAATACAAACAGATTAGAATATATTTATTATCTATAAATCTAATCCTAAAACTTTATTTATTTATCAGTTTGTTCTTTTATTAGTTTGTTAATTTTCATATTTTATATACACACTTTTATTATCTAAAAGATTTGAGAAGTAGAAAATATAAAAGCTAAATCTTGTAACTATAGTCTAACCGCTGTCACACAGTATAGAAAGTAGATTTTCTTTAGGCATTGTTATCAAAGACGTCTTAGGCTTTATTTGCAGGACCTCTCCTAATCGGTTATACTTTGTAAAACTGTAAGTGTACATAATAAATTTATTATCTAGAAGTCCCAGTATTAAGTAGTCGACATTTCTTACATCGATATTTGATAATTGAAGAAACAAGTAAATTCAATCAGATGACTTTAGAAACTGTTTCTTTACATATGTGGGTCAAGAAATTGGAAGAACAACAACTTTAATATATAAACATTTATAGTTCTAGGATGTTTTTTGTTATTGTTTGCGAGAATTCTACTTAGACTACAGTAGTACGATAGCTGTTGGCGTCACCTTGAACACATCTCTGGCAAGGGCAAGTGTTCCACATTTAGCCGAAAGCCAAACCACCAAAATCGCCATAACGTCGTCTAATAATAAATTGCTGTGAATAAATTGCGAGATTTCGCTATGCCCACGAATGGGCGGGCTGATCGAACTCGCAACAGGCGGCATGTTGTGGACCGCGGTGAGTGGGGGCTGCTGAAGGTAGTAGGTGGCCCGAGGGGCTCGTTTCTCTGCGACGCAGTTACGGTACAGGCAGCGACGTCGTCATAGTCATCATCAAAGGTCAATTTGTAACGATCGGGTGCGAGGTGTCAATAAATCTTATCAATTAATAGAGATGGGCCTTAGACGCTGTTTACACTAACCAACAAAGCAAAACTACATTTTCATTGCCAACTTAAATACGTATTTATATATAAAAATCTTTGTCAGTATTTTGTAGCAGTCGTGTTTGATATTTTACCTACTGATCGTTTTTTATAATTTTATTATTTTGACCGTGAAAGTTCTAGCTTTGCCAATTTTCGTTTTTTTTTTTATTAATTTATACTTTTATTTAAAATTTTTATATTAAACTCAATTTTGTTCGTCACAAAATTGGATATTAAAAATTTTGGGACTGGAAATTGGTTTCGTTACTAGACTTTTACCTCGTGTGGAGGCTTTTTTTGTGGGATTAATTTATACCAATTACCATCATTAATTGGACAAGAGACATTTAACAGTTTCCGTTTGCTGTCAATCGAAAATCTCAAAATAGGGTAAAATAATTTATGATTTTGTTTTCATAAAAATCAACAAAATAGGTATTATAAGGGGGACCTTAAATCCATTTTAGACAGAAAAAAACAAACCATTACATATAAAATTAACGTTTAAAATTCAAGTATTTTTAAAGTATGTACTTAGAATGTTATTATTATATTTAGACATTATACAGATAAAATGGCAACGACTGAGCATTTAAAAGTCAATCTAAAATATTTGATTAACTCTAACACTTTGGAGGCTGACTTTTATTGTATAAACTTAAAATTTGTTGCACAGTGTTGTAACAGCCTTAGACGCGCTTAAAGTGTTTATGAGAATTTTTATTTCGGGATGTTAAAGTCAATAGAAATGTTTTATAACATTTACATACGAAGTTGTTGTCGCCGTAATGAAAATGAATGTGACTGAAAATAGGAAAACAAAATAGAAGAGAAATGCATGTGTTTGAGCAATAAACAGAATTGAAAAACTACGTAAAATATTATGTAATAATATATATAGTTTACTTGTAGTTAGTTTTTATTGCAATATTATTATTATTATTGAAATGCACTTTCATGACTGCAATAAATGGGAAATAGAAGCGTAATCGGATGTACTCGTATGACAGTATACCACTTGATCAGTGTTATTTATTTATGGTCTTTTTTTGTAGTACTCCTTTGCCCTTTCGATTCCATAGCCATATCAATCATTTTAATGGATTCCGACATGCTAATTAAATGATCATTAATATAATGCGCTGATAAAAAGGAGAGGCTCAAAGGCCAGAATGACAGTCCACTCCACGAGCAGGAAGGCCGATGGTGCGTAAACAGACAAACAGACAAACTGACAAACGAACCACAGTCATGATGATGATACAGAGTCGTCTCAATCGGCTGCCAGCAGCTGGAAAAGGAAAGTCGTACTTTAAATATTTGGCAGACAGGCACAGCAGTCATTCGCTAACACGAATTCAACATTTAACTTTAAAGGGATTCCTGCTCCCAAAGCACCTCTAAGAAATTCGCAATTCATAATTATTAATTTCAAACGTTAACCCCAAAATGACTTGTCTTTGGTTTGCCATAAGCTCGCCTCACTGTTCTTGGCAAGGTTCAAGTTGATAATTATCAATAAATCATTTACTCGTGTGCTCGCTCGCATTTTGCTGTACCATATAAAACGTTGTCCGAACTCTTCGAGTCTGCTTGTTTTCGTACTTTCATATTGTACATTAGAGTGGGTCAATTTGTATGGAGTAATGATGAATTTAGAGATATGAATAAGTTGCCGGTTTCTTTTCAATTGAATTTTAAAATTAATGCAAAATGAATTGTTTTGTTAAATCTTAACAAAAGTTCTTATGCTTAAAATTCAATTAAAATAAACTAGTTAAGACCGCCAACTAATTCTTATGTGTAAATTCATTATAATTCAGCCTCTGTCCATTGTTTTTTTTTTCATCAATCCTTCCTCGAAAAAAGTGGGAGCTCGATATTGATTTTAGACATATGGTTTCTTGGACAATTATTTTTCAAATTCATCGTAGATTACGAATTTCATAACCGCTTTGGCGGGAAAAAAATTGACCCACTCTATTGAAATATTTATGTATATTTTTTATTTGGAATTTTGTTGATAGATTTTTGCACATGTTTGCAATAATTCATTTGCCAACTCTGACAGCTCGGGTCACTGTCTGGCATGGTAGTTCAATGCGACCATTTGTTAGATAAGTATTATTTTTGCTATTTAATTGTGTGAGCTTAAAATAAATTGAATTTCCTTTGTATAACAGTTATATAACAATTTGAAATGAATCATATGATAGCCGCAAAGCAGCTGTGCATGACAGTCGTATAACAGTTGTATAAAAGTTGTATTGTTGACTTTTTAAGCCTATAACAGTTGTGTATGAAAAGTATAACAACTGCAGGACACTTGTGCGTCAAATATATTACAGCAACCAAAAAAATGTTATATTGTGAACCAACTTAATATTTGACTTCTTAAACGGTAAGAGAACCCATATTTCCTCGCATCACAGACAATAACAAATTTAATAACGGTTGCATTTATATAACGGTTGTACGCCATACATTTTTCGAATGCTTTACGTTTGAAGAGACCATTGTGGATGTTATTCAACAGTAATAAAGTTTTATAACACTTTTTATAGTACTCAAGACAATATAATAGAAAAATCAGAATATTCATAAAGATGTATAAAATTTAATCAGTGGCTTTTGCTTAAATATTACAAATAGACAAGTGTAATTTTATGTGTATGTGTGTGAAATAAAATAATCAGTGTAGGTATATGAATGTAATATGTGTATTTACTATATAAATAAATAAATAGAATGCAATACTCTAAATGCAATAGGCTTAGATGATCAGTACAAGTCGGAAGTAGAACCTAAAGCATAATTCTATTTTAAACTAAATGTAATTGGTAATATCAAAAACAGAATATCGATCTTAAAGATCTCAGACGAGGCGGGCGGAGGAGCAGGTGGCGCCAGAGTTGGCGTTCTGTGACTCCGCATCGCTCGGACCAACTCCAACGCCAACGACGAGACCGCTGACTGCGCCGGCTGTGGCCAATACGCGTTTATAGTTGCTGCTGCATTGTGAGTCGGCTACGGAGCGACCATCGCCTTCATCACGACGACAGAGCTCGGCGGCAAAGGGGGCGCTGGGCACGACGGTCTCGAGGCGACGCTCGAGGATGTCGGCAGTGGTCAGTTCGCTGGCTTGGACGAGATTTGTGGCGGGTACATTACTCAGCCAGGGTTTTAACGTCGCCTTTTTCTGCATGGTAGCCGCTTTGCAACGACAAACGACATCGGCGCGCTCTCCACAAATAGAGCAGGTGGATTCCACATCGATTGTACCCGGAACTGTTGTGGCTTCGGCCTCAACGCCGCCGACTCCTCCGCCTACAACAGTGGGAATCGTTGCCCCAGAGGAACTGCCACTTAATTCCAGTTCGTTCACTGCATCCACAAGGGTTTTAATGGCCGCTGCATTTCCAGCGGACTGAGAGCTGCTTTCCACCATGGTAGTCACCTCCTGCTCCTCGTAGTTGGGATTAAGCAGCAGCTTCGATAAAGGCGGTGCCAGACCCAGCCCCAGACTACGCTCATGATACAGTTCCGAGATGCTGGGCGTCAACTCACGATTCATGTGACGCATGATGCTATCCTGGATGCACTTGGCACTCGGCTTGACTGGAGTCTCCTCCAACGGCTGCTTCGACTCGCCCAGAAGCTCGCTTTCCGCTGGCGAGAAGTAAAGGCTGGCAGGATTGAAGGCCACATTAGCGGCTTCCTCCTCTGTCATGGACAATGGCTTCCGCTGACCTCCACTCGTCGCGACTCCAGCACCAGAAGCAGGATTACTCAACGTCGTTGGAGCGGTAAGCTCTGTGCGCACACTTAACCTGTCCATGAAGAGTGCGTGCTCCTTGTTCACCCGTGCCGCGAGAGAGCTCTGAGCGCTGCCCAGCTTAATTTTCGGCTTGCTGCGTCCGCCTGCTCCCAGATTGTGATAAACTGGAGGACGTGGGGGTGGCAGCGGAGGCTGCTGCTGAGGCAGTTGCTGCTGCAGCTGCTGTTGAGCGCCTGCAGCGGCACCACGTCGCAGCACTGTAGCATGCCCAGAGCCCTCCCAATCTGTCGTCGTGCTACTTGCCGAACTGGAACTATCCGGTCTTCGGTTGTTACCCGTTGGTGGAGCCGCCGAAGAGCCGCCTGTCGCAGTGCCCGGCTGAGCGTAGAGGCAGCGGATGCGTGTCTGATGAGCCAACGCCAGCGACAAGCTGGGATCAGTTACGGGAGGACTAGGGGTAAAGGCAGCATCACTCTCACCGCCGCCTCCTGGACGGGAAACACGCACCGGGCCTCGAAGACTGGCATAGCCTAGACGTGGAGCAACCTGACCACTGCCCGCCTGCGTCGCATAACCATCCGAGAGAGAGTGTTCGCTGTCCGTGGTATTGGCCAGGCTGGAGTCCAAGCCACCGCCTCCATCGGGCTCGCCACGACGACGAACATACGAGATGAAGGCGCTACGCGGATGCAACGGTAAAGGCGACTGTGTCGAGCTGGGAAGAGTTGTGTTTGAGACACCGCTGCTTCCATTGTTGGTGGTGGGTGGCACGTTGGGTACATCCATCTCAGGTTCAGCAAGCGATTCGCAGCTACTGCTGCTGTGAGCCGAGGAGTCAAGGCTTAAGCTTTTGGGCGCCTCGTGAGTATCTGCAGGATATGAAAAAAATGGAATAAGACAGTAGCAGGAGAAAGTTGTAGTCGAAACTTACCAAAGAGCGCTAGGAGAGCCTGCAGCACAAACTGGCAATGACGACGATTAGCCTGTTTTCCCGTACGGAGAATCACCTGATCCGCACCCACCTCGGTGAGATCAAAGCCCACTGATGCTAGGAGCTCGTGACATCCAGCCACACGCCAAAGGCGTACACTCAAAGGCATCTCGATGCAGGCTTCAGCCTCTGGTTTGGCAGGGAATTGCGCCAAGATATTCCTGACAACAGCAATGATATCATCTGCATGTTCAGCGCTGTTCACCAGCTTGGCCAGAGCTTGGAGCGTGGCAGGAGTCAGCGCTAGTAGAGCCTGCAGGCTGGCCGAGCATTGGGAGAGACGCTCCTCGGGATCCGTTTGGGGGAAAAATACGCTCGACGGAATCCCATTTGCTGCAGGCTCAAAGCGAAAGCCCACAGCCATAAGAAGATCCTTCCAGCCGGCCACAGGACCCGCTTTATTTTCAATACTCTGCTGGGTTGTGTACATTGCATTCTTTTGTCCCCGGTGAATGCGCTGCAAACTCTTCTCCACCAGATGAAGGCAAACGCGCAGCGCATCCCGACAACGTTCCGGCGTCCTAAGCAGCTCGCACAGTGCATGCCCGAGGAGGGCCACCTTGTTGGACAGTCGCACATTTCCGCCCACAAGCAGGAAGCCCGCCCAATTTGCCGGATGTGCAAAGTGCTTCGTGTGCTGCACTGTCTGCATAGCCTCCGCTAAGGCGCTAAAAGGAGAGTGAGGTTAGAGAAAGAAGCTATAAGATCGGACTAGACGGGAACATAAAAGAGCAGGTCTAAGAAAAAGAAGTAAGAAGATGCCGAGGTCCACAAGATGCTTGGGTTTCGCGCAAATAAAGTAGAAAAAATGTAAAATTACTTAGTCATTTGACCGATCTTTACTTACCGAGCGGCTCTAGTGCCTTGCAACAAAGCAGAGTAGAATGCGCGCAGAAGAATCTTTGCAGCCGTCTCCGGCACTGGCCACAATGAGATGAGCACGGCTCCTGCGCCTGCTAAGAGCCAACCCCCAGCCAGTTGGGCAACTCCCGAGCCAGTTATGGGTTCTACCGAGTGATAGGAGCTCAGCACCACTAGACGAGCTCCTAGACGTAGTTGACGCAGCTCCGCGGCGGCGAGTGTAAAGTCTGAAAGCTGTGGCTCATGGGGTTCCTTCTGTTGTTGCTGCTCCGCGGTAACCACATCTCCAGGACTGAGCACAACGGCGCCCAATTTCCAGCTGAGATTGGCGGCAAAGTGGACGCACTCGGCGCTTGGGAGCTCGGCGAGCACGGACTCCTTGGTGGCATTACAGCCGGCAAGAGCATTAGCCTGCAGCATATCGGCTACCATAGCGGCTTCTTGAAGTGCTGCCGGAGATTCAGCAGCTGCCCAGCCCCAACGTTCGGCCAGAGCAGCTGGAACACGTGGTCCACCAACCACCAGAGCTGTGGGAGGACGACCACGATCCCGACGACTTCGAGAGCGACCACGAAGGGATTGCAATGACGGCGCCGTCAACAAGGCACAACGCTCCGAAAGATATTCGCCATCATCGCCAGCGGCACGTAGAATGGCAAATGGCACCAGGTAGAGTGCGCTGTCCAACACAAGTATGAGTTCACGTCTTCCCTGTCGGGACACGCTGGCGCCACTTGGCAGTAGATCATCAAATGGAGCCAGCAGTAGATTGTACAGAGTGTGCAGGCAGGCGGGACCACGCCATGCGGGAGGTGCAGGAGCTCTCCGTGAGCTGCGACTACCGACTGAGCGGGTTGATCCCTGCAAGCTCGCAACGGAGCCCAACGAGAAGAGCGAGCTCAACGAGTAGTTGGATGAGTTCAACAGTTGATTGCGACTGACCATGCGTAGGAATCCCCCGCCGCCAGCTCCAGCGCCGGGTAAATCCTCGAGCAACTGTTCGCTGCTTGCACGCCAACCGCTGCCATCTCCTTCATGGAGAAGACTCTGTGAGTTAACGCCGAGATTATCACGCACCATGTTTATATAACGTTCCAACAGTAATTGACCATCGGCCTCGGATGATTCACCTTCCCGAAGCGGCTGCTGCTCATCTTCATCCTCTTCGTGGCACTCGTTAAGTGAGAGGGGCAACTGCAACGTCTGCGGATCGATACGTGCCGCATGGAAGCGCACAATGCCTGTCTGAGGTTGCAACAACCAAGCATAGAGCTGCTCTCCCGCCAGACTGTAGTATAACACGGGCATCCTGCCACGATTCACGGCCTCCAAAATGGCCTCAATGTCAGCTAGAACTGTTGTCGATGTTGATGTTGTCGTCGTGGTTGTTGTAGGTAGAGGCATCTTGGCATCGGCACCATTTCTCGCCTTGCAACGCTCGGCGGCAACAAGTGCATCCTCATTCCGTTGCAAAGCCACCAGGAGTTGTTGCAACAAATGGTAGCAATTTGTTTGCAGTTCGTATAGAGCCAGTCGTGCCTCCGGACTGCGCTGTTCCTGACGCACAGACTCCAGCAGCTGCGCAGCTGTTTCCAGTTGAATGCGAGCACCCTCAGGGTCGCCAGAAGAGCGTAAAGCAAGACCTGAAAAGAGTACGTGGCTTGTTAGGTTGCAACTGAAAAGATCATATCAAGACTATAGCCCTAATATTCCTCTTGATGTTCGTCATTGTAGGAGATTTATATTTTATCTGCGCTCGGAAAAACCAAGTTTACAGATTTAAAGGGTATATCTTCTAAAGTCTTTGATCTGGAGCGTTCAATAGTAAAAATACTTTAGAGAGAAGATGTTATCTCCTTCTGTCTTTCTACATTGCCACTTAGTAAGTTAACTCAAGTATCCATTGGCTATTGGGTAAATAATGTGAAAACCGATGATAGGTTTATTAGACTTACCCAATTGATGTCTTATTTTAGCTTCCTCCTCTGACTTGCCAATGGACTGGGCGCTAGCCAAACCTTGACGCAAGTATTCCACCGCCTGCCCATGCTGCTCCAGTTGATGATGCACACGTCCCAATGCACCACAGGCCAGAGCTTTGCCGAGTCGATCCGAGCTGAGTCCGAGCTGTCTTTCATAGCATTTTAAGGCTTCATCCTGCTGTCCCAACGCCTCGTGGACGGCACCAAGATTGCCCAAGGCACGTGCCTGCAGTAATGGCGCCGCAAGCTCCGTGCAGAGCTGGAGATCCTGTTCGTGGAGTTGCAGGGCCTCCACAAGTTGTCCCATGCGGTGTTGCACCTGCCCCAACGCACACATGGCATCCGATTCCAAGGCACGATCCTGCAGACCACGTGCCAACTCCCGCTGATGCTCCAAGCAGTTCAGGGCCTGGGCATGATTCCCCAACGCCGCATGGACATGTCCCAGATCTCCGTAAGCCAAGGCTTTAACCTCGGCGCTGTGCAGCTCATGGGCCACCACCAAACGCTTCTCCAGGCATACCAAAGCCGTGGCCAGCTGTCCCAGAGCACGACGGGCCTGACCCAATCCTCGATAGGCACGTTCTTGATCCCGATGACTGGCCAAGCCTAAAGCAAGTTGCAACTGCCGATCGTGGCACTTTAAGGCCTCTTCATAGTCCCCCAAGGCGGCATAGCAATCGCCCAGATGTCCAAGAGCTCTCGCTCGATCCGCTTGAGTGGAGGGCAGGGAGACACGCTCCAAGGTACCCAGTTGCGCTTCCAGGCAGCCAATGGCTGCCTCGTAGTGTGACATATTGAGACGGGCAATGCCAAGATTTCCATGTGCCTGAGCCTCAACTGCCGCATCCCTCTGCTCCTGCGCCCGCTCAAGTTGCTCCTGATAACACTTGACCGCATGCGTCCAACTGCAAAGAGCCATGTGAACGGCACCCAGATGTCCATGAGCCCGACACTCGCCAGCTAGATCGCCCAACTCCTGTCGCAGGGTCAACTCCTGTGTGTGATGTCCCAAGGCCTTATCCCAGCGGCGCAGCAGACGATGGGCCAATCCCAGAGCGCCACAGGCAGCTGCTTCCATGGCACGCTCGCCGGCGGATCTGGCCAGTGCCAACTGACGCTGATACAGCTTGATGGCCTCTTCATGGGCACCAGTGCGGATGAGGATGTCGCCAATATTTCCCAAGGCACGAAACTTGGCCGGCAACTGACCCGTCGCATGGGCCACAGCCAAAAAGAGCTGTTGACACTCCAAGGCGGCGGCAGTGTGTCCCAGCGCAAGATGAGCCAATCCCAGATTGCAATAGGCGCGTCCCATATGCGGACGATGTTGAGCATCCTTGGCCAAGGCCAGATCCTGATCGTAGTATCGAACCGCAGCACGATAGTTGCCAAGGCAATAATGTGCATAACCCAGTAGATGACAGGCCTTGCCCTCGGCGGCGACATCGCCCAGTTCCTGAGCGAGCATCAGATAACTTTCATAGTGAGGAACCGCCTCCCCATAGAGCTGCCTGGCGCTGAGACAATTGCCCAGATTCAGCAGAGCACAAGCTTCTCCCGCTGCATCTTTGAGTGATCTTGCCGTTGCCAGATGAGCACGGTAATGCGCCAGGGCGGCATCGTGGGCGCCTAGAGCCTGGTAGGCTACTGCCAGATTACCATGGGTGGCTGCCTCGGCACTGCGATCGTTGACCGCCTGACTGATGGCCAACTCCTGTTTGTGGTACTTCACAGCCGCCTCGTAGGCTCCAGCGGCGGCATGGGCATTACCCATGTTGCCATAGGCGCGTCCCATGCCCGCACGATCACCCAAGGCGCGAGCAATGCCCAGATGCGCCTGGTGAAGCTTCAAGGCGGCATCGTGGGCACCAAGCAGCTGATAGACAATGCCCAGATTAGAGCAAGCGCGTCCTTCTCCCAATTTATCGCGAGCTGCCAGCGCCATGGCCAGTTGTCGTTCGTGCCAACGTTTGGAGGCAGCTGCATCGCCAGCACAGCGTGCTGCATGCCCCAATCCCGCATAAGCACGTGCCTCAATGCTGCGATCCCCTAGAGATTGGGCAATGCGCAGAACTTGCTCATGACAGGCGGCTGCCTGGGGGAACTGTCTACGCTGATGATGAGCCGAACCCAGATTGGAGTAGGCTCTTGCCTCCTCCACCTGATCGTGCAACTTGCGGGCCAATCGCAGATGTTGTGTGTGACAATCCAAGGCTGCCTCGCACTCTCCTAGTGCCAGATAGACAGCGCCAACATTCCCGATCTCCCTTGCCTCTTGCAGGCGATCTCCGAGCTGCTTGAAGAGTTGTACACACTGTTTGTGGGAGGCGAGTGCATTGGGATAATCCCCGCTAGCGGTGTACACATGTCCCAGGGATGTCAAGGCCGAGGCAGCTGCCTGCGTGTCCTTACACTTCATGGCCAGGACGAGTTGATAGCGATGGGCTGTGAGTGCCTCCTTGTAGGCACCTTGACTAAAATAGGCAGAGCCGAGATTACCATGTGCTCGACACTCACCAGCTGTGTCACCCAGAGATTTGGCCACAGCCAAATCCTGTTGCATGTAACCAATTGCCTGATCCAGCTGATTTAGAGCCCAATGTGCCGAGCTCAAAGCACTGAAGACGGAACCACGCAGCTTCAAAGAGCAACTGCCGATGCGCAGTGCAGCCTCAAGAACGGCGACAGCAGCCTGATATTGTGATGCTTGGAGCAGCTCCTGACCCACCACAGAGCTGACCACAAACGGCGACTCATGCAACTGCATTGCACGCAGCTGCTGCAACGTCGGTTCCAAGGCCGCACGCAGCGGACTCTTCAGCGATGCCTCCACAAGTCCCGCGAGCAGCTGCTTGTGACTCGGCTCCTGTGCCAATCCAGCTGCAAACGAGGCCAATGCTTCACCGTATCTGCCCAGACACTGCAGGGCAACGCCTTGGCGGAAGTACGCCTTGGGCCACTGTGGACACAGTTCGCGTGCCTGGGTCGCATCCTGGAGAGCCGACGCGAATTGTCCCTGCTTGAGACGGGCAGCTGAGCGATTGCTGTAGAGGATGTGATTGCCCGGATCGAGCTGCAATGCGTCTGTGTAGAGCAGCACTGCGGTGGCAAAGTCACCACTCTGGCATGCGGCATTCGATTGACGCACCTTCTCCAGAAAGAGAGCACGATTCGCGGCGGGCAATTCCGGTGTGCATTCCGGCTCGTTCTGTTAAAAGAGAAGAAAGGGAAGAGATGGATTAACGATAATTTGCATCTGGTGTGACATGCAACAAAATAGCCCTATCACATAGATTGCAATTCGCTTGTTACCGCAAAATATGTTTTTTTTACTGATTGTCTAAATGAATCTAAAGCCATATGATTTCTTAATTAAATATTAGAAAAAAGAAAATTAATAAAATATTTTAAATAATTTAACAGGATTGGTTTCCTATATAACAGTGAATATTAAGTTAAGCAAGAGATGGAGATAACAAAATTCATGTTTATGAAAATGTGACATTGGCGTTAATGAAGAATGACTCTAATGCAGTGAATTGGAATTGTTTCTGCCTCATATTTGTCTGTCATTTCGCAAAGTAAACACACTCATATGTTTCAGTGCGTTAGTGTGCGAGTTAACAGAATATTAACAGACGTCAAGCATGTGATGTTTGCTGCTGACTTATTTTGCCTTGCATTAACAGCGGAATTACAGCGCAGCAGCCGTATAACAGCTCCACGACAGCGACTTAACAGCGACGCCACACGAAGTGTTATACTGTACATGTACGCTGCGGCAGAGAAAATCCCTATACGCGGCGTGCAGCGCGTGCCGACCACTGTTCTAAAGCATCAAATAATTGAGAAACGCTTTATTTCTGGAATTCAAATATTGATGATAGTTTATGATAGGATATTAATGTTAAATTAAGATAGTACGTAAATAAAATGGCAACGATATTAAAGAGTCAACAATTAAAAAGTCAAACAAATCTTATAGAGCCCCGAAAATACAAATTTTGTTGAGAAAAATGGTGCTTGATGTAAGTATTTTGTACTTGGTTTAAGAGAATCCGGGACTACCGTACTTTTGACACCGCATTGAATTAATTTTTTTTCGAAATTCCGAAATTTTTTTCCTAAGTACAAAATTTTAACTGTTAAGGGCACCTTTTTTGAAAATGGAGTATTTTGGAAAAAAATAAAAACAAAAAAAACTATATATAAATTGTATATATGTCTGAAGTATTGATCAGATTCTGTTCCTCTTTTTACTATATTAATGAGAAAGCGATTTCGCATGACTGAAAAGAGAGCACGAGGATTCAAAAAATGAGAAAGGCTTTTAGTCATCAAATACTTAATAAGATTAACCAGACCCTGTGTTCGATTCTACTTTCGTTTTATTTTCAGTGCAATTTGTATCTTGGAAAGCGCTCTTTTCCAGGTAAATTCGAAAGTGAAATCTTTAATTTGGACATGATTATTGAAATTATAAAAAAATTAAGAAATATGTTTCACAAGACTATTTTGTGCTGGCTTTTTTAAGTGCTTATCCCACTGTGTAGTCAGCGCTGATGCGCTGTAATTATGTTAAATTGCCGCCGACTGCAGTGCGAGTCACAGTCGAAATCCCAATCCCAAGCCCAATCGCAGTCAGAGTCCAACTTACAGGTAGGTATGCGGCTACTGAGTCACGTTTCCCATCCAACTGCCAACTTGCAACTGGCAGTCACCGATTGCTGCTCCTGGTTGAGGCAAATGCGGAAGCAATTCCACGAATTCGTGGCCCAAGAACTGAGCCACGAACAGAGCAACCGCTGGTCACAGAACGAGGTGTTACCACTGAAGCCTTTTTTGGCATAGGCCACAGACGCGAACGAGCAAAAGACGAGGATTGACGATGAGGATGAGGATGAGGGCGAGGACGAGGTCATGACAAGAGCGTACAGTTTTTTATTTATTTACTTTTTTTTTTTTTTTTTTACATATTTTTGAAGCAATTAAATGGAATGAGTATGCAAATGCATTAACCCGGCTTCAAAACACAAAACCAAAGCCAAAGCAAAAGAATCCAAAACCAAAACCAAAACTCAATACGAAAGCAAGAAAGACCAATGCGATGAGCTCGTTCCTAGAAAACGTGCACACAGCAAGTGCCAAGTGCCAAATGCCGATGTCAGTGGTAAAAGGGTAGCGGATAAGGGGTAAGGGGTAGTAAGATACCTGGACAGAGGGGTGCTGTTTTTTTTTGGGGCGTGGGTTACGGATAACGTGCTTAGATTAGCTTCGTCTTTACTTTTTTTTTTCTGCCTTTTTCTTGCGAATAAATCAGCTCGTCGATGCATGCATGAGCGTTCACATAGATACATGTATAAGCCACAATGTATCTGACAGATGCAGAACAGAAATTTATGTTTTATGCAACCATTAAAGCTAAGACCCCTCCCCTAACCGCCTCTCGACCCTCATCGCCCTCATATTCGCCGGCCGTAGCGTTCAGTCTTTGAGATAAGCCAAATGAAGTGGGCGTTTCAAAGAGAGAAAAATAAAGAAAACAATCAAAAATAAAAACAAAAGCAAATACAAATACACACGCACACAGGGAGAGAGAAAGAGAGAACGTCGGACAACTTTAAAATCCACTCGTATAACTAAGCAAAAAATTAAATTTTTGCACAGCGTTGGCGTTGTTAGCGCTGATCTTGGTTAGCTGATTGGGGACCGAGAGCCTAGCTTAAAAGTTATCGAATGGTCAAAGTCAAATAAACACGCACAACAACATGCCCAAACTAACCCAGAGACAGGCAGACACACACACACACATACACACACAGATCTCACTTCGAAGGCCACGCCAAGAGCGGAAGGGAGCGCCGTCTTTTCATATTAGCAGATATTATCATTTCGACTCAAAAATAATAATAATAACAACCAGCAGACCCTACGAGACCACAGGCTCATTTCAAAAAGAAAAGAACCGAAATTATCCGCGCTAAGGGCTTAGCAACGGATAAGCTCGGATAATCTGTTAAAGGCTAAGCGAAATATATAACTATACTTTGTAGATTTATGTTAACCAAGTTTCAAACAGAATATGTTCAATGGAATTAAGAGCAGTGCCACGGGTAGGTCTGGATAATCACTAAACTTTTATTTTATGATTTAGGCAATTCAAAATTATTTCTTGATTAGTAAGTGGTTTGTGTGTCTTAATAATATTTACTGCTAAGAGAAGAACGATTTAATGAAAGATGCCATATCAAGCCCTATTTGAAAAAATTAAGCAAGCAACATTTTTTTTTTTCAAAATTTCTTTTGTTTTTTTCAAATGTGTTCATAAATACCAACTGTATCTGCTCCCACAATATTACATTTTAATTGTATATATTTACGGAGTTATTGGCCTGACAATTATAGCAAAAGCGATACACGACACATAATCAGGTGTGTTCTACAAATTTATGACAGCTCTAAAGCAACCAAAAAGCAATTGTTGGTGCACCTTAAAAAAAGAAAACATTTATCGCATTCACCAGAAAACATGCTTCCTGATCAATTATACTACTGATACTTTCTGGTAAACGCTTTGATACATTTTTCTGTGAACACCTGATAGTCGAACTATCGATAATAAAGGTTATAAACAGCGTAGATAGAAAATTAAATTAAAACTATATTATATATATTATATAACAAAAAAAACTTTCGATATACATTTCATGTAATTCGATTAAAAATTACTGACATGAGCAGAAAAGTAGCACAAAGTAGCAGTCTTCTCTTAAGATATCATGATACACAATATTTGGTATCATGATACGGTATCAGTGCCGTTCACCAGATGTATCGAAGATATTATAAAAATTATCAGGGAACCTGGTGAAAGAGGCCATTGCTTTTAAGTGTCTAAAAAATGTTGACAGATTTGAGAAAATTAAATATTTATTAAATTGAATTAAAATATCTGTAAAATGAATAAAAATGCAAGTAAAATATGTTTGAAAATTTTTTATTTTTAACATTTAAGAAACACCAACATTACGAATGGTTATTTTCAAAAACATTTCTCTTTAAAATCTCTAGAGATTTCTGAAACACACCTGAATAATTCAAAAAAAAAAATCCTGTTAAATTTGTTTTTTTTTTTTTTTGTCACTTGCGACAATTTTGCAAATAGGCAACTGTTTACGAAGTTTTCACTACTATGTTAGCTTGATTCTGGCTAGCTTTAGATTTTTTTTTTAATTTGACTATGAATCGCAACTTGCGGATAACTACGGATAAATGATTTACAACGTTTATACTATTAATAAACCATATGAGTATTTATGCAGGCCTTTAAATAGTATAGATTAGCTAATGCTTGGGCAGTCAACGGATAAGTTATCCTATTTGGAGTGGCAGTTGCGACCCTTTTGAGACGCGTTGCATGCGTTGTCGTGCTGTGCATCAATTTAGGGATTGGCGCCCAAATGCCACATAGAGCAGTCATGTAAAATGTAAAATGATACGCCCGCCATCTCGCTCCAACAATTTCCAACTAAAACAATTTAGAAAATAGTCAAGAAATGTTGCAGAAAGAAGCTGCAAAAGAGCCAGAGAAAGAGGGAGAGGAGAGATCGAGCGCGAAGAGATCGGAATGTTTAAGGAACAAAAAAAAAACCTGCGATTCGAGAACTGGTCGCTTGACTTGGGCGGACATCAACGCGAAACTAAAAGAAGAAAAAAAAGTGGCACCCAAAGATGCAACCAAGAGACAGTTTCCCCCCATTCCCCACAGTTGCTCAGCTGCCTGAGTACCGAGCTAAAGTTGATGTTTGTGTGTAGAGTGGAGTCGAGTCGAGTCGAGTGGAGTAAGCTGCCAAGTGGGGCTCTAGCCCCATATGTGAGCCAGAGGGCATCGGGCATCGGGCACCGGACATTGAGTACCGTCTCGTACCGTCTCGTCTCGACGGCCCATCGATAAAGTTGCCGCATTGGAATGCCAACAATTTCACGATTGCTTGTGGCGCACATTGGCATGTTTTGCGCTTAAGTTAAGAATTTTGTTGCAATTTAACGCGTAATAAAATAATTAGCTGTTGCTTTCGTTCACGGCCTCGTCGTATCCGTTCTCATTCTTCTTTCCGTTCTCATTGTTGTCGTTGTCGTTGTGTTTTATCCATTTATCTAAACGTGCTGCTCAATGGGTTAACTGTAGTTTTGCTCTTATCCGTCAGGTAGAGATACTTATTATCCGTCCGCACAAATACAGCACCAATTTGCAGTCATCTATTTGAGGTAAGCAAACCCAAAGCTTAAATCCAGACGGATCAGTCAGTCAGTCATTCAGTCAGTCTTTCAGTCAGTCAGTCAGATGGACAGATGGACAGATAGAGAGACAGCAGGGAAGCTTCTAAACATGCGCCACGAACTTATCCAACAACGTTGACGTTGTCGTCCCCATGCTCATTGTTGTTGTCGTTGTTGTTGTCGTCGTTGTTGTTGCCCGTGACATGACAGCGCGGAATATGATGAAAGGGCCTAGGGTGTAGTCGGAGCTGGGAATGCTTCTCTGTGTGTATATCTGCATCTGTGTGTGTGTGAGTGTGTGTGTGTGTGTGTGTGTGTGTATCTGTTTGGCGTTTTTATCTCTGCTCTCTGTTTAATTTGGCGTGTGTTTCATTGTTGTTTTTGTTGTTATTGTTGTTGTTGTTGTTGCTTAGCCCTTTTGTAGTCTCGCCGCTCAGTTAATCAACATTGAAATCATTTTGCCATCTTTTTGATTATTAGCGCTGGCTTCTTTGATTGTTTATTTTTTTGCTTTCAGCATTCATTTTTTTTGTATTCATTTTTTTTTTTTTGTTTCTTTATTACTCTTGTAGTTGTTATCCGTCTTAATTTCCAAGCGCAATGGATGATTAAGTTTCTGTGAAGGCCATAAATAATTGTCATGCTGAATAAATTGGGAGCTTGAAATGCATGGAAATATGAGCAAAGTGTAGAGCAACTGGCGTTATTTGTTGAAGTCAAGGCAAACATTGATGCCAAATCAAAGCTGATGAGAAAACAACATTTTAAAAGAGTATCAAATCCAAATTATTGTACTTATGCGAATTTACCCGTATTAATCCATTTCTACTATTGCACATTTAAAGCTACAAATGTTTGCCACCATGAGATTCATAAAATTGTATTTTTATTTCTATTCTAATTTAATTGGCATGCCCTTTTCACATTTCACATGCCCCATAACGATGACGACCGTTCCAATTCCAATTCCCATTTCCAAACCCATTCCCATTCCCAGACTTACCTCGGAAAAGTCCCGCTGCGACATCTTATTCAATAGCTGCTCGGCAACAGCAATTTTGCCATTGTTCTCATTATTATTTGCATGATTATTTGCATTAAAATTTAATGGCAAATTTATAAGATTCTCATAATTCGTCATTTGTATGCAAAAACCATCAAAGCGCCTTTAGCATACCGGTCTCTGTAAAATAAAATAAAACAAAAACAAATGTGAAAGAGAATGAGAATGAGAGAAATACTCGTAGACAAAGATGGAGAAGAAGATGAAGAACATTTTAAGAGAGAGAATGCCAATGTGAATGCGTATTGAGAGCTGAAAGACATATATACCTAGTACTGCAGTTATGTCTGATGTCTGGAGCTGGACAATAAGACTTTCAAATGCTGCGAACGAGAGAGAATTCTAGAGAAGTTCGCCTGCTGTTGACCGGACAGTTGCTCGGACGACGGCTCTTATGCAAATTTAGACCCGGTCGCAGTCACATAAACTTGACAATTGAATGTGGCCATAAATTGTCGGTCAGCAGACGTGTCGTCCGCAGTCAGCAAACATCGGCCATCGACAATCGGCCAGCACAGTGGCTTCAACTGTGTGCGAATTCTGCCGCTAAGTTGCCAGCGGCGCCTCGGTATCGTGACCATCGGCCAGCCCCAGACCAAGACCCAAACTCATTCTCAGTTCCTCATTTCTCAGTTCTCAATAACAGCAGCTGAGAGATGCTGGTGAAGAAAAGCACATTGTATATTTAATTTGTTATCATTTAATTGGATTTGCCTGAGTTGCGAAGAGCGGTAGCTGTCGACGTTTTTAGAGAAAGTGCGTATTAACAAATTTAATTAAAAGCCAAATGGTCGCAGGGTAAAATTAACTAATTCAATTAAATCTGTTTTCATAAGCAGCGGAAATTGTTGTTGCACCTTCACAAATTGCACAACAAAAAAAAAACACAATCTCGTAAGATGTGTTGAGAGAATGGAATTTGTTTCGGCTCTTGGCCGCAGAAGCCATAGTTACATTTACCTCAATATTTTTCAATGTATGCCAAGTATGACATTAATTGAAATGTTGCGCACAATGACGAAAGACGAAAGACTTAGGCGACAAACTTTATGCTGCATACTCACTGAAGACTTAGAACACAAACTTGCTGTGGTTACTGCTTGATATAATGATATGCACAGTTTCAAAATGAAGCTTAACCAGTTGACGATCGACATGTGACGGGACATTTCTAGAACTGCCATCAATCAAATATTTTCAAATTTTGCGTGCTGTTTGATGGACTGAAAGAGTGACTGATTGATTGACGGACTGACTGATTGGCAATAAATGTGTTACCGAAAACTATTTATAATATTATGCAAGTGAAAACTGAGACGGCACTTTGGAAAAGTTTCGAAAGTTTTGAATGCATTAAATTCGGCTTATTTCAAACACTTATTTTCAAAGTTCAAAATAAAACGTTGAGCAATAACTATTTCATCTACATTTATAAAATGTATCTGATCATATGGAATCAAGGGTCAAGGTCATTAGTGCAGATTTTAATAGTTTTCCCGTTTTTCCCGTTTTTCCGTCACGGGCAAAAACGGCTTATTCTCACCAGTATTAAGATACATTTTCCTTAAGAGTCTGCATTTCTTTAGCGTTTTCTAATAGATTACATTTCCGTTAAGGTATCCGATTTGAATAAGTGCATGCACCATAAAGTAATCTTCTTGTTTTTGTTTATGTTTATTCGACTTTTATGGGAATGCCGTAAAATCCTTATCAATTGCAATCCCATCTGCTTTTATTACTTCGAATGTCGTTTTATATTCTCTCTCTTTTTACTCGTCGTATCTCTTCGCTTGATTATCATTTGCTTCGCTTCTTTATATTTTTTTGTAATTTTTTTTTTATTATTAGTTTTTGTAATAATTTTTTAACGATTATGAAACCCGGTTTCATTACAAATGAGCTAATTTAGCCGCCTTAATGGTTTTATAATTGTACTTTGCCCGGTCTCTTACTGGATCCGATAATAAAAGAGTCGGACTGGATCGGTACAAAAAGTGAAAAAGGTAAAGCGTCGAACGAAAAGGGGAACTGAAATTATTGGCAAACGCTTGTGTATTGATTGTGTATTTTTTTCTCTTTCTGTTTTTAGCTGATATTTGTTGATTTAGTTTTTTTTTTGCTATATTTCCGGTGTTTGTCTGCGTCGAGTTAAAGTTATACGGAAAATGAGTTACTCGTAAATCTCACTTTCCATACTTGTCCTTGTCTTTGTCAATGTAGGCAGTATCACAAATTATCACATATAAGGAGTTTCACTTGGTGCCATGGAATTATTACATATAGCAAGTGATAAATATGTTTGTAAAACTGATCAAACTGTTGCTTTCTTCTGACAATACACGTTCTCAATAACTCACGATACCCAACTAATTTTTCGAATTTTATTGTCCTACCAATAATTTCAACGACACCCAAATTAACGTTAAAGATCTTCCAAAAATTGCTTTAGTGTCAATGATGATTTTGGGTTTGGGTTTGAGTTTTAAGTTTGAGAGGCCGTTTAACTGCGATCCTTTACCTGAGCTTAAGCCTCGATTGTGGCAACAGTGTTGTGCATTGGCAGCTTCGTTGGGGGTCGTTTAACGAGTACAAAACACAGCTCTGGGCAACAAAAACGACAACAACAACAAGAACAAGAAGGCAACAACGAGAGCCCAAAACATGACAGAAGAGCTGAGTCTTTATTACAACATCTATAAATGATTTCCGCTATTAAAATAAAACACTTTTGCATAATTTTTCACTTAGAAAGGACAACAACATTGCCGTGGCTTGCACAACAACAACAACAACAACAACGAAAAAGAAACAGAAACAGAGAAAAGTAAAGAAATTCCTCACGCTTCACAGCACCCTCAAGGCATGCCCGAAAATTCCGCAACGACAACGCCTACCCCGACAAACCCAGAGAGAACAGAAAACCATCAGATTCAAGCCCAAGACTCAGGTCCAAGATCGAGGTGAGGCTTAGACTCTCTGGTTCAGAGGACAGGGACCAGGGACTGACAGTAGAGGAGGCTCGTTGATCGTCATCTCGACATCGTTCGCTTTTTGATGATGACTCCTTGCAACCTGTTGAAATGTGTGACAAATTGGGCGTAAACAGTTGATGTGAAAAGGGTGTCCCTGCCTCCCTCCTAAGTTTTGAGCCACCCCTCGCACCGTCAACTCTGCCTCATTGAGACGACGGCAACGTGGGCGTGACGAACCGCGATTTTATTACGATTCTTTTTTCTGCATGCGACAAACGATCTTTTACTTTTTTTTTATCTGTTTTGGAACGAAAAAAATGTATCAAAAATTGAGCCATAAATTTGAAGTTTATTAACATGCAACGCAAGTTGGCGAAAAAAAGCGCAGGCAACCAAAATTATTATTTTTTTTATCAGCATATTTATCCTAAGTAATATCAAGTACTTTATTTATCGTGCACTTGACTTGAAGAATCTTCGAGACAAAACTACAATCAATTTGTAGATCAGCCCCAGAGGCAACTGAGAATTGTACGAGTATGGTTTATTTTGAATGGCTTTTGAGCGGCGTTTGTTCTGCTCTTAATCATCATTAAATGGCAATGAATTCGTTCAAGTTCGTTGCCTAAGTCTATTGTTTGTGAATCGGGCGTGTAGGACTACAAGATACCCTGGAGTTGGTTTATATGTATATGCTTACATAAATCGTTGGTGTGTGTTTAAGCGGAAGTGCTTGACTATAATATACCCTGTAGTGGCACCAGGGGCGTAGGCAGTTTTGAGCGAAGGGGGGGGGGGGGGGGCCCAAATAATTTTTTTTTTATGATATCACCACAAACCCTGCCTCAATCCTCTAGAGATTTCTTAACAAACTGTTTAAAAATTTATATGTGTTATATTAGGTTGGTTTTATATAATTGATAAATTAATTTAAAATACATTTCATTCAATTTTAAAAAATACCTTAATACCTTAACCTCTCCAAAATATTAAAAATTAATTGTTTTTTACTCCATACAAATTGACTGAGTCTATTATCCAAGACAGTTATACAAATTTTTTACAACCTAAAAGCACAAAATTGGCTTTGTCGGATAGATTACTAAATGGAAATATGTAAACATACTATGCATATGTATGTACATGCATCTTGCTACCTAAAAACTCATGTTTATTATTGTTACTCTATGCTAACGAACATTGTTAGGGTTCGATGTATTTAACAAACTAACTTAATCATTCTAATATTTGCTTTAAGTTAAAATTATATTTTTTTTTAGATTGAAGGAATACAGATACTGATAGCTGTATCGAATCGCTGACTCCTTTAATCTGAGAATCTGGGACAATCAGCTGGACTGATCTGAAAAAAAACATAATTGGGTCAAACAAGCCGCCTTTTAGCAGTTAAACTCATTTACCAAAATTGAAGGGTATACCAAGTGAATAAGTCTTAATAAAATGTGTTGCGGTTATTGTTTTTGTTTGTTTTTTGATTGGTTTTTGTAGTTTTTACTTCAAAACTTGGCTATGAAATACTCGTACAATTTCATAAAAACTCATTAAAATTTTTTTGGGCCATTGTTGATGTCGTTGTTGTTGCTGTTGCTATTGTTGCTGTTGTTGTTGTTGTTGTTATTGTTGCTGCAGAGGAAAAGCCAACAAACCGTGCACGAAAAGCCAAAACGTATATGAAAGACATGGACCCAAATGAAAAGCAATTTTAATGAAGCCAAAGTCGAAGTCGAAGTTGTAGTCGAGTCCAAGACACTTGTTGCAGTTGCAGTTGCTGCTGCTGTTGCAGTTGCTGTTGCTGTTGCCGCTGATGCTGTTAGCCACATTGTTGCTGCCTTATAAGCTGGCATGCATTTGTTGCCCACAATGCGAGTGGCACGATGTAATTGACATCATTAGACTAAAGCGCGAGCAGCGACCAAGTCGACCAAAAGGAGCGCTAGAAAGTGGCCTGCTAGAGACCCGTTATCAACATTAACTGTTCCCGTTCCCCATTCCCCATACCCCATACCCACACCAATACCATGGCAATGACCCACCGCATCGCGCAGTCGTCATCCAGTGGAAGGAGCAACCATCTCTCCCTAATTTAGTACCTCAATACCAACAAATAAACCAAACATGCTACTGACAGAAACCCTTTTTAATCTATGCAAATTGTTAGAGAAAAAAAAGAAAAATACGTTATGAATTTTTTATTATTGGTGCTGTGAATTAATTTTCTTTTCATTATACCCTGTAGCCAGCTCATTTGCACGAATTGGGTATAATAAATGTCGTTATAGTGTTATAAATTGTAATATCAATGTTAATCAATCTTATATTTAGATGGAATTTATTTAAAATTTCCCAAACATTTTTGGCCTAAATCTTTAACCAAGGTATTGAAAAATAATATTCTTATAAATATTTTGATATCTATAGAATAATCGCATATTTGACATTAAAGTTTATTATCTTTATATGGATAGACTATCTTTTAATCAACTTTATAATTGTTTTTTTAATTAGATATAATTATTTAAGAATTTTACCGATAGTATATGGAAAACATAGGAATTTTGTGCAGAGCATTTCAGTGTCTACCACTTCAAACAATCTTTCAAGGTTTTTCTCAGTTGATTTGTACGCTCTCCAATATCGTGTTCATTTATGTGTGCCGCACACATACACACACACATACATAATTATTTAAATTTTAAATTTCTTTGCGAGCTGTATAGCAAGCAGCTTTGTCTAATAAATTTAATGTTTAAGCATTTTCGGGCTGAATTTTCACTGAAAATTTATGGCCTCCACTTACCATGGAATGTGGCGACAGCGTCCGAATTGGAGTCGCCGACGCCTCGAAGTCGTCGTAAGTTGTTGTTGCTGTGGTTGCTGTTGTGCCTTTCAGTTGTGCATATACTATACATATGTGTATGTATGTATATATGTTTGCAGCGTATTTGTATGTATTCAATTTTGTTCAGGTTTATGTTATTTTTTTTATGGTCTCGACCTGCACGTGAGATTTACGTTTGGTTATTGACTTTATATTGAAATTGTAAAACTATTTATAGGTAAATAATACAAGTCTGAGATAACAAGCGCTCAAGAGTGGGGATGGGGGATGGGGAAGTGCTTTATATTTCTTATATAATTGCCTTACTGATTACATCTTAATCGTCCCCTCAACTTGCAGCTTCTATACCTGCTTCTTCTCTTTTGTATTATACAGAAAAATGGTTGGAATGAGCTTTGATTAACTGCAATCGTTGCCTGCCACTTGGCCTATTATCATACAAATGACTTAGGCAACGAACTTGTTGTATACATCACACACCGACATTCTTATACATACTGAGACACTCTTAATAGCCTCAAAAATAATGTAGACCCATTTCAGACATTGGTCAAATTATGTTTGTCTTTTAGAAGTTTTGATTGCATAAACTCGCCAAGATATATGTTTTTTTGTTATTAATAATGCTTAATGCATAAATTAAAAATGGTTTACAGTTCTCATTTTATCTGGCAATTTTCTTATGCAGAATTCTCTGTTAACTGCAGAAGTCTTTGAGCTGGCCAAGAAGTCATTTGGGCATGCCCAGAGCCAGCCGCCTTAAAGCAATGCACACACACACATACAGATATATTTTTCTCTCTTTCCTATACACACAGATACACACACACACACACACACATCCAAAAGTGTGGCTGAAACAAGTCAGGCAACTTTTTTATTTTTTTCCTCATTTTATTGGAAGCGGCCGCCGCTTTGGATTGCCTTCCTTTTTCTCTTTACTACAACTACTACCACTATATTGTTGTTGTTGTTGGCTTTTTGTTATTAGTAGCATTTACTTTGGAATGCAACAAAGCGAGAACGTTTCGAAAAAGACGACGACGATGTTGGCAGCGCCTTTGGCCATTGACGTCTTGTTGCGAAAACAGAAAAATGCATGGCCTGGTTAGCATTCGAGAGGGGAAGGGACAGAGACAGAGAGAGAGAGAGCGATTGAGAGAGGGAGTAAGATGTTGTAGAGTAAGACCGTGTGAATGAGCAGAGCCGAGGCAGAGCGTGATGAAGAGAGGTGGGCGACTAAATTCGAACAGATGTCAAAAACTAGCAGAGTTCAAAGGCCGTGGCCAGTTGATCATTTCGTTAACACAATTTGCCACTTTACAATGCCACAACTTGGCTAAAACAAAGCGCCAAGTACACTCACTTGCAAAAAAATAAACACACAGTCACTCGTCGTAGTTGTTGCTGTTATTGCAGAATGTGTAAAATAACAAAACAAAAGAAAATCACACAAAAACACAAAAAAAAAAAAATGAATGAAAAAGAATAAAACTTTCAACCGAGTCGCGTTGCGTTTTTTGCTCCGTTGTTGAACGCGCCGCATGCAAAACTCAACTAAGACAAACACGAAGAAGCAGAAGGAAATGGAGACCTGCAAATTGAGTGAGAGCGCGATTGAAACGCGTTGAGCGCAGAGCGCAGCATACCGAAAACCAAAAGAAAAAAAAAACCAAGAAAAAAACAGGTACACAACTATAACAAGTATTGTAACCCGTTTACCTGTTTGAACTGCGCTCAATTTGTGCTGCCACATGCGCGAATTATTCAACTGATCTGGCAATTTGTGTTGCCACATGCGCGAATTATTCAACTGATCTGGCAATGTGCAGTGTGACCAGCCTGCTGGCTGACCAAAATCAACGAAAACCGATAGCGATAAAGTTATTGCTTTTAAAAATTTAATAACTTAAAATAAATAAACAGAATTGTTTTTTTTTTGTAAATAATAGTAAATAACATTGTTTTAAAATTTATTTGTATTGTACATTTTTTATTTGTAATAGTTTACTTTAAATACCAAAAACCTGTGGTGGCCAATTTAAATAGTTCAGTTAATTTTCATCTATAATTAAAACATTTTAAACAAATATATTAAATTATTCAATATTATTTTTAACAAGTGAAAGCGTGTAAGCTTTTTGAAGCTTATTTTTATTTTATTTTATTTTTTTTTAAATTTACTTTGCCTTAATTTTTTGAATCTTTTCCAAGGGAGACTTACAATAAGTTTATCAAATCTTATAGTCATGTTGACTTAATATGATCTACGGTGCCCCAAGGGTTTATTATTATATAACGTTCAAATCTCTATGAATGTTCTCGTTTCGAACTTACCATGGTTTTAATACAAATAATTTTCTAATCAGAAATGTGATGCGTCTTTTTATATTTTGTTGTATACTTTTCGGCTGTTTGTGAATTTAAAGTGATCGTTGGGTGTGTTGGTGCTTCCCCTGTGATAACTATAGTGATAACTATGCCCTCGACTTTTCGCTCAGATTGAATATAAAAACACGTTTGATTCATGCTAAATTATTTAGTTCTCGACAGGTTCTACAACTGACACAACCACTGAAGATGTCTTCTAATAAGCTGCTGAATGTGTGCTTGCTGCTCGGCTGTCTGATGGCATTGGCTGCCGCACAGCCCTATTTAAGTGCGTATTAAAAAATAACAAATGTATTTGAATATAAATATATTAATATATATCATATTCTTATTCTTTCACAGCACCTCGCAATTGCTCAAGTCACGAGACGTATCTGACCTGTGGACCCAGCTGCCAGACCGAATGCGCCACTTTGGGTAAACCCTGTTTAATCCGTCACTTTCGCTGTCCCGATGATTGTTACTGCGATGAAGGATTCGCTAGGAATGCGGCTGGCGCCTGTATTCCCATCAGTCAGTGCTAAAAGTAAGGACGCGATCACAATATCCGAATATAGATTGAAAACTGATTAAACAGCTGCTTAATTGTCATAATTACCTTTGTTATTTTACACGTGTTTACTTTGTTATATTTTAAATAAATCGGGTTTAATGAATTGCATACGCATTTTGTTACAAATTCTAATAAGCTCCATAATGATATAGTTTTGGTTTTCAGTGCACCTTAAACTTTGCTAATTGCAAATATAGTAATATAAATATATAGTTTTTTTTTATGTGGGATCTTTAATTAATAACATGCACATAATTCTTAACATCCACAGGGCATTTATTAGCTTAGTATTAACAAATAACCTACTTCAGTTTGCGTCATCATATGTTGATGATGTGACAGCTGGTTGAATATAGTTAGGTCGTGAATACTTTATTAAAAATAGTAATTAAAAAACAGATTATACGGTTAAGTAAAACCAACAAACGTGTCACAAATATTGTGTAAGCATTTAAAGATAATTAAACAGAGATATTAACAATTAATTGATAATAACTCACAATGCGGAGTTGTGAGTCACCAGAAACAGTTTTAGATGCACTGTGCTCAAATATAACAAACTCAAAGATCTCCGAAATTAACACTAAGCTTTGATCAGAGGTTTGCGTCATAGGTCCAACTTACAGTTTTAAAGCACTGGCTTAAAATACATTTTAGCACTAAAAAGTTTGCTATGGAAATTTGTGTAATATCGTTAAGATATACATGCAACGGAAAATCAATCAATAATGTATCTACGCATTCCTGAAATATCCCTGAATTTAATCTTTGACTAACTAACTGAAGTTAAGCGTTAGATTGAAAGCGTTTTTTGAATTAGTTGCTGATGTGAATGAGATTTACACAGCTTGCCGCTTGACTGGTTCTTAAATAAAAAATTGGCTAGATTATGGCCAAGAGCCGCTTAACAAGAAAATCTTATCAGTTGACAGGCAGCAAACGCAAAAAAAAGGGGCAAAAAAAGGTGCAAAAGCAACAAAGGAATAGCTGGCAATCAAATCAAAATCCAAAACTACAAAGCCGCGTAACCCATTCGAAAGCGAAAGGGCAAAGAGAGGGGGTAGTAGATAGGTAAATGGGTGAGAGGGAAGGGGGGGGGAGGGGGGGGGGTACCAAACGCTGACAACAAGCGGAATGTAAATGTTTGCTGTCATTGAGTCGAAAATGTTGGCTGGATACCAAACCAAACGTTAATAAACTCACGTCGCCCGCCCGCTGAGAGGGGCGGAGAGGAGTGCTCAATTTACAGGAGCAAACATGATGGCAGCCAGTGCCAGAGCCAGACACTCACCGAGTCAGTCAGTCAGTCAGTTACTCGACGGGTATCTGACTGCCTTTCTTTTGGTCCTTTTCACTCTATATGCACATACACATAGACACATGTACCACATATATCTGTGTATGCGCCCATGCAATTTTGTATACCGGGAATGAAAAGAACTGGCGCGCTTGAATTTGAAATGCAAACATGTTTGCACGACTTTGGGTTGCCAAAGCCCATATACCAAGCTCTACCATACCATACCATACCATACCATACGATATCATGCTTTCTTTCCTTTCTCGACATTCGCACTTTGCCCCCACTTTGCTTGCTGACTTGACTATGTCAAAGACGCAGCTGGCATCACTCTTCAGATTTATGTATTCCTCAAATTCATTGAGTTCCGAACTGAAAAATAAAAGCAGAGCAGAGCAGAAAAGAAAGGCCGATGAATAGCAAATCAGTGAGCTGCATACAGGGCTCATGGTCGGCTATGACCCACCAGCGGATATTCAAACCCAATCAACATGAAAAACTCAAGGGAACAAACGAAAAAAAAAAAAAAAAATTGAGTACGAAAAGAGAAAACATAACACAGAATCGGGTAAAGTACTTATGATATATTTGTACAATTGGTAGGTTAGTTAAGTTGCAATCAAGTATTTACTCTATAATTAATTCAAAAATGTAAACAATAGCAACAAATCAATACGAGTGCAATTCTATTTGAGTGAGTGGAAAATTCATTTAAAATTACACGTTTTTTTTTTTTTAATCTTGCTTTGTTGCATTTGCTTTAGGTCTAATTAATTTATTCTAAATTTCATTTTGTAGGCAAATTCACAGAGCTTATATATTTGCTTTTCAATTTCACTCGAATCATTTTTCGAAATTTCATGAAAATCCAACCACTCAACTCTAATTTGATTCTGCAACAAAATTAAAAGTTTAATTTTTATTTCAATCACTATTCGTTTTTTTCGTACTCTTTTTTCAAAAACTGTAATTTTCATTATTTCGTCAACTTTTTATTGATGTCCGAATGTAAATTTTCTCATAATTTTATTTTGCATTAAAATTGGATAACCATATTTATGCATTACTAGTTATACCATCCATTTTTTCGATACATTCATAAACTTTAAATCGTCATAACTTTGTCAAATCGTATCCGATTTCCATTCGCAATGTAAATTTTCTCATTAGTTGGCCTCTTATTTGAATGTGTAAATTGATGTGAATATTGACATGAGCTATAAGTGAGTGCAATGCAAAACATGCGAATTCATTTGCCCACTCTGCGGGCCTTCTTTGATGTCAGAGTCCATATATTCCACATATTCACATGCCCATTCATACACACCTCCACACACACACACACACACATTTACACATACACATATGAATAAAATCGTACCTTAACAAACGTATCATATCGAAACCATCGACTGTCAGGACTTGAACCCTTGCGATCCCTGTGAGCCATAAAAAGGTGACTTGTTTTTCTTTCTCATTCTCATTCTCTTTCTGCATGTGTTTCAGGTTCTGTGAACATTTCAATTCACATCTGACTGATTTTTAGGGCTATGACTATAAAACGCATATATAATTTGACTTTATCTGCGGCCAGTCAAACGATTGGCATTGAAATGGGTTCAAAATGTTTAATGTTAACTTTTAATACTATTCCAAACAAAACACCTTAAAACTTGATTTATGACCCTCAAAACACAAAGGCTAAATAATTTTTGCTCATGATGTTAAATTTAATGAGCTTACTATGCATTTGGTAATGTTGCTAGTTGGCATTTGGAGATTTCATTCAGTAAGTTTTTACTTAGAGTTCAATATATTTCACACTGTTGGTCAAAATATATACACAAGTTAATTACATTACATTGGGGTTAGTAATTGCCACTACAAGTGTAGCATATACTGTTTGCATTTTTTAATTTAATTATATATTGTATCTTAAAAAAAATAATAATAAATTACAATATAGGCATTCAGGCTGACATTTGTTAATATTTTGGCATGTGGTAGAAGCCAGAAAAGTTTTTTATTGTTCCGAATTTACATTTTTTTTTTTTTTTGTAATTACTGTAATAGAATTTTTTTGTAAAATATTAAACAATGTTCTTTAAAAGAAGTAAAAGATTAAAACGTATATTTCGGACAAAAAAAAAGTAAATAGATTTTACATGTAAAATATGCACAGAAAATATTTTTCAACTTTGATCGACAAAACGAAGCTTGTTAAGTTTTCGATTGAATGCTTTTTAAATTTTTTAAATATCTTGACTGGTTCAAAACAAATGATTATTGTAACGCAATATAATAAATGGCCCCACTGTGCCCTCTGAACATCGGCAGCAACTACAACAGCAAACTGCGAGAAGAGAAACAACATGTGAGTCAGCATTATAATCATCGATTGGGCCAATGTGTTTGTGCTTGACACCTCTCCACGGGTCACCAAATTGTAAACATTGTGTAAGCAACTGAATCAATGTGCTTACCACATTGCACTATGGTAAAAAACGTCCGATATTTTTGCCTTTAATTAAAATTTTTTGTTGTGAAGTATCTTGAAATCTTGATTTTCTAAATCTGAATACTCAGGATTAAATAGAAATAATTTTTTTAGATTCTTCAGGACTGCCCTCAATGTTTGTGTCGCGATCAAAGTCAGCTGATTTAGAGTTGTCATGTGAAGTAAAACTAGCGCGTCGAATTTCCTTGCAACTTGCAGCGCAAATTGAGTTGTTTGTTTTATTGACATAAGAAAAATGTGTTAATATAAAAAATGTTAAACAATGTAACTTTAATTAGTTGTTGGAAATTTTTTTTTAATATTTGTGTTTAATAGTGCAATACTGCATTGGATTGTGCGCGTTTATTTTTAGCTCAAAGCTAATAAATTTGTTTATGTTCCGTGGAAAATTACTTTTGTACATCACAGTGCATCACAAGAGTTTTGTTGACGGGTTGTTAACTAAATTAACCACAATCAGATGTCATTTATAACTTTTGCTCGTTTTGGCTCCTTTTTGCGAAAACACATGATGCAGTTGTACATTTATGATAAAAATTTGATTTTCCTCAAAGCCAGTATGGGAGAGAGTCAGCAAGACAAGGTCAAATAAAAAAAAACAAAAAATAGTACAAATTCTACTTTAGTTTAACTAACAAATATTCAAAGTTTTAAGTATTTAGCTTTAAATTTAGATTTTTTTTATTGAAATTTTGTATTGGTCGATGAGGGAGGGAATGAAGATAAGATCCAACTAAAAAACAAAAAAAAAAACTTAATGTCTACTTTAGTCTAACTTACTTTTGTACTAAATATCAAGACTTCAGCTTTATATTTAGATTTTTTGTTAATATATTACACATTATTTGATAGTCGGATTGGGAGGGGGTGGGGTGAAGGCGTGGTCCAATTAAATTTGAATTCTACGTTAGTCTAATAGCCTATTTTCACGACCACTCACATTTGGCTCATTTGATCACATTTGAATGTTGCTCAATTTTGGCTTTCCACGACCAAATGTGTAACTGTCAAAGCATTTGTCATTCGCCCGAAATAAATCAGCTGCTCGATTTCTGTGCAAAAATTATAGAAAGTTGAAAAAATTAACATTTTCATTTTTATTTTGCAATTATAATTCATGGACATTTTTTTTTTATTGTGGTTAAAGTGATAATTGCTTTTTTTCACGAAATTAACGATAAACATCGTGTGTTCAATAAAAAATACTGAAATTTACCGGGGCGAATGCAAAAAATCTGCACATTCATTATGAATGAGCCAAAATGATCATTCGGATTTTGTACTGAAATGAAGTCCCCATTCGGGCCGAATGATGAAAATGGCGTCGAATGAGCCAAATGTGCTGTCGGGGAAATAGGCTATAACTTAGGTTCATGCCAGTTTTCTAGTGTCTAG